>JASANG010001006.1:0-371620 GCA_030248215.1 Enoplolaimus lenunculus | reverse complement strand
TAAAATCAAACGGATGATGATTTAATACGTACTTAAACGTCGACAACTCTCACGATACCTTTTTCTTGATCTCATAAAATTCAACAGATCATTGAAAATAATGAAAAAGTCAATTACAAGAATGATTTGAGCGTGCGTAAACAGTAGCAGGGGATAAATAGATAGATAGATAGACAGAGGAAATTATTAAGAAACCGAAATATGCATTAAGTTTATAAATTATTTTTGGCAAACAAAGTCAATAAAACAAATAAGGACCGTGCTGGTACTAACGGGACATTTAAGCTCTAAACATATTGAATTCATCGAGTCCTCAAAACATAGCTAGTTTTTATATGGATGCGTAGCGGTGACCTTTGTCTGTTTAGCACGCCTGTTCCTTATTGTCTGCAATCGTTTTGTAGTCTGTTATTTGCAGTTAAAATATTTAAAATAAAAATAAGCATTTTCAAGTGGCTGAATTTTTTACTTAAAAACTATTTAATATAATTATTGAACAAATAGTTTGAGTTTTTTACAATTTGGCCAGTATAATATTTGTTGTAAGGAGATTTTAATTTTTAAATATGGTCCATATTTGTAGAAAATATCGAAATTTGCAATCATAATTTTTGATAACAAGGACCACCGAGCATCTAATAAGGAACTGCGCGTCCTTATACTAAGGGACACGCGGGTTTCAATTAGGGACTGCAGATAGTTTTTCAGAACCGTATCCATCATTTCTGAAAATACAAATTTACGGGGTATAACAGTTATACTAAGCAAGTGTGATACTCAATGGCTCGAGTAAAATATACATCACGGCACAGCGGAAGTTCAAGAAGGATGCCTTGCGCTAGAAAACCTAACAATCGAGTGAAACAGGTTCTGTCATCCGTAGCCAGTCCCAAACGACGAAAGGTATCATGGTCAAAACAGCCAAATGAACCTAGCTATAGAGGCCATTAAATGTTGTATACTTAACTCCAAGTTTTACATATATTATATTTCCAAGTCCACAAGATTAATGTATTTTGTAAATATATTGTATTTCGGTTGAAGTTATTGCTTTGAGTTAGTTCGTTGCCCAAATATGTTCATTTTAGTTTATCTCCAGATTTGTAGGGAACTATTTTGATTGCAAAAGCGAATTGTTTTAGGTTCAATTGCATTGAAGGCGGCAGCGACTCTTATTCATCTGACCAGATCCTGTCTGCATCGTCGTTTGAAAAGTCAGTGTCGTCCTGAAAAACTGCATGGGCGTCCAAGCACTATGTCAGAACAAACAGAATGTGAGTTAGCTAAAATGGCTCGCAACCCAGCATATTGCGGTGTTCCTTTGACAGTTTGAGAATTAAAAAATTGTCTTACACTTTTGCAAAATCACGACACAAAAGACTGGAGATCAAATCTTACCTTGAAATTACATCGCATATGCAATTAAAATTATTTATGTGAGAAAGGGTTACTGTTCAATTGTTCGTTTTACCACGGCGCACAACTCATTTGCTTCAGCCGTTAGAGCAAACGGTTTTTCAACCGTTGAAGACACACTGTCGCAAAGCAGTGCACCGACATTTTAGGAACACCAGCGGTTCAGGAATTAGAATATCTGAATTTGGCCCGATGTTTACGGACGTGTGGCAACTACAGCAACAGGAGATAACGCCGTATGTGGCTTTCGAAGGTCATGCATTTGTTAATACAACCCAAACGCCATTTCAGACGCTGCTTTTTCCGGTGCTGATCGCATTGCCGGTGTTCTGCGTGATAAAATCAGCTCGGACCAGAACAATCCTGAAAACGAACTTGTGCATCAAATAGCCAATGATGAAGCAAATATACAGTTTGGTTCATAGCGAACAGGTTGAACTGAGTCCAGTGGATGCGTATGTACCGCAATCTGATTAAAGTTTTCATCCGATAACAAATTTTTCCCTTTCTGCGGCCTACTATTAACAGCAAAATTGCCTACTGTTCAACGATTTCTGTCGCTGTTACGAGCATTCAGTAGCCCTGTTATCGTCAACAAAACGCGGAGTAAGAAACTTTTATGGAAACAACATCCTTCGGTTTAGCGCGGCAGCCGGTTTACAGTTTTAAAAGCGCTAATCAAAATCCGATTCTACGTACATCACACTACTGTAGTGACCCGAATAAGAGGGGGGACTAATATTTATTTGGCCTCTCCAGAGGGTACCCTCCTTGTTATTTGCTTACGGACTATTATTTATTTTTAACCCACGCTCCGCCGCCCTTCGTTACTGATATATATCCGGTACTGCAATTATCCGTTCAATTAAACGTTTATTTGTCTGTGTCAATAGCTTGAGCGATATTACAAGGTTATACGTAGGAATGTGCTTTCAAAATTTAAGTACGCTTAAAAGTTTCGAACACAAATTATTTGGTCCTGGAGTCATTTATGTGCTACAATTAGAGTTAATTGACATTTATGGAGTCTAATGAGGGTTTAGGGACTCTATCCGTTTACGGACTCTTATTAAGAATACGGACTCCAGTTGATTCGGACTCAAAATGGGGACCCCCTCTTATTACCACCCCTCGTCTTATTCAGGTCAATACAGTACAACCACTGGCAGGTGCACGAATGATTTACCCAGATCAAATACAGTGCGTTAGTCACGAGGTTGCATTAGAACACACGCCACGCAACAAAATCACACCAAAAGCACTCTCAGAATCTATTATTAACGATTTTGCTCATCGAGACAGGAAAAACAATTTCCATTCAGAAGACCACCAGTCTGCTGATGCAAAGCAGAAAACCAATGAAATCGCAGGAAGCGAAACTTAACCGCAGTCTACTTCTATCAGTGATCTTGTTTCAGAGCTCAATTTTGATTGCACAAAGCAATGGTAAAAGCACACGCCCCCATTTATCTGTTATGTAGGCTGAATTTATTAAAATTTATCGAACGAACGTTAAATTAAGCAGAAGTAACATTTAAGAATGTTTTGCATAAAATTGCAATAATTGTGTAAGTTCCTTCACTAATGTTTGATTATTTTAAGTCTCTGCTGAAATTGTTAATTGAAGTATTTGTTAGACACATTAATTTGTGGACTTGGAAATATAATATATGTAAAACTTGGAGTTAAATATACAACATTTAATGGCCTCTATAGCTAGGTTCATTTGGCTGTTTTGACCATGATACCTTTCGTCGTTTGGGACTGGCTACGGATGACAGAACCTGTTTCACTCGATTGTTAGGTTTTCTAGCGCAAGGCATCCTTCTTGAACTTCCGCTGTGCCGTGATGTATATTTTACTCGAGCCATTGAGTATCACACTTGCTTAGTATAACTGTTATACCCCGTAAATTTGTATTTTCAGAAATGATGGATACGGTTCTGAAAAACTATCTGCAGTCCCTAATTGAAACCCGCGTGTCCCTTAGTATAAGGACGCGCAGTTCCTTATTAGATGCTCGGTGGTCCTTGTTATCAAAAATTATGATTGCAAATTTCGATATTTTCTACAAATATGGACCATATTTAAAAATTAAAATCTCCTTACAACAAATATTATACTGGCCAAATTGTAAAAAACTCAAACTATTTGTTCAATAATTATATTAAATAGTTTTTAAGTAAAAAATTCAGCCACTTGAAAATGCTTATTTTTATTTTAAATATTTTAACTGCAAATAACAGACTACAAAACGATTGCAGACAATAAGGAACAGGCGTGCTAAACAGACAAAGGTCACCGCTACGCATCCATATAAAAACTAGCTATGTTTTGAGGACTCGATGAATTCAATATGTTTAGAGCTTAAATGTCCCGTTAGTACCAGCACGGTCCTTATTTGTTTCATTGACTTTGTTTGCCAAAAATAATTTATAAACTTAATGCATATTTCGGTTTCTTAATAATTTCCTCTGTCTATCTATCTATCTATTTATCCCCTGCTACTGTTTACGCACGCTCAAAATTGTATTTGACAATTTCATTATTTTCAATGCTCTGTTGAATTTTATGAGATCAAGAAGGTATCGTGAGAGTTGTCGACGTTTAAGTACGTATAAATCTTCATCCGTTTGATTTTATTTCAAAATTATACTGCTCTGTTAGTTCAAGCGTAAATTACTAATTTGGACCTTATCGTAAATTTAAAATTGAACTATTGAAACAAGACACTGGATCTCAATAGAAACGTAGTACTAAACACCAGAAGAGGTAATTTTAGAGGCAATATCGTGGTGCACCATTTGTCGCAGTAACCTTTGGGGATACCTTTTCTCATTCGTCTCCGTGGATTAACTAGTATTTTGGACTGTGTTAATGCATTCTCATTTTACGATGCAATGGAGATTGTTCGCGATGTTAAACACGGTAATTAACATTTATACGCGGTGCAGGTTGAGAGCCACAAGTGGAGGTAGACCCAAGTCACGATACACCACAAACACTTGCGTGTCCCAGGAGTGTAGAAATTTGCAACTGCAATTTTCTACTACAGTTTTCAAAAATCGCAACAAGTGGTTATGCAAAATGTAAAAATTAATCACTTGTTTACTGCTTCAGGATTTAAACGAAGTACAGCCCTGTGATAAGAACAACTCAAACTTTTTTCTAGTTTTTGATGTTGTTTCATTTGTTCTTCTCAAATTCAAAGACCATGATTTAATTTAGCAGTGAGCTGACAGGTATAAATGTACCCGTCGGCGAACGAATGTCGTCAGGTTAGTTATTCAGCTTAACACAAGATGAAGTAAACATATGAATGACTTACATTTTTTATTTTACTCTTTTCTACATGAATATTTTCTATTTCATCAGATTCGTAATTTAAGGCTGGAATGTGAACATTTGCTGATGCTAAACTGTCTGTATTAAACGATTAAATACGGGCGTGTGCTATAGTTTGACATAATTTTCTTCATTGATTTCGTGTTTCAATTTGCATGTTTTCGGACAAATTACTAAGTTTTCCTCTATGCTTGAGATAAGAAAGCGAAAGTCAATTAAATTGAATTTTTATCTCAAGGCTTCACAAAACGTGCTTTGAAATAGCGCCACGTTTTGCTGACATCTCTAAGTAGCTGGTGAAAAAGCAACAGTATTTGAAGTGATTTGTAATACATAGTTAGTGAATTTTATTCACAGAGTTATTGAAGTGTAGCACACCCGATAACGCATCATTCACATTGAAGAATGTGGCTGTGTGGAAATTGATAATTTCAGTTTGGGCAATAGTCGACAGTGGAAATAGAATTCTTAGCGTGCATCGGAATTGAACATTACTTAGTGTCGTTAAGTTTCATTTGATAGAATAATTTGAAATAACTTTAATTCTCAATTCCAATACATCCCAAATTACAAATTGGTGGTCCACGTTATACTGTCTACGCTACTGTATAAAGTTGTACCCACATGCGAGTTCCTAAGTTCCTTATTTCAGTGTTCATAAATTATATAACCAAAAGTCACCTACACTGTATGTAAACCCGGCTGATAACACAGAGTTTCTCTGAACGAAGTATACCTTGTCACACTATCGCACATACAGATGCCACCTTGTTTGATTATTCACAGTAGTGGACTAGTTTTTGTTGTAGTTTAGATGAAATGACAGTAGTTTTATTGTAGTTTAGATGAAATGACAGTGCCTGGTATTGTGTTTCATAAAAACCCAAATTCAAAGTGTTGCTGAGACTGACATGTATACTTCCAAACCTCATACTTTCAGGATATAGTAACAGAGCAAATACTAAGAAATATGTGCAATTATTGCAGCAAGACACTACTGTATTCAGTTAACCAAAATACAGAAAACGCTGATACCATTATGGAAACCATATGAATGCGCCTGTTAGAAGTCTGCCGAAGTGTGCGAGTCGAAGACGATCATTGAAACTCCTTTGCTCGCTTTTAGTGTAAGTATTACCAAGAGTGGATGATCACTCTTTATAACAAGAGTGTGCAACTAGGTACATTCTGTGCGAGTCGGAGACGATCATGGAAACGCCTTTGCTCGCTTTTAGTGTAAGTATTACCAAGAGTGGATGATCACTCTTTATAACAAGAGTGTGCAACTAGGTACATTCTGCGTATTAAAGAATGTACCCGGCACGCGTTGCGTTTTTAGCCTACCCCCCTTGTTTAGGGGGTCTGTATGCAGTTTTATATCGTAGTAATGCTAGGAGCAAGTTGTAACACCCCTTGTTTAAGGGGGGTAGGTGTACTGAAGCATACTGTTAATCTCTTGCTTAAACCCCCCTGATTGAGGGGAGTCGAACAAAAATGCAACGCGTGCCGGGCACATTCTTTAATACACAGAATGTACCCAGTTGCACACTCTTGTTATAAATAGTGATCATCCACTCTTGCTATTACCAATCAAAATAACTCGGTAATATAGGAGAGTACGTTCGTAAAAAACGCTTTTAGAATTTTTCTATTGTTTAATGTGCAGGCTCAGTTTAATGCTTGATATTTAGCAAAATTTAGTCAAATTAAGTGGACAGGGGGTTCCATTGCCTTAGGTGTGATCTGGATGTATTGTATTGTTGCTTTGTATACATTATCAATTATAATGCTAAGTAGTGCCTATTTAAAGTATGTTTTATAGCTTACGATTATGTCCGCCAAACTTTATGCCCTACGTGTAAGTTTTTGCAGCAATAAGTTACTTGTGCAACATGCAAGTGCAAGTTCGGTCAGAAAACAACTTTGAAATTCTTGCAGCTGCAAATTATTCACTGGAATTCATACTGTCAAACTTAATTCGCAAGCGTGAACACAGTTGCAAGTCGCTTGAATTTCTTGCACCTACATTTTGAATTGCCAATCGGAAACTGCGGTTGAGCACTTCTTGGATTAATTCAAACATTTTTATTCTTGAAGCTTGAATCAATTCAAGCATCAAACTTTTCTTGAAATTTCGTAGTCTACGGCGATGGTAACGGGAGTAATTTTGCATTTTTAAGCGCTAAGAAGAAATTGTAAACTGTTAAAGCATCTCCAAGTAAAGATATTTCGCAAAACACTCTTCACAAGGGAATGTTTGCTTTAGCTGAAACTTGCCGCTGCAAGCTGTTATCGAAAATTTGCAGCTGCAATTTATTCATGATGAATATTCGGCAAGAATTAATAAATCATATGCATGCGTAGCCTAGAATGTTAAATTAATTCATCATTATATATTGTTAGAACTAATAATTGATAGCTTATGCTTGATATGATATTTATTGCAGCCATCTGTAAATGATTCATAGACATTCATATAAAGGTTCAGAATGAAAACTATATTTCCTTGCGCTTACTTGCAGCTGCAAGTAAGCGATATAAGTTGCAACTGATTTTTCTCGCTGCAAGAACCTGCACGTATGAATAGGCCTTCATCAATGAGTTTTGTATAAAACTTACAGCTATAAATTGCAGCTGCAAGTTTTCCATCAAAAGCTAGCAAGAATATTTTCATCAACGTGCAGACCAGAAATAATATTTATTCACTACGTTCGGCCGCAGTGGGTAGCCGTTGGTTCATACTGTCAATTTTTCTAAAGTGCAACCGGAATTTCGGCTCCGGTCCCAGCTTTATTCCACCCTGCGGTTCTGACTCTGGGCCGGTAAATTTTTACGGTAGTAGATATAAAATGGTGTACCCCCATTTTATATCTACTTACAGTAATTAAAAATTCCGGTATTCAAATTTGGTCGGTGGAAATTAAGATATTTTACTAAAAACTGACGATAAAAATTAAATATATTTCATTAGTATGGTATGCAAACGCTGACAATCGCCGCAAATAAACCATCGAAGGTAGATTTCGCTTCAGTGGATTATGAAAAGCTGAAATACAGCAGATAAATTGAATACCTATCTCCAAATAGGGTCAGTTTACCAATAATATTGCAAAAAAGAAAATTAAAATGAATTTTTCGGCGGCATGTATTTTTCAATTTCCGGTTCCGTTTCTGGTAATTTTTTATAAATTCCGGTTCCGGTAAATTGTAATCCCAGTTACACTTACTACAATAATTAATGGCGTTATATTATGATGACAAGAGTGTATGGTTTTGTGTTTGTATCGCAACATTGTTTTAGATTTAACAACTGTTAAACTTTAGTCACTTGGTTAGTATTTTCGGTCATGCAAAGATCAGGGGCGGAACATTTTTCTGTGGGACTACAAAACAGTAAGCTTAAGCTTTGAACAAATTTTTTGCTTGACTTAGGTTTAGGCTTAGGCTTAGGTTTAGGCTTAGGAATATGCTCATTCTCACGCTTAGGCTGAGGCTTAGTCTTAGGCTTATGAATATATGCTTATATTACTCTTCCGCCCCTGTTCTTTACATTGTCTCAATTTTCAAAACAAATATATTGGTTAAGTACTAAATTAATGCTGAACCAAAAATTAATTCGCAAACAGTCTTGTTGCTAATAATTTACCCGTTTGTATTGCTTGTTACCAAAGCAACAAAACAATATATTTCGTTTTACAACTGCACAGAATAGCTAATTATTCAAACTTGTAATGCAAAAAGTATTTTCGAAACTTTACACGACAAACTACCACTTGGCGATATGTGATACAAACCTTGGCCAGAGTTGGAGGGGTGAACAATAGTATAAGCATTTCTCCTCAGCATTACAATTAGCCTCAGCGTAAGCATTAGCTTATCACTAAGCCTAGACCTATGCCTAAGCTTGAGGTCAACCTAAAAATTCGTGTAACGCTTAAACTTACTCTATTGCAATCACGCAAAAAATGGTACGTTCTTCAGATTGACAAGAGCCTAATACCCATTACCGATAGATGAAATGGCTCATGGTACTTTTAGGGCCGTCCCATTATTTGGTGGTACTGTAAAAGGTTACATTTTAATTTTAAACCATAATTTGTGGTCACCGCTTCAGGGCAGGAACTGTTGTTCCGCTTGCGGCAATCATCAAAGAAATATGTGTTATGGATACGCCAGACCGTTTTATTGAATTCTAGACTAGAATTTGATCATAGTGTATATTAGCAGGTTTTAGTCCGTTTTCGGAAGTAGGGTCAATATATATTTATAAGGGCCGTAGTGTAAGCGTATTCCTAAGTCTAAGCAAAACAGATTAGGGATGTGCCGATATTAAAAATTGTTGCCGATGCCGATTTTTATTTTTCCTGAAATAATTAACCCCTAACATACTTCATAAAAAGTGTCGCGAAGAAAACAGGTTGTCTCTGATGTATACATGGGCCGGAAGCAAAAACCAAAAGCTACAGATGAAGAAGATCAGCAACTAACATATCCCTTATTTAGTTAAAGTTAAACAAGAACTTTCAAGCAAGTTAAGAAAAGCGCAATCAAAAATGGCTGAAGTCCAGTAGTGAAATAGCACTTGACATGAATCTGAAAAAAAACTGTAATACGCGCTAAAATCTTAACCGGAACCTACATTCCATGCGCGGTAGTGAAATAGCACTTGACATGAATCTGAAAAAACTGTAATACGCGCTAAAATCTTAACCGGAACCTACTTTCCATGCGCGGTAGTGAAATAGCACTTGACATGAATCTGAAAAAACTGTAATACGCGCTAAAATCTTAACCGGAACCTACATTCCATGCACGGTAGTGAAATAGCACTTGACATGAATCTGAAAAAACTGTAATACGCGCTAAAATCTTAACCGGAACCTACATTCCATGCGCGGTAGTGAAATAGCACTTGACATGAATCTGAAAAAACTGTAATACGCGCTAAAATCTGAACCGGAACCTACATTCCATGCACGGTAGTGAAATAGCACTTGACATGAATCTGAAAAAACTGTAATACGCGCTAAAATCTTAACCGGAACCTACATTCCATGCGCGGTAGTGAAATAGCACTTGACATGAATCTGAAAAAACTGTAATACGCGCTAAAATCTTAACCGGAACCTACATTCCATGCGCGGTAGCGAAATAGCGCTTGACATGAATCTGAAAAAACTGTAATACGCGCTAAAATCTTAACCGGAACCTACATTCCATGCACGGTAGTGAAATAGCACTTGACATGAATCTGAAAAAACTGTAATACACGCTAAAATCTTAACCGGAACCTACCATTCCATGCAAAATTTGAGCCATGAACAATACGTATAACCCTGCGTTTTGGTTTTGCCTCTCTACGTATTAAAGCAGTTTAATAAAAACTTAAATTTTTCGTATTCAATAAAATATTCTTGAGCGTTAAGTTGAATATGCCAGAAGTTGCCGTGCTCGCTCCTATAGCACATTCGTGGAGCCAGCCGTCGGCGCCTTGCTAGCCACTGCGCCAAGAGTACGACTGCAGTTTCGGTAGAAAGCTGAGAGAAAACAGGCTCAGGTGGTATGCCAGCCATGTTATGAAGTGGGAAGAGGAATTTGTTGAACTGAATACTAGAAAAGAGACAGTTGAAACGAAGAGAAGATGGCGACCCAGGTGGCCCTAGATGGACTCTGCGTGAGAGTTCTGAGAGCGATTGGACGAGGATGCCCTAGACAGGTCGAAAAGGCGACGGCGGATCCACACCGTCGGCTCCACTTAGAGTGGGATAAACCTGAAGAAGAAGAAAAACAAGACTCTTAAGTTCAGGAATACGCTTAATCTATAGTTACGGCCCTAAAAGTAACATTAGCCAATAGTATGAAACAAACACGTATGAATACAGATCTTGAAAATATAGATACGCCGTAAGAATTGCGCTATGTGGAATTATTAATAAAAAATTTTACGCTAGCGAACGGCGGTGGTCCGGCAGGTGTGCAGTGAGATAGCGCTATCCTAACTGAAAATCACCACTCTTTATCTCTTTGTTTTGTTGCTGCTTGACACCGAATCTGCCGTTTTAGATATAGCAAAAAATTGATCTGTTTTGAATAGTCAACCGTAATGAAGATAATAATAGTTTCCTTTCTGTTTGCAGTATTGTTGGCGATATGTCTGAAAAACCAATATGTTCTAGGATTTGGTAAGTATTTGATATTTGGGTTATTCATTGTGGACCATCTGCAAAAGTCAAGCGAATTTGCTTGATGCATGCGGATCTAATCAATTTGACAAAATCTATTGTAAAAATTTACGTCTGAATTCATATTTGGTTCGATTGTAACAAAATCTTGAACTTAAGTTTAAACGCAAAAATTGTGTCTGGCTTGATTCCTGTGAACATTTTTTACAGGCCTTTGATATTTGGGTTATTCATTGTGGAATATCTGCAAAAGTCAAGCGAATTTGCTTGATGCATGTGGATCTAATCAATTTGACAAAATCTATAGTAAAAATTTACGTCTGAATTCATATTTGGTTCGATTGTAACAAAATCTTGAACTTAAGTTTAAACGCAAAAATTGTGTCTGGCTTGATTCCTGTGAACATTTTTACACGCCTATGAAATTTTGCCGATCAAAGATACAACTGTGTGAAATAAAGTAGTAACTATAATGGATACAATACTATGTCAGCCTGTTCAACTGGTTGGACACAAAGAAATCTCAACCCAGTCGTAAGCCCTATTCACACGTGAAAGTTGTAGCTGCGAGAACTTGCAGCTGCAAATTGCACGCAACATTTGCATTTTTTCATCAGCCAATGAAAAAGCGGCTGCAATAAGTTAAGTGAACTTGCACGGTTAGTCACACATGTGAACTTAATTCGTAGCTATGATTTTTATTGAATTACTTGCAGCTGCAAGTTTTACGAACGGGATTTTGGACAAAACTTGCAAGTATAAGTTGCAGCTGCAAGTTCTCGCTGAAAAAACGTGCACGTGTGAATAAGCCTTTACACCAGGCCGTAACAGTAGCATAAGCATATTTCTAAAATACTTCTGTTTTCTGCTTGCAACCTGAGTAAAAATCTTGAGTTTACAAATGTTGTAAAGACACCTATGAAGCATTTGTTTCAGGAAAGGTAGTTAGTCTCTCACACGTTATAATGCGTGAATTTCGCACACACAACGTCCGACAATATAGTCAGCTGCGCGGAGTAGACAACTTTTGTGTAGATGGTATTGCGGACGTTATACAGACGCTATTTACCTTGAATGTCCCACTCAACTGCACAATACCCGCGGAATGTCTGATATATAGATACCTCCAATATTAAAATTTTTCCGACACCATTTGAATGCTCCGTAGAAATTCGAATTTTCACGCTGAAATTTAACTTACCCGCCCAAATTTGAAGTTTTCCTTTAAAATTTGAAATTACCGCCAAAATTTGTATTTTGCTGCCAAAACTGTTATTTTCTGCCATGTTTTAAATTACCTTCATAGTTTCAGTTTCCTTCAAAATTAGAGAAACCCGCACACTGTTTGTGGATTTTGAATTGGTCCGCTTACACCGTTGCCCAAAACGATCAGTCAAGCACAATTTGTGTCGCAAGTGATGCGACAAAAATTACTTTTGTGAAGAGTATGAACATATATGTTGTCTATTGAAAACGGTAGGGCCGTTGCATGCGCAGACGGCACGCATTATAACGTACGAGTGACATAATGTATAGACTCACAGTGGCAGCGTGCAAATTAGGGAATCACATACCTTTTCAGCCTGCCCCTCTGGTTGGACTCTTGCGTCGAATAATATTTGTTATGCGAAGTTTCAAAACGGAAATGCTTACAAAGTTTTGGCAATAGTTTGTCAAATACGTCAAAATGACGACTGTGGTAAATAATACAGCCATTATAAACTTATGCCCCCGTGTTAGCAAAGACCTTGGCTTAAGCTCAGGCTCAGGATTGAGTTTGCATCTACAATAAGTTAGCGTGCGATAACAGGCAGTTATCCGTAGGTAGAATCTGAACGAGTCTATATTTCATAATCGCAAGCCAGATGCATTTGTGACTTATACGAAATTTATTGCACCAGATTCCAACGGTATAAAACTGCCAAAAACTGTTTGATTGTTTGCCATGCCAGCAAATCATTACAATGATATCGCCTGTGATACGTTGTTTTTAACAGTTAATTTGTCAGATATAACAAATACACAACTGCAGTAAAATAATATGACTTAAACTCGACGAGTCTTAGTTTCTGTTAAATCTGTGCCCTTAGACTCAAATGAGTATATGAGTATACCGCTCGAGTCTTTAATCACCGAATCATTTAAAGCAACCGGTCATTCGCTCAATCAAACGATTCTGTATTCACCAACCTGCATATTAGAAATAATATTTTTTCTACTGCCTTTGCCTTCAGTGGTTAGCCGTTGGTCGAAACTATCTAGGGTTTGACTACACGATGGGCTCTCGTGAGCGTGCATAACAAGCGTTTATAGTTATTCTCGGTGAGCATTGATGAGATACTGATTCGTTAAAGTAGCTGAATTGAGTAAACAAGCGGATCTACTTGGTCCGTGCCAAATTCCTTGCTATCATCCTCATTCTGTTTAACTCGACTGAATGACATTACTTAATTTATTTAAAAAAGCCCATATGGTGCAATTAGCAATGTACAGGACACACAATAGCATGCAATGGACCAAATTGTGGTCCCTAACGGAAAGTGGAAAGCTGTGTTATTTTATTAGATCCAAAAAACGGCTATGTAATGCGGGATTCACGTTGCCAATTGTGCGCTCGGTACATCTTTTTCGTCACCTACCCATAACAGGAGGTAGAAACTACCTATATGAATAGTTTGTTAGCTAGCTACTATTTATATGGGTACCTTACGTTTGCAGCTATAAGTAACTAGTCTTCGGTTTGTTACCCGTAAAAGTGCTTGGCGATTGTTTTAATCTATATATTAAACCTGCAACGCCGCACATACGTATTTTGGGTAACTTTAAAGCATCACTTTGTTAAAAATAATTTCTTACGAAATGCGCGTCATTGTTCTATGGAGAGAACATTTGCAAAGAAATTTTTGTGCTTTCGCTAACTTGTGCGCACTGCGCAATCATGGCAGACTAGTAATATTTATAGCTTGTAGGTATTTTTAGATTTTTTGACTGATATATTGTAAAAACAGATTAAAACAGACATGATAAATGCTATATTTCGAAACCCTAGCTGAACAAAACTATTTTTTTTCTGCCGCCGGTATTCATAATGGGTAGCAAAAACTTATGTGTACCGCTATATGCATAATGACAAAACAGGTACCAAGCGCACAATTGGTAACGTGAACCCCGCATAACTATGTAATATCATTTTAGATTACATATTGCATTAGGGTTGCGCTATAATTGACGTCCAGCTCCGTCCGTCATCGTCGGTCACCATACGGACGGTACCATGCGGTTAACGGACTGGGCCGTACGGCGTCGCACGTCAGCAAAAGTATAGCGCAACCCTAAGACGTACGTATACACTTGTATTTAAAACATTTGTGGTTCATTGAAGTTTTCTGAATATTTGCTTATTTTATTTGAAAACTATAGTGTGTAAGTAAATACAAACGTTGTACTATGTCGAAAATTTAATATAATAATTGAGAAATCTTAACTTATATTATATCTCTATATTAGCTTTGTTATATTATTTTAACTCTTAAATGTAAACACTTGTTTCAGTATTAGGAATATTAATTGTCGTCTAATTTTAGTGGATCTGAATACATTTTAGTTGAATGTAACTTGAATAATGAATCATTATTAATAACCATACTAACGTGTATATGTCGCAGGCCAATCTGCTATTCAAGCCAATTTCTAACAGTTCTTTTCCAATCTGCTATTTTATGTAATAGCCGTTTCGCCTGGGCTAAATTGCGATTGAATTTATAGTTACAGTCGCAAGTTTTCGCAGCAAAAACTTGTACGTCTGAATACGGCTTGAAAGTGATACGATTTTTGACAAGTTTTCAAAGCAGGTTTTGTTGCGGTGTCAAAAATGTGATCGATTTATGTAAAATACACAATGCTCTGTGACTAGTTCAAATGCGACACGGTAAATCTTGAACGCAAAACGTTGTTCCAACAGTCAACAGAAAGAACGCCAAACCAAACTAAGAGCTGAGCAGAAAAATGGTACTTTGTAACTGTTTTCAACCTTTGACGTTTGTTGCTTGCCGAACGGTGCAATAGAAAATTTGTTAGCGTGAACGACCAATGTTACATTTAGGGGGTAAACAGTAGATTAAGCGTATTCCTAAAGCCTTAGCCAAATTCGTTTAAGTTTGAATGATTAATGTGGTTAAAGTTCTTAACTTCAACAGGTTGGTCAAATTTCAGTTAATGGGCAAATTTCCAGTTACAGCAAACGTAAATGCGGCGTGCCTATGGTCAGAACTGCACGATCGACACGACCGGTTTCTCTGAAGCACTGCGAATACACGTGGTTGTTCTCCTTAATTATTTCCGAAAGATATGGCCACGCCGGGAATCGAACCTCCGACCTCTCGCTCACGAGTCAAGCGTGTTACCCATTACGCGGCCGATATTATATTTTCCTCCTGTACCAGTGCATGTGTATGCATGTGTCCTACATCACATACACCATGCACATATATACATCACATATACCAACATTCCGTCTTCTTTAGGCGGTCGTCCCTAACCGCGAATCCAAATTTGTCCGAATCAATGACTCTGCTATTTACAACGCCAATTTCGGCGTAGATGCAGACATGTGCAACTCTCTTAAGATACTCTGTGTTTCGGCATATGTTTGGAAGAATTCTACGCTTACGCCTTGAAACTTGATTGGCAATTGTGTATTCGATTCCAATACAATTTTTTTAGCCCGTGTGGATTGGGCAGGAATGATGGACTCCGGGATCCACCATGAGCAGAGGAAAATACGCGTCCAAATTTGTTGCCGGCTCAACACAATACACAAATTACATACATCTTAAAATATACGCATAAAGCAAACAGGTTTCTTTTTTATAGCAACAACACAACGAAAAAGTAAACAATTTTATATTTTCACAATTTTTCACTTAAAATTATAGAACCAAATTTGCATATGGATAAGCAAGGCTGCTGGAACGCTGCCCAAAATACGTATGCGGGGAGTTCTAGCTTTAATATATAAATACGCGCTGTCGATAGCCACACAGTTGTTAACGTGCTAGCATATATCCTCTCACTGGACTTAATTATTAATATTTGTTACGTGTTTTTGTTTTGAATTATTGCTGTAAATCGTTTTGCGAATAGTTTTGTACGGTCAGTGTTGTATACGATATCCAGAGAACTAATATATAACTGCATAATGACGCAGTGCTATTTTCAATTTATGAGTTTTTCCAATGTTCAATTTTCTATAATTTGTTTTTAATTTTATAGTAAATTATTTTGCTACATTTATAACGAGCGTTAGTTTTTTAAAATTACTCAATATCTCTGGTTTACTTCAACGTCGCTCACACCAGTTGCCATAACAACACTCTGCACCTCAATCATCCGTTTATACTGTTTTAAAAAGACTAGCTATATGATTATTGTGAAACTGTACGCAACGTTTTCGACACCGAAACAAAAATATATGAATAAAATTTATCAATTTTGCGCTCATTGATGTACCCGATTTTCAAATTATGCGTCGTCCACAATATCGTGGGTACGCGTTGTGGAATTTTGCATCGACCGTAGACGGCTACTGTCTGCGGGTGTGCTCTTATTTTAGCAACGACAGCTGCGGTTGCAAAATTTTTACGGCAACCGTAGTTGAATTTTAATTTTAAGCAAACAAAACTTTGGCATAAAATTTTGACTTATTTTTTAATAGCAATCGTCTATGACTATTTTCAAACTGTTCAGTTTGAACAACTGCCATATTTCGAAAAGGCTAACCGATTACGATGACTGTTTTACAATTTCAAACCGTAGGCGGCTGTCCTCAAAATTTTAATAAGCAACGACGCTTGCTATGAAGTTCTACGGTAGAGCTTAGACGGCTGCCCTATTTGCGAAATACAGCAATCGTATTCCAGCGCGTGCCTTTGAACGCACATTGTGTATATTATTAAAAAATATTTTTTTCAGGGCGTCGAACAGTGGGGGGGCTAAATATTTCAAATATTTATTTTTTAAAATTTTTTTAAAAATAGAAAGTTTAACACTTGCGCATCTATAAATATGGAAATGAGCGATAGTTTCGATAAGCCAATGACTGAAACACACTAGTGGATCCAGAGGGGTGGGGCTGATGTATATTTTTATTTTTCAGCGTGTCAAACAGTGGGGGGCTTAAATATTTTTATAAATTTTAAAAAATTAAACGCTTGCGCAGATGAAAATGAGCGATAGGGTCGATGGGCCAATCAAAGAACATGACTAGAACAGAGCATATTCTTGGACTCATGTATATAGAACAACGCCCTGAACGTTTTCCGTCGTGACTGTAGTGAAAAGCTAGACTATTCTTTGCTTTGGGGCTATATTATAGTCTCATCCTACGCTTTAAACTTTAGGAACAGGGTTTTGTTCCAGATTTGTTCTTTTATAAAAATATATTCGCCGCAAAGCCAATGGGCAAAACTTTCTATGGCTCTATCAGTTGAAAGAATTTTCTTATTTAAAAAGCATATTTTTAAGCGTTGTCTAGAATTTTTAGCATACTTTTTCGAAACTGGGACTGCCCTTTAAAAAGAACACGGACCGCATATGGATACGGCGTTGGTTTGAATCAGAATCCGAGCCACAATTTTTTGCTGAATCCGAAGCACAATTTTTTGAATTTTTTCCTAATCCGAATCCGAACCACAATTTTTGCCGCATCCGAACCTTTCTTTCCACCCTGGGGTCGCCCCCGCCACCTTTAGATCTGATTTGCTAGTGAAAATATTGTTGTTATGACCTTAGCGCCACTGGTACGCCCCGCCGTCAGAACATTTTTAGTGATAAAATGGTAAGGATCCTGCCTTATAATTTTTACGTTTCATAAAATTTGTCGCCCGCCACTCCCGTCAAAAATTTCTAGATCAGCCCCTGCTTGGCGCTTGTTTTACTGAACACTGGAGAAATATAGCATACATACCTATAATACAACACAATGAATCAACTATATACCTATCAGAATCTTGTTCAATAAAAAACAAAACTATTTGGCGGGCGCTTGAAAACCAGTATTTTGCGACCCAAAAAACATATATTTTTGTAAAGGCTTGTCTGCGCAGACATCAAACAATATTTAGTTCGAAGGATCACAAAATATTTACGGAGATACAGGTTCCGACAAGAACTAAATTTTGCCGGAACAGGAACAGAAACATAATTTGAATTTCTTTGCAGGAACCGGAACAGGAGCAGGAACTGGAATTTGAAACAGTTTTCATTAACTAATTAGTTACCAAATTCCTTGTAAAAATTTTGCCCCCCCCCCCAGAAAATTTTTTTTAATCTTGCTTGTAAGTCTACGAAAACCCTATATGCCCACTTCAGAAAATTTTTTATCCCCTCTAGCCAGGGTGCGACGGGATGTTAATTTACCGGAACCGGATACGGATATTGAATTTTAATTTTAATCCTAATTGTCATCCGTTGCATCAATATTTATAAATTAAATCGCTTTCGATGAGCTAACTCAATAATTGATTGTAATTAGCTTTACAGAACGAAAAGTCATCATCAGTTTGTTCATTCTACGTTTTTTAAAAATTATTGCCAACTAACAGTATTTCACAGTACAATTCAGCCTCCGAAATTTCCGGATCCAGCATTTTGAGAAATATTTCACAGGGGAGAACTTGAAATATCAGATTCAGCTTTGTGCAATATTCCCCTTTCTAGTACGGAATTTTAGTGCTAGAGCGTTTTTCAAACAATGAATATATTTTATTTTTCGCAAAGTCGAACGTGGCTGAAGTTTTGTTTTTAATAATAAAGACAAAACAACCAAACAATTCGTACCCTATACCAGACCTAGAGAAAACCTATGTGTTTGACTTTCCACGTTTCCAGCTTTCCCTTTTTATACAGTAGAGCAGGGTGCAACCGGAAGTGAAAAATATAGGATCCGGAAGTATTAACAAAATTGGCCGGACGTGAGCGAAATTTTAAAAAAGGTTTTTGAATTTGCGGTCTTAAATTTTTAGGACCCGAACCGGACGTCGATTGTTTGCCTGACGTGTTGTCGTCCATCGTGGGCACTCGTGGAATTTTACATCGACCGTAAAAAACGACTGCCCTCTGCAGGAACGCTCGTTTTAGATTTAACAACGACAGCTGCCGTCGCAAAATTTTTACAGCAACTGTAGTTTATCTAAAATATACTAGCAAAAAAATTTTGAATTTTAAAAGTTTAATTTTTCGATAGCAATCGCCCATCTATACATGGGCCAACAACGGCCAACGGGCACTTCCTGTTGCATTCTTGAAACTATAGTTGGAAAGTACGTAGAGACAGCTTTTTAAAAAACCATCGATTCGCGGGCTGACCCATGCATGAACAGAGACTATTTTTTACTTGTACAGGCTTAGGATATTAGGGTTATGTATAGCATATCCTCCCGCTTTCATGCATAGGTTTAGGTTTAGGCTTAGGAATATGCTTGCGTCTATTCCGGCCCGCTTGTTTACATCGGACCGCGGACTGTATGTATTCAGTAAAAAATCGCTTTCTTGATCCATCTGGTACTGGCACACTTCGAAAATTGACCTCGTTTATTAAAAAGTTTTTCGACCCCCCAAAATTAACATTTTTTACGTATAATCCCCCCATGCCAACAACTTTCAGGACCGCCGCAGCATGCGTATTTTAAAATTGTGAAATTTTTAACCGTAGACGGTTGCCCTATGTTCGAAATTTTTGATGGCAACTGGTCTTCGTTTATTGTGTAGGGCAAGCGTCTAAGCTGTGTTATTTGAAATTAACCATAGGCAACTGCCCTACATTAAGCTAGGAAGACCGTCTACGATTACTATACGTTAAAATACCCAAGTCTAGGCGACATCGGGTATTTGCTTAATACGATCAGGTACAGCTGCTCTTTTTGAAATTGATAGTAGTTGTCAATTGAAAGTAATTAAAAAATAGTAGTTGTCGTTTAAAATTTTAAAATTTACAAAATTTTTAAAAAATAGTAGCACTAACTGCCGTGTGTTTTACCGCAGATGGCAGCCGTCTACGGTCGATGCAAAATTCCACAACGCGTACCCACGATATTGTGGACGACGCATTATGTTCAGAACAACAGATGGTTGAAGTGCATAGATTCCTTTTATAGTTTCCAAACTAAATAGAAATCTACCAAAACAAATATTAATTAAATTTTTTAGTATAACCTTTGGCCCATTATGGTGACTCCAAGTATAAAGAAAACCGTCGTTTTGCTTGAGGTCTTCAAATGGCAACGGCAAATTCAAAATAAGTTGAATGTGAAAGCATTTATTTAACCTATTACAACTTTTTGTAATGCTATTATAAATTACAACTTTTTGTAATGCTATTATAAATTACAACTTTTTGTAATGCTATTATAAATTACAACTTTTTGTAATGCTATTATAAATTACAACTTTTTGTAATGCTATTATAAATTACAACTTTTTGTAATGCTATTATAAATTACAACTTTTTGTAATGCTATTATAAATTACAACTTTTTGTAATGCTATTATAAATTACAACTTTTAGTAATGCTACTATAAATTACAACTTTTTGTAATGCTATTATAAATTACAACTTTTTGTAATGCTATTATAAATTACAACTTTTTGTAATGCTATTATAAATTACAACTTTTTGTAATGCTATTATAAATTACAACTTTTTGTAATGCTATTATAAATTACAACTTTTTGTAATGCTATTATAAATTACAACTTTTTGTAATGCTATTATAAATTACAACTTTTTGTAATGCTATTATAAATTACAACTTTTTGTAATGCTATTATAAATTACAACTTTTTGTAATGCTATTATAAATTATAGTATTAACCAGGCGACGAGTCGATGTGACAGAATAGACGAGATATATCTATCGAAAGTTTGTTGAGCAAAGAAAAGTTAGGGTTGGTTTAGAAAAGTACAAATTATGACGCAAACAGAAAATATAGGGATGCATTCTACTATATATACATGAGCATGTCGCAAAACGTCTATTGGTATGAAGACCTTTTAGCTGCAATTTACACGTATAATAACGTGTAAGCTACATACTGTAATGACTCGAATAAGACGGGGGATTGATATTTATTTGGCCTCTTCAGAGGGTACTCCCTGTTATATTCGGTTACGGACTGTTTATTTATTTTCAACCCGCCCTCAGTCATCCTTCGTTACTGATATATCTCCGGTATTGCAACTATCCGTTGAATTAAACGTTTGTTTGTCTTGTGTCTATAGCTAGAGCGATAATGCAAGGTTATACTTTGGAATGTACTTTCAAAATTTACGTACACTTTAAAGTTTCGAACACACTTTCATTTGGTCCTGGAGTCTTTTATGCACTACAATTAGCAATAATTGACATTTATGGACTCTATTCGCTTACGGACTCTTATTACGAATACGGACTCCATTTGATTGAGACTCAAAATGGGGACCTCGCCCTAATTACCCCCTCTCATTCGAGTCACCACAGTAAGTAGAAAACTACGCCAGATTACCATTTTTCAAACGGACGAACACGTTCATGGGCGATATTGCAGCTTTTACTAAACTTATCATAACGCAACATTTTTGAATTGCAAAATGTAATGTATTGATGACATTAAATAATGCGCAACAACGAACTAATTTTTTTATCAAATTTCTTCTCAAAAATTCCGATTTGAATTCTTGAGTTTTTCACAAATTACAAACATTAATGAAAATTTGTTAATATTAACTTTATGGCCCATGTTACTTTAAGGGGCGTCCAGGTTTCTGGTAGGTCTATAAAAGAGTGGGTTTAGATTCTAGATTACACTTTTTTGCTTTTACTTAGGCTTAGACTCTTAGGCTTAGGCTTAGGAACTCATTTTTACAACGCTTAGGCTTAGGCTTAGACTTAGGCTTAGGAATACGCTTAATCTACTGTTACGCCCATTAAAGTAACATTGGCCAATTTTATTATAGGTTGTCCACCACAATGGACCCAGCTTGATTCAGGTTGTCACAAATTATTACTTACGCCACCTACAGCCCTCGCGTCAGCAGATCGCGTTTGTCGCGACGAAAACAGCGCATCACGAGCCGTCGTATTTCGTAACGACGTTGAAATGACACAACTTGTTGAGTTTGCAACAGCGTCCGGGCTGAACACAGATATGTTACCAATGGCAGGTATGTTAATAAAGATTAGTTTACGCAATCATTTTAAACCCGTCCATGTCAAAGCCGTATAGCAAGCTTAACATTTTAATGGGACGCGAAAATTTTTCCGCAGGAGCATTCAACGAATTCAAACGACTAACTGGCACGAGTTGAAAGCTTTTTTAAGGAAAAATGCATCTCGGGGGGCATAACCTTCTGGGCCCATGTAAAGATCAGGGGCGGAACGTTTTTCTGTGGGACTAGAAACGAGTAAGTTTTAGCTTTAGAATATTTTTTTGCTTGGCTTAGGTTTAGGGTCAGGCATAGGCTTAAGAATATGGTTATAATACTGATCCGCCCTGTTCTTTACATTGGCCACCTTCTGCCCCCCCGCTGCGCTCAAGTGCAATCACGGTTTCACTGGAGAGAAAAAGTAATGTAAACAACAGTCGCTTTTGGATAACGACCCGTATTCAAAAATGTGTGCAGGACATATCACCAGTTAGCAATAGGGTTCAAACAAACGAAACACTGCAGCTACATACGTCAAATCTGGGTCACAGGTAGAAACGCTCATACACAAATAATGTGCTAAACTTTAAACTTCTCGATTGGCTGGTTCAAAACTTATAGACCCTAACACCAACTGGTGATAGGTGCTGCATGCATTTGAGAATATGGGCCACTAACTTGAACTTTTTCAAAAATCGAATTATTCTTTCAAGTGGCTTTATAACTTTTTACATTATGGCAAACTGCGTTTTCAAGAACAACCAGTAAAAAGGTTTACGAACTTTGTAAACTTTTCGAAATGCCACCCGTTTAAGACTATCGTGTTTGTATTCGAGTCTCAAAGGACGATTACATACACCAGGTTTCATTTAATGCTAATGTGCGCTAGAATTAGTGCACAGCGGTCTGACAAGTCCGTTTTTTGATATGCACACAACATCAGCCAAATGTTTTCAAAGTCGTTAAACTTTGTACTGACTTTTTTCTTTCTTTGCTTTATTACATTTTGTAATAATGCTAATAACAACAATATAACACAAATGGCAAACGCTTAACGTGCGCAATTGCTAACATCGGCTAAACTGTCTGGCTTTGCTTAAATTGCAAGCATGTTTATAGCTGTATTCTGTAGCTTTGCTCAAATTGCAAGCATGTATATAGCTGTAGCTGTATTCTGTATTGTTGGTATTAACTTGTTTGCTTGGCGTCGCACATTTATGTGCCCCAAGCGGTCCGTAGCCAAGTACGGCCAGTCAGCTCAGAAACTTGAAAAAATGTTGTCTTCCTTGAAAATGTTCAATCTTGCTTGGAAGTCAACGAAAACCTTTGTACTGTAGTGACCCGAATAAGAGGGGGATAAGGGGGTATCCATTTTGAGTTCGAATCAATAGGAGTCTATATCATTAATAAGAGTCCGGAGAGGCCCAATAAATACCAGTCTCCCCCCTTTTATTCGGGTCGCTACAGTATGCCCCTCCTGAAAATTTATTTTTAGTAGCAAGGTTAGCTGGCTACGTGTCAGTATCTAAATGAGACCGCGCTGGCCTACGGACCCATCAACAGGGACTAAAACCAAAATTTTAAGTTAACATTTGCAACAAAAATTGCGTTTGGGTTCTCGCTTGCTGAATGCAGTTTTAATTATGGAATAAGCGTTGTATAATTTGTTATTTGATCGTCAGGAACTGATTCTCGGGCCGAAGGTGACTGGATGATTTATACACAGAATGGGTTCGCATGTGCTGCACCATATTTAAATTGGTATCCAGGAGAACCAAACAACATAAATAACGAGGACTGTATGTCGCTTTATACGCCAAATATTGAAGCGTTCGATGTTCTTTGTGAAACCAATTATACACAATTTGTCTGCCAAATCCCGTTTTTTGACGTCTGCGGTGAGTTAATATTAATTTCCTGTTTGAAGGTTATAGTTTAAAAAATGTACGCAGTTTTTGAACATGCAAGTCAATCTTACACCCATTACCATTTTATAATCCGTTCGCAAGCTAAATTTGATTCAACTGATACACGTTGAACTTTTGCTTTTTCAACGCTCACGGACTAGCTAAGTTACTAGCGTATGTTTTGCTTTTAAACTCTCAAAGGTTTGGCGCGGATAAAAACTGTCAATTCTTCGCACGCGTCGTGATACAAATCTGTATTTGTGGGTATACCCGTGGCTGAAATTTTTTTACACAACCGGTGTTTACCAGCGAATAAAGTCCCCCTATGCGTTAAACGTTTTACAAGACAGCGTCATACAACAATCGATTTTGGTTTGTTTACACAAATATGAACGCCACAATTTTAACGCTGACCCTGATTCAATGTAAAACAAAACCTTCGCTTTTCTGGCTGACAATTTCGTTCATTGGCAAATTTTGGATCGACATGCAGATTAAAACGTATGTGACTGTCTGCTAAACTTTTTGCTCTTTTGCTATACAGTTTCAACCTTAGCGACGCATAAACTAAGGTAAACCGCATTGCCGTACGGACTAAAGTATTTCGTGAATCTAGTCAAATTTGATCACATCAGAGGGACCATCATCAAATAGACACGTCGATTTATTATTGGAATGTCAACGGCATAGGACACCTGTGAAGGATAGCACTTGGATTTGTTGGCACATCTACCCGGTGACCGCATCCTGCAACTCTGCGAAGTACGATTGTTAAATGCAAAGGGCTCAGCTGCCATAAGTATATTGAAAACGTGTAATACAAAATTCAACTGCAAAACAGTGGCAAAACTACCAGTGAAAAATATAAATATTTGGTTTTTAACTGAGCTTATAAATGCTGAGATTTTATAAAATGAATGAACATAGCATCGCAGGCAAAATTAGGTACAGAATATCAGACACCAACCACAACAGGCTTCAATATATTTCGCAATCTTCTTCATTTCAACGACCTCCATTATGATCCGTCCCTGACCATGCGTGTGACGTTTCCCGTACACAAAACCATTTTGAAATAAACATCCGTTACGTAATATTTGGAACACGCGCATTGAACCTGATTTTTCGTGACATTTACCTGACAATGTATTGAATATTATTTTGTTTCTACAGTGCGTTGTTTTCCCGTTTACGACACTATATAAGCCTCGGGTTTAACAATATTCAGTCTGTCTAGTTCCGGGTTCGGTACCGAGCGGTTGCTGGAAATCACAACCGACAGTATCATAGCTAGAGCATCACATTTTGGTGCCACAATCCTGGAAACGCAGGCAATCTCATTCTTTGCTTGAGTGCTTGATTAGTTTAGATTTTCAAAGTTTTATCAGCTAGATACCTAGAGTTATCTGGGTTCAACGAAGACAATTTTGATCAGTGGCTAAACAATTTGAATTATGATACTCAGCAAGTGTCCGGTCCGAAACTACTAAGCCACAAGTTTTTGTAGTCCGATTTCGTTGGCGGGGGCTTTACAAATTTAGGATTCATTGCCTGCTACAGCGAAAAACGATTATTTACGTTTAATAGCTGAAGTTAAAATTTTTTAGAGTTCCGACCTAACGAGATATCAACCGTATGAGGTCGAAGGCAGACGGAAAACGAATCAGTTTCAGATTACGGATGCGCTTTATACGAACTAGGCTTAGCAGCTTTGCTCGATATAGGCGAAGCACAAAGAGATTCATTAATCCGTACACTGTAAATTCCAGTGAGATGATTTTAACTCAGAATGTGTTGAATCACTCAGTCTGAGTTAGGACTATCAGAACTCACAATTCTGAGTTGATTCAACTCTTTCTGATTTTAGTTAAGCAACTCACCCGGAGTCCACTCAACTCACAGTGAAATGAAGTCAACTCAGAGTGAGTTAAAGTTTACTTATATTAACTCAGAAATAACCAACTTTCAGTCTGAGTTGATTAATTAACTCATAGGAATTTACAGTGTATTAAGTTTATGGATGGATTATTACAATCGTTTAAGTGAGCTTATAAAGTTACTCCAATCCGAAAACTTGTCAGGAAGCTTTGACTCTTGCCGAACGGCTTGAAGGACTACCGGGTGAAGTAAGATGATACACAAGTTGCTGTTCTTGAAACGATTAATCAACAGCTTTGTAACCTAGAATTAAATCAAGTATCAAAAAATTTGCAAACAGCCAGCAATTTTAGCTAATAGCCCAGCCCATCACGGAAACCAGGTGTGCCGCCCGCAACCGCGAGTGCCTAGCAATCAAAGCCAAAGTAATATATTCGAACCATGACAAACTTTGGTTTCCAAGGACCTCGATGTGTCACGTGCAATAAACAAGGTTACATAAGTTGTAATTGTAGGCAAAATAATAGACCACTAATATGTCAACTTTGCAATCGTGTTGGACATATTGCTAGAGACTGTCAACATAGACAGTCATCAAATAATCCATTTTCCAGAAAAGCCTTAAGACGACGACGGCCCACCTTTCAACCGGGCCGCCAATTTCGAACCATGACCATTCGTAATGACGAACAGGAACATTCTTTGCCGAACGATAACTATACACTGTAAAAAATGGTGAGTCAAATTGACTCTCTCCGAAATAGGCTTTTCCTGACTACACAAACTGAGTCAAAATTCGACTCCGCCAGAGTCACATTCGACTAACTGAGTCGCACAGTGAGTCAAATTTGACTCTGGCGGAGTCGAAGTTTGACTCACTTGTGTAGTCCGGAAAAGCCTATTTCGGAGAGAGTCAATTTGACTCATCATTTTTTGCAGTGTATCTACCCAATTGGTTCTGTTCAAAGTGTAAAAGTAGGCTCAGCGATACAATGGAAATCTCTTAGCAAATTATACAAGGGCTTACAAGTTATGATCAAAGTCTTTGTATTTTTGCAACTTACAACATGCTCTTGGGTCACCCTCGCAAGGCAGTAGTGCTGGAAACAATTTTAAACTTAAAGTACATGTTCATGGAAGTATTCGAGTTGAAGTCAGTCCGACCGGCTTGGTATTAACGTCGGACTATGTCGAATGTGTTGTGGTAATTGTACGCCATAAACACGATTTTTCAAAGTCTTTGTATTTATGCAACTTACAACATGCTCTTGGGTCACCCTCGTAAGGCAGTAGTGCTGGAAACAATTTTAAACTTAAAGTACATGTTCATAGAAGTATTCGAGTTGAAGTCAGTCCGACCGGCTTGGTATTAACGTCGGACTATGTCGAATGTGTTGTGGTAATTGTACGCCATAAACACGATTTTTCAAAGTCTTTGTATTTATGCAACTTACAACATGCTCTTGGGTCACCCTCGCAAGGCAGTAGTGCTGGAAACAATTTTAAACTTAAAGTACATGTTCATAGAAGTATTCGAGTTGAAGTCAGTCCGACCGGCTTGGTATTAACGTCGGACAATGTCGAATGTGTTGTGGTAATTGTACGCCATAAACACGATTTTTCAAAGTCTTTGTATTTATGCAACTTACAACATGCTCTTGGGTACCCTCGCAAGGCAGTAGTGCTGGAAACAATTTTAAACTTAAAGTACATGTTCATAGAAGTATTCGAGTTGAAGTCAGTCCGACCGGCTTGGTATTAACGTCGGACAATGTCGAATGTGTTGTGGTAATTGTACGCCATAAATGTAGGGATACCACTGGATCCGTGAATCCGCTAAATTTAGAATCTTTCTGGGAAAGCCCGGGGGCCGCGAATTTTCAACGTGGCGGGCTCTGAACCACCGGTTAACTTATTTTTTAAGCCGGTGCTGAGTGCTTACCTGGGGGATCCAAGTGTGTGACCACCAGGTGTAGCATTCCGCAGGCATGAATTTTGGTGGTTTAAAATTTTAGATCTAAGAGTCCAAGGGGAGAGTGCAGGCGGTTGAAAACAACGGGTGAACTCAATTCGAACGTGGTTTAGATGTTTTTGGGCCCGGTGCAGTCTGCTAAGCTCTACTGATGTTAATAGTTTAAGAATTCAAGCATGAGCAGCCTGCACTATCGAATATAAATAACCCTTTACCTAGTGTGAAATCATCCACCCCCCCTCGGGTTCGTTTAATTCCCGCACCTGCTTCGGTTCTTTGCTTCCGGGTTTATTTTTGTTGTTGCGGTTGCTTTATCTTATTGTTGTTATTGTTGCTTGTGTGGTTGCTTTTTCGCTCTGAAACTTTCCGGCTCACACTTTCTTGCCGGTTTTCGGAAATTTATGTAAATTTGCATATGTCGGTGAAATTTATGCAAATTTATGCAAAATAGAGATAGCCGAAATATACCCTATATAAACGGCTACGCATTCGTCTCTTTAGGCATTCAGTCTGTTCTTTTCCAATTGCCAGTATGGCACCTTTTGTTAGCTGATGCCTTTCATTATAACGCTTTATTGGTTTGTTTTAATATGTTTGGGTTACTTTTAGACACATGAACAGCCGACTTCGAGTAAAGAAGTCGGCTGCCGAAAATCTTGTGTTTCCTGACCTGGTCTCTCGGGTACCGGTGGCCAGAGGTGTCAACGGTACCTGAGAATGCGACGAAATTCTAACGAACTTAATTTGTAAAAGTTTTGAATAATAAAATTAAGGTGTCCAATTTTATAAGGGATTAGGCACAAAACTCTCTAGAGCTTCCTAAAACTCCATTTCATTAGAGACGTGAGATGTTGTTTTCCCTTTTTGTTGTTTAGTGTTATCTGGCGCGCCTATCCCCGCAGGACGGGGTTGTTTTTGTTATTTCCGACTCGGACTTGCGCGATTCGCGACCGAGCAAGTCTGGGTCGGAATTTGTTATCATTGTCCGGACTGGGAGGGGTGTTTTTCTTTTTCTTTTTGTTTTTCTTTTTCCGGTTGATTTTTGGATCCAGGGAGTTTCGAATATTCTGTGTAAGTAAAATTTCCACAGTCCTAAAATGGACGGTGCGGGTCCCCATTTTTCTTTTTCCTTTTTGACCAATTCCTTTTTACCAAGAATTTATTTTTCCCCGCACTTTGAATTTTTCCTGCCCGCCGGATAGACAATAAAGTTATGCCACGGTGGTCAGAAATTTTATCCAGGGGCAGGAATGCGCTAGGATATGAGTCTCCTTGCCCTGAACTGTTTTTGTTGACAAAATTTAGTATTCTGGTGTATCAGCCGGCTTAGTTGCCGTCTGAAATTTTATCGAATTGTTCCGCTTGGGCAATTTAGGGTCCGGTGGTAACAGCTACGCCAAAGTACAAGCGCACTACGAGTCTGGGATGGATGTCCCCATCCCGAACACCGATGAGCGGAGTAGCATACCTAGACACTGTAGCCAACCTCTATCAAACCATAAGGGGTACCCGCCAAGGATGGGTGGCAAGGACTTTAGTCCAGGGTAACCTACCTTATATGGGGGCTACTCCGTGGATTCGCGTTCAATCCCAGACTCGTGGTGCAACAGATACTGTAAGTTTAAGTTCGTAAAGGGGGTACTACTGGGCCTTAATTTTTTTAACACTTAATCCTTTGTGTTCTACATGTAGTTTTTAGTGCAAGGGCAGCAAGCAGGGGAGTCCTGGTTGGCGTGAACTAATACAGCAGTGACGGAGACAGCGGCGTACACGTGATCAAGAAGAAAATGGAAAATGAGTGACAACGACGGGCAGTTGGCAAGCAAGTCAGTCCGTTGAAGAAGGTGGATTGTCCGCTGGAGAAGTCGTGGTATTATCCGGCGCAGTATCCTGTTGTGAAAACGACGCGTGCAATCGGACGAGGCTGTTATGCGATATAGTTTGTGATGTCGTTGTAACTTGTATGTTATGTTTTTGGATAATTCGGCTACAATTTTGTTTTAGATTAGGATAGGCGGCGAAAACTAATGATTTTGTCGGTATTTTTTCTTTTCAAAAATTAAGGACACCTAAGACGGTTCGATTTTTCATAACAACGCTAAGTTGATAGTTCACACGTTATCTATTCTCAGTGGAGCCATTGCGGACTGTACTGGGCCTATGGAAAGTTAAGTTAGGTTTGGGGTGGCGCCAAGAAAAGGCTCACCTCTAGATAGGAACTGCGTGTGCTCTCTCTGCGGATCTCACGTATCTGTGGTGTCCCTCAGTATCCTTTAGGCCTTGTTTTAAATTGCCAAGCAACCTCTTGATGAGGACATCAAGCTTAAAGAAAAGGAGATGTAGGGATACCACTGGATCCGTGAATCCGCTAAATTTAGAATCTTTCTGGGAAAGCCCGGGGGCCGCGAATTTTCAACGTGGCGGGCTCTGAACCACCGGTTAACTTATTTTTTAAGCCGGTGCTGAGTGCTTACCTGGGGGATCCAAGTGTGTGACCACCAGGTGTAGCATTCCGCAGGCATGAATTTTGGTGGTTTAAAATTTTAGATCTAAGAGTCCAAGGGGAGAGTGCAGGCGGTTGAAAACAACGGGTGAACTCAATTCGAACGTGGTTTAGATGTTTTTGGGCCCGGTGCAGTCTGCTAAGCTCTACTGATGTTAATAGTTTAAGAATTCAAGCATGAGCAGCCTGCACTATCGAATATAAATAACCCTTTACCTAGTGTGAAATCATCCACCCCCCTCGGGTTCGTTTAATTCCCGCACCTGCTTCGGTTCTTTGCTTCCGGGTTTATTTTTGTTGTTGCGGTTGCTTTATCTTATTGTTGTTATTGTTGCTTGTGTGGTTGCTTTTTCGCTCTGAAACTTTCCGGCTCACACTTTCTTGCCGGTTTTCGGAAATTTATGTAAATTTGCATATGTCGGTGAAATTTATGCAAATTTATGCAAAATAGAGATAGCCGAAATATACCCTATATAAACGGCTACGCATTCGTCTCTTTAGGCATTCAGTCTGTTCTTTTCCAATTGCCAGTATGGCACCTTTTGTTAGCTGATGCCTTTCATTATAACGCTTTATTGGTTTGTTTTAATATGTTTGGGTTACTTTTAGACACATGAACAGCCGACTTCGAGTAAAGAAGTCGGCTGCCGAAAATCTTGTGTTTCCTGACCTGGTCTCTCGGGTACCGGTGGCCAGAGGTGTCAACGGTACCTGAGAATGCGACGAAATTCTAACGAACTTAATTTGTAAAAGTTTTGAATAATAAAATTAAGGTGTCCAATTTTATAAGGGATTAGGCACAAAACTCTCTAGAGCTTCCTAAAACTCCATTTCATTAGAGACGTGAGATGTTGTTTTCCCTTTTTGTTGTTTAGTGTTATCTGGCGCGCCTATCCCCGCAGGACGGGGTTGTTTTTGTTATTTCCGACTCGGACTTGCGCGATCGCGACCGAGCAAGTCTGGGTCGGAATTTGTTATCATTGTCCGGACTGGGAGGGGTGTTTTTCTTTTTCTTTTTGTTTTTCTTTTTCCGGTTGATTTTTGGATCCAGGGAGTTTGAATATTCTGTGTAAGTAAAATTTCCACAGTCCTAAAATGGACGGTGCGGGTCCCCATTTTTCTTTTTCCTTTTTGACCAATTCCTTTTTACCAAGAATTTATTTTTCCCCGCACTTTGAATTTTTCCTGCCCGCCGGATAGACAATAAAGTTATGCCACGGTGGTCAGAAATTTTATCCAGGGGCAGGAATGCGCTAGGATATGAGTCTCCTTGCCCTGAACTGTTTTTGTTGACAAAATTTAGTATTCTGGTGTATCAGCCGGCTTAGTTGCCGTCTGAAATTTTATCGAATTGTTCCGCTTGGGCAATTTAGGGTCCGGTGGTAACAGCTACGCCAAAGTACAAGCGCACTACGAGTCTGGGATGGATGTCCCCATCCCGAACACCGATGAGCGGAGTAGCATACCTAGACACTGTAGCCAACCTCTATCAAACCATAAGGGGTACCCGCCAAGGATGGGTGGCAAGGACTTTAGTCCAGGGTAACCTACCTTATAATAAACACGATTTTTCAAAGTCTTTGTATTTATGCAACTTACAACATGCTCTTGGGTCACCCTCGCAAGGCAGTAGTGCTGGAAACAATTTTAAACTTAAAGTACATGTTCATAGAAGTATTCGAGTTGAAGTCAGTCCGACCGGCTTGGTATTAACGTCGGACAATGTCGAATGTGTTGTGGTAATTGTACGCCATAAACACGATTTTTCAAAGTCTTTGTATTTATGCAACTTACAACATGCTCTTGGGTCACCCTCGCAAGGCAGTAGTGCTGGAAACAATTTTAAACTTAAAGTACATGTTCATAGAAGTATTCGAGTTGAAGTCAGTCCGACCGGCTTGGTATTAACGTCGGACAATGTCGAATGTGTTGTGGTAATTGTACACCATAAACACGATTTTTCAACGGTTCAATTAAATTTGGTTATGATCAAAGTCTTTGTATTTATGCAACTTACAACATGCTCTTGGGTCACCCTCGCAAGGCAGTAGTGCTGGAAACAATTTTAAACTTAAAGTACATGTTCATAGAAGTATTCGAGTTTAAGTCAGTCCGACCGGCTTGGTATTAACGTCGGACAATGTCGAATGTGGTGTGGTAATTGTACACCATAAACACGATTTTTCAACGGTTCAATTAAATTTGGTTATGATCAAAGTCTTTGTATTTATGCAACTTACAACATGCTCTTGGGTCACCCTCGCAAGGCAGTAGTGCTGGAAACAATTTTAAACTTAAAGTACATGTTCATAGAAGTATTCGAGTTGAAGTCAGTCCGACCGGCTTGGTATTAACGTCGGACTATGTCGAATGTGTTGTCGTAATTGTACACCATAAACACGATTTTTCAACGGTTCAATTAAATTTGGTTATGATCAAAGTCTTTGTATTTATGCAACTTACAACATGCTCTTGGGTCACCCTCGCAAGGCAGTAGTGCTGGAAACAATTTTAAACTTAAAGTACATGTTCATAGAAGTATTCGAGTTGAAGTCAGTCCGACCGGCTTGGTATTAACGTCGGACAATGTCGAATGTGTTGTGGTAATTGTACACCATAAACACGATTTTTCAACGGTTCAATTAAATTTGGTTATGATCAAAGTCTTTGTATTTATGCAACTTACAACATGCTCTTGGGTCACCCTCGCAAGGCAGTAGTGCTGGAAACAATTTTAAACTTAAAGTACATGTTCATAGAAGTATTCGAGTTTAAGTCAGTCCGACCGGCTTGGTATTAACGTCGGACAATGTCGAATGTGTTGTGGTAATTGTACACCATAAACACGATTTTTCAACGGTTCAATTAAATTTGGTTATGATCAAAGTCTTTGTATTTATGCAACTTACAACATGCTCTTGGGTCACCCTCGCAAGGCAGTAGTGCTGGAAACAATTTTAAACTTAAAGTACATGTTCATAGAAGTATTCGAGTTGAAGTCAGTCCGACCGGCTTGGTATTAACGTCGGACTATGTCGAATGTGTTGTGGTAATTGTACACCATAAACACGATTTTTCAACGGTTCAATTAAATTTGGTTATGATCAAAGTCTTTGTATTTATGCAACTTACAACATGCTCTTGGGTCACCCTCGCAAGGCAGTAGTGCTGGAAACAATTTTAAACTTAAAGTACATGTTCATAGAAGTATTCGAGTTGAAGTCAGTCCGACCGGCTTGGTATTAACGTCGGACAATGTCGAATGTGTTGTGGTAATTGTACACCATAAACACGATTTTTCAACGGTTCAATTAAATTTGGTTCCAGTTCAAGTCATGTCAATATGCATAAAATGGTGAATAACCCTTTAGAAGACTGGCAACAAGCTTGTGATGACCTGTTTTACACCGTATATAACACGCAGTTATTAAGTACAATGCAAAAAATTGTGAGTCAAATTGACTCTCTCCGAAATAGGCTTTTCCTGACTACACAAACTGAGTCAAAATTCGACTCCGCCAGAGTCAAATTCGATTCAATGAATCGCTTAGTGAGTCGAATTTGACTCTGGCGGAGTCGAATTTGACTCAGTTTGTGTAGTCAGGAAAAGCCTATTTCGGAGAGAGTCAATTTAACTCACCATTTTTTACTGTGTTCTATTTGGGAGGTACTTAACTTTTGCGACAAACCTAAACGTGATAAACGATTCATAGTGACCCTGAATATCGGGATTACCTGGTCTGACACTGAATCTGCAAAATGTTTGTCGTCTTTATAAGCCGCACGACGTCTCCAAATATGGAACATTGTTTCCTTATGATTAAACGATTTTAATGCAGAATTGAACAATTTAATACAGAAACTCGACTAAATACTAAGACCGGTGTTCTAATTCGAACAACAAATTCGTCAGTGCTTTACTCAAACAAAGACCGTTCAAAATCATCGATATTTTACGGGACCAAAATTCATATGCCTACGAAAGGAGTAGTTTGCTTGAGCTACCATAACTTAACTTGCATAAACTATGCAATCAATTTGTTACTTCTACAAAAAAGCATCCTACCAATATAGATATTACAGTATACCAAAGAAGTTGACACTATAAGCCAATCAAAAGCAACAGATGCTTTGACATTTGGAAGTGGATTTAGTTTGTACTAAATTCACTTTACACTACTGGTGATAGCATTTCGTGCGCTTTCTATCGTTGGCGATCGTGATCGTTTGCTATTGCCGGAAGCGAAATACAAAGCTGGTTATCAGGAACTGCAGCAAATAGACAAAATAAACGAGTCACATTTTCGCGCAATAAACATGACGCTAAATGGAGTTAACCCTCCAGTTGTACTATCGCTGAACCATCAACTCCGCGTTAAATATCCTAGTCGTTCGCCAAATAGTAGTCCAAGAGAATTTCGATCTTTTCCAATAAACCGACTTGGCGATAACTTTCGTAATGAAATACTTATTACTGTGCAGTTTACGACCACTGTATGTAAACGCATTATTTGATACCGGAAGTGGACTTACTATACCCGCTAGAATAGCTAAAGCTCTCAATTATACCACTGACCAGATCAACTGAAATGGCTTCATCGATTACTGGCTATAAATTTTCGATCGTAGGTGAATGCGAAGTTGGTTTTAAAGGTAATGAAATGGATGTAAATGTCCGTGGAATCATAGTCGAGATTTCTCCTTATGATTTAATTATCGGAACAGGCTTCATGAACCAAATGGGAACCATTGCAATTATTTGCCAGAAACAAATAATTACGATTCAAGGACAAATTTTGTGTTTTGGCGCAGCATCAAAACGTCCAATGCTCCGGCTTATGAATTCCGTAATGATTCCGCCGGCAGCGACACTGGTTGTAGCAGTAGCCATTATTGGATTATCCCTTCGTAACCTGCCATTAGCAACGTCATTCTCATGCGAAAAGACAGTTGAGCTTGAATCACTTAAGATAACGAGTACTATTGAACTTAACAACGGCCCTGCTTATATTCCAATTAATAATTACACAAATACTCCAAAAATGTTGGCTAAAAATTCTACACTTTCACTATCAGCCCCAATTTACTCGACTAAGGACCAAATAGAGTGTTTGAAAATACGAGTTCCTTCGAACAGAACCTGTATAATCGCTAAATAAAGTTCATTCGAAGAAACTTTGTGTTATGAAATAACCTGAGTCCCTACTGACAGACTCTGGACAAAAACGTTGTCCTTTAAATAACGTATTGGCAATTTAGCATGGGTATGGACGGCAACGTGACCAAGTGTAGGCTGTTTAGAGAAAGTGCCAGTTGTCAGCAGGATCTACGCAGGATATGAGTGACATTTGGACATGCAATTTGGAAACAATAAAACTACAGACTTAGGTGCTCGTATGTGGGGACAATTTTTACAGTAGCGTAGACAGTATAACGTGGATGACCCTTTGTCCCAGAAAACTTAGTTATTCCATTCAATAACAGTAAACACACTTTAACTGATCTTAAATTTCAGCCATCATATTTAACTCCTGATCAAAAGAAAAGATTGACTGAAGTATTAGTAAATAATGTAGAAGCTTTTTCTCATCATTATTATGACCTCGGAGAAACAGATGCACTGGAATTTTGCATTGAAACATGCAACGCCAAACCAATCAGACTGCGTCTTTACCGGTTGCCACACTTGTTGCGAGATAAGATGGAACAGAGCTAGAGAATATGCTCAAATATAACATTAACCAGCACTTTAAATCGCCTTGGAGTGCTCCGATAGTATTGATACCTAAGAAAGATAGCCAACTACAATTTTATACTGACCATAGACAGATGAATGATATTAGTATTAAAGATTCGTACACGATAAAGCGAATTGAAGACATATTTGACATCAGGTTTGGGGTTAGATATTTGGCAACAGTTGACCTACAGAGCGGATCTTGACAAGTTTAAAGACGACAGCAACAAAACAACTTTTGCCGTGGACTGATTCGGCTTTTTTGAATTTTGACAAATGTTTTGGTTTAACTAACGCCCCAGCTTGCCTCCAAAAAACTAATTGAAACAGTACTCAGAGTGTCAGATGGAAAATCATGTGTATGCTATTGATGACATTATTGTTTTCAGCAATACATTTGACGAGCTTCTGGAACGGTTAATCGTAGTTTTTCAACGACTACGTACTGTCGGTATATGTGCACGTAAGTGTATGTAAAGTAAATGTTCCATGCCTGTGCACATATACCGGTATAACAAGTCGTTGCAGCGGCCGCGTGCTGTAGTGGTAGCATGCTTGGCTCGACAGCAAGCGGGCCGAGGTTCGATTTTCGGCGTGGTCATTAACTTTGGCAAAACTTCAAACAGGGGTCGTGCAGACCGTATAGTACCAACACGTACAGCAAATTTAAAAATCAAAGTGAAGAAATGCGAGTTGGCAAAACTACAGTAAATTTTTGGGATATCAGAATTACTGCGAAAGGTTATCAGTAGACCCAAATAAAACTAAAAGAATTTTAACTGCTCAACCGCTGCCGCAAAACACTAAAGAACTGAAACAATTTCTTGGATTCATAACGTTTGTTGGTAGATTCACAAAGAATTTTGCAAATTAAATGGCACCGTCATACAAATTAATACTACGAAAAGCGCACCGATTTTACTGGTCACCGGAGTATGATGACACATTTTATGGTCTTAAACTGTAATTCACTAATCTGCCCATTTTAGCGTTTAACCCTTTCTCACATGAATATTTTCTATTTCCCCTGAGACCTACTTTTATGCTATGATTCGAACTCCAGTGACTGGAGTGGGAGGCGTATACCATCACCACTCAGCTATAGGAGCTTGACGCTCGAGCCCGAGGGGGCTCTCACGTCTTGTGGTGATTTAGTACTATGTATACGTGTTGCAATTGTTAAACAGGGTGCGATATATACTATTTAACGTATATACACTGCGCTTAGTTGCCTATAGGTAACTCAATGTGAGAAGGGGCTAAAAACATGTGCGATAATTTTGTTATTCACACAAATGCAAGCGGTTCAGCTTTCGGTTGCGCTTTATATCAGAAAGATTCCACCGGCAACTTACGACCGATCGAATACGCTTGCCGACCGCTCAGTCATGTAGAAAGACGTTATAGTGTAATAGAGAGAGAAGCGTTGGCGGACTACTTTGCCGTCCACAAAATATTTCGTTCCTAGTCTGTGGAAAACCTACTATCGTTGACACGGACCACAATCCGTTAACAGGTTGGATGAGAACAAAAATTGACAATTTCCGATTAGGCCGTTGGGCCGTACGCTTACAAGACTATCAACTAGACATCAAGTGCATAGCGGGATCGGAAAATAAAGATGCTGATTACTTATCTAAATTAACAACCAAAAACTGCGTCAATGTCAGGTCAGATTCAGTAACGTTTACAGAACACAGTCAGGTTACAAATCCTCAAATTGCAGACCCTCATTGTCAACAAATTATAGATGCAGTGGCTAACAACAGAGAGAAAAGTTTTGAAATCCAAAATGGAATTCCTTGTTATGTTGGGAAGCCGTCGTATAAAGAAGGTAAATCACTTATTCTGTTGCCTCGAGCTCTTTGTCGAGATTTATTAATACAAGCTTTCCGACACGTTATATGATGGAGTGAATCTTGGTATCCGAAAAATAACTTGTCAAAGGTTCCACGTAGATATTATTGGCCCTCTTGCTACGAGGACGTAATAGATTCGCTGAACAGTTGCCCTTCGTGTCTTCAAGCAAAGAAGAATCCAACAAAATATTCGAAAGCTGTTTCATTATAAATTCCAAAGAGTTAAAATTAATCAACTCAGTCGGAAAGTCAGTTATTTTTGAGTTAATTACAGCACACTTTAACTCACTCTGAGTTGAGTTGATTCCCACTGTGAGTTGATTTGATTCCGGAAAAGTTGACTGATTAAATCAGAATGAGTTTACATCAACTCAGAATTATGAATTCTGATTGACCTAACTCAGACTGAGTGATTCAACTCAGTGTGAGTTGAAATCAACTCACTGGAATTTACAGTGTTTGCAACCTAATCCAGTGCCTTATATATTTGAGAAATGAAGATTAAACATTTTGGGACCATTGCCGTTGTCGCAGAACGGTAACAAATATATAATCGTTCTGGTGCCAAAATTTCCACCAGCATTTCCGGTTCGTGACATTAAAACGCAGCGAATCGCTAAACCTTTTGTTGAGAATATTTACTGTAGATATGGTACGCCGTATGAACCGCTTACCGATCAAAGAAGTTTTGTAACATCAGAACTAAAACCAAAGAAGGGTGTAAAATACTAGACGTAAAGCAGCTACAGACAACCGCGTACCACCCGCAAACTGATGAACAACCTGAACTGAACGGTTTATGAGAGTGCTCACTAAGATGGTAATGCAATATTGCAGTGCTAGACGAGATGACTGGGTTGATTTTGCACCGTATTTGTTGTTTTGTTATCGCAGTGCAGCTCATGGAAGCTCAAACGAAACTCTATTTTTCTTAATGTACGGTAGCGATCCTAAGTTACCCCGCAATTTAATGCTAGGGAATCAGCCGCGAATGCTGTACTTAGATCAAGATGATTTGAAGTGCTAACTAAATTTTCATTTCAAGACTGCACGGTCAGGTTGCGGTTGATAACGTAAAGGTATCACAGCAAGATCAAAAACGGTAATATGATAGAAAAAGTAGGCAACCAATAGCGGATCCATGGGGGGGCACCTCGGCCGTGCCCCCCCCCCCAACAGCATCTCGACAAAAAATATATAGTGTCAATTCTCTGTTTTATACACAATAGTATAAGCAGCTGCCTTTAAATTTGTGCCTGTTTGAAACCAAATCCGAACTTATGTTGCCACCCTGTTGTTTAGATCTAAATTGCGTTCATGCGCTAGTTTTATTTAGGATTCTTCTCAATGGAACGAACCCTAAAGAAGTCAATTTTATGGAAATAGTTCGTGGTTTGCGTGTGGGTCTAAAATAAGTTTATTACTTGTGAAATTTTGCCCCCCCCCCCCCATTTTGAGATCCTGGATCCGCCACTGTAGGCAACCGATATATGTTGTCGTCGATCAAGTTTGCTTGTACTATCCTGCTGTACAGAAAGGGTTGTCAGCTAAGTTATCGCACCCATGGAAATGCTCACGTCGCATTTATGACATAGCCAATGATGGGAAAAATTTGCTTATTGAACAAAGCGGACTAGAAGATCTCCATTCTGGGTGCACGTCAACCGTACGAAGCCACCGCTAGAACCCAGTATGCTTAGGGCTATAGGAACAGATGCAACACCAAACTATTCATCGGTTCTTAAAGTTCCTAAGCTTGTGCTTACAAAACAGCCGGACGGTAACTTTCAGGTAGCCAAAAAACCTTGACTTAATACAAATAATGCTAGATAAGATCGACTCAACGTCGGCTTGGTTACATATATTGTTATTTTACATAACTCTTCTATTTTGTCAACTTTAAAGGTTAAACAAACAAAAGGAATACTAAAACTAACGAGGAATATATGGATATCCAAAACGAATTCGAGCAGTTTCAGTAGACGATATTGGCCAATATCAAAAGTTGGTGAAACTTAATACTTGAGAAAGTTCAGCAAAATTCAGGTCAAATTGATAAGACTATGCAGCAAAATAATAATAATAATAATAATAATAATAATATCAATAATAGCAATAATGAAAATGATAACGCAATTAAAAATCAGAAATTAAGCCCCGCTGGACAAGCAATAGTGCACCGATAGCGGTCCGTTACACTTATGCAAATATCCGTGTCGTGGCCCCGTTGCCCCAAACAACCAATTTCATTAAAGAAGACGAGCAGAACCCCGAAACCGAAAACCAAAGCCAAGTTGGAGACATACAACTGATGGACGAAATAATCATGGACATCCCAGGAATCAGTAACAGATGAAAATACACACACAAACAAAATCACAACCCGCCGACACAACCACAAAGTGTTGCGTTGCCCCTAATGCAACACAACCAACGCCATGCAATAAACCGAACACAATTTGTTGCGTCGAAACGTCTTGAATTCAATCGAACGCAAACGAGAACCCAGGTTAGCGATACAAAATGCAGTATAACCAGAAAGGAAGGTTACACCGTTGTCCAATATACGAGCATCAGTTCAAAGGAAACCTCCGTTTAATCCGTGGTAACATATATTAGCGTCGCCATGAACGAGGCTGCTAAGCAACCTGCTACATTACCAGATTATACGCGTGTCTGAAATTCATTGCATCTCCTGGAGACGGCCAATCAAAACCTCGACGCAGTCCGACACATGCGATTGCCGACCATAAATGCATTCCGAAAAAAATTGAACTTTTTTCCACGAGGCGGAAGAAATTGTGTGACGTTTACCGTGAACAAAACCACTTTGAAATAAACCCTCGTTACGTAATATTTGGAACAATTGCCATACATTTGTGCAAATCGTATTCTTCGAAGAAGCATACTTGAAACTGATTTTGCGCAACAGTTAGCTGACAGGGTATTATTTTGTTTTTGGAGTGTATTGTTTACGGTGTTTCGGGCACTATATAAGCCCCTGTTTTAACAATTTTCAGTCAGCCTACTTCTGAGCTCAGTACCGAGAAATCACAACCGACACGGTCTTAGATAGTGCACCACATGGCGCCATAAACTTCAATTTTATATATTTTTCAGAGTCGCCGTGCTACGACATTGCTGGCGATTGCTTTAAGGGCGCTTCGCATCCAGGGTGCGATCCAACCAATATTGCACATCACGTTACAGGATACAAATCAGTCACTAGAACCGGAATATTATGCCAGGACTGGAGTTCAAACGTACCACATCCGCATGCAAATTATCATTTCAAACGCAAAAACTACTGTATTGCTGAAAACTCAACTAAAGCATGGTGTTACACAACGAATTCCAGCGTTGTTTGGGATTACTGCTTCGACGACTGTGACACAAAACAAGGTTGGTTCTCCCAGTTATTATTCGCTATCTGCCGTCAGCGTGTCCTTGTTTAAATTTACGAGCGTATACAAGAAGGATAGAAAGAATATATTTTCCAAAAATTCAGGAAAGGCTCAAAAACGCACTTTTACAGGCTATAGAATAAACTGCAGCGGTCAAAAAATTACTCTCAACACTCGTTGCAAAAAACTTCTTTCCGAACGTCACCACTTTGAGCTTGAGCCATACTTGGCTCTTTTACACTTCCCCACTTTTAAGATCAAGGCTTAAGCCTAGGTTCAGGCAGTTAAATAGTTGGGCAAATATTTAGGCTTCGGCTCAGATACGTCGTTTTCGAAATCGAAGTTTTAACCAAAGCCTGTCTAAAGCCTAATCTTAAGCCTAAACCAGTAGGCGGACGTGAACAAAAGTCCCATACTTCATTTCTAATCATATAGGCACAGTGGCGGATCCAGGATGTCAAAATGAGGGGGGGGGGGGCAAAATTTCACACGTAATAAACATATTTTAGACCCATACTGTAGCGACCCCAATAAGAGGTGGGGTCCCCATTTTGAGTCCCAATTCATAGGAGTCCGTATTCCTAATAAGAGTCCGTAAGCGAGTAGAGTCCTTAAACCCTTGTTAGAGTCCATAAATGTCTATTATCCCTAATTGTAGCGCATAAATGATTCCAGGGCCAAATAACGGTGAGTTCGAAACTTTAAAGCGTGCTTATTGTGTATAAAACAGAGAAATAAACAGCGTAGAACAGCAATTGAAACTATATAATTTTTGTCGAGATGCTGTTCGGGGGGGCACGGCCGGGGTGGCCCCCATGGATCCGCCATTGTATAGGCACACACCTGCTCTGTTGGGATATTTATTAATGCTTACAGATCATCCGTGCCTTGATTCAGACTCCGACTGTTACCGTGCGACGAACCTACAATGTGACATTACGGATAAGGCAACAAGAAAGTATTACGGTATCAAAGCAACAACATATAATGGTATACCGTGTCAACCTTGGAATTCACAGACACCGCATAAGCATACCAAAACGAATAATCCTGAAAATTATTGCATTGGGTTCTGGGGCAAAAAGGGATTGCGATGCTTTTCGTTGGATCCACGCTACAGATTGCTACCGTGTATTTTGCCATGTGAAGGTAAACTCGCCTTTTTTTAATAGAACAAGCTATATCAAATAATGTTTTCAACTATTAAGATATTATTTTACACTGTAAATTCCAATATGTTGATTAATCAATTCAGAAAGAGAATTAGTTTTTTTGTCTATTTCTGAGTTAATAACAGTAGATATTAACTCACTATGAACTGATTTAATTCTGGGTGAGTTGACCAATGAACTCAGGATGAGTTAAATCAATTCAGATTCCTGAGTTCTGAAAGACCTAATTCAGAGCTCAGACCTCTGAGAAGATTCAACTCATTCTGAGTTAAAATCAACTCACTGGTATTTACAGTGTAGTCATGCAGTTACCGCGTTATTTCTCACAATGCGTTTTTTCGAGCATAGAGGCGGATCCAGAAATTTCTGACGGGAGGGTGCGGGCTGACAAATGTTATGAAACGCAAAAATTGTAAGGTATGGACATTATCATTTTATCACCAAAAATTTTCTGAGGGAAAAAATTGTAAGGTAGCGACCTTATCGTTCGTTTTTTCATCAAAAAATTTATAACGAGAAAAATTGTAAGGCTTTATCAAGCGGAAAAATTGTATTTTACAAAGGGTTTTCTGAGGGAAAACTTGAAAGGTAAGGACCTTACTATTTATCACAGAATAACGGAGAAATCGTATGTTCCCACCTATCCTCTACATCCGTTAGTGTTCGAGCAAGCTATTTTAAACGATAGCAGCTGAAAATTTTCTTGTGAAACCTTTTGTGCTTAATCTCCTTAATGTCATCTGAGATTCTATTTCAAAATAGGATTTGAACTCGCAATCTTGGTTAGAAAAATTTAGGCGCTCCCATTACTCACAATTTAAATGGCTTGCCGCTCGTGTCCGATGGCGGGATCGAGTCTTGTAAAGATTTTGGTATTTTGCATACGTGTAACAATTGTTAAACAGTACACAGTAATTTCCAATGAATTCATTAATTAATTCAGCTAGCGAGTTGGTTTTTTCTGAATTAATATCAGTAAACATTAGCTCACTCTGAGTTGAGATGATTCTCACTCTGAGTTGAGCTGACTCTGGTTGAATTGTTTAATTAACTCAGACTGAATTGAATCAACTCAATATTCTGATTTCTGATAGTCCTAACTCAGACTGAGTGATTCTGCTCATTCTGAGTTAAAATCAACTCACTGAAATTTACAGTGTGCGAATTGCGTGCATTAAATGTTGCCAGTGGCTTTGGCAGAAAATTATATTTAGAAGGCCTTGAATAATTTTGGGGCCCACCTACAATTGCAATTTATGATTTACTTTTAGACCGATTCTATTTGGGGGGTGCACCAGCCATATATGGTGGGGAACGGCCATCCAATGCCCGCCGTGGGAACACCCTTGAATGTTGCACAAATTTTAACGCTGCACAAAAATGAAATTCAGTGAAACATTTAGAAACCATGGCATCAGCGTCGTACAAGAATTGTAAAATTTCATGTATAAAACTCGTTTCACTGTAATTTTTTTATTTTAGACATAACATTCTTTGAAGCATCCCTGTACGGAGACAAAAACTACACGCAAGCACGCGATTTATGTTTGGCATACGGTACTGATTTGCCAAGTTTACCGACGAAAACGTATTTTCTATTTTTTCAGACTTTTAGGTAAGTGGTGACAAAATCCGTTTTATACCCCGAGGCGTAACCAGAATGGGTTAAAGGTTCGCAACTGAACTTCTTAATATTTAATTAACGTTGCCACTTCCCATACCGTCAGAATCCCGACTTCGCCTTTGTCTGTGGTCAACTTTTCGGACGCATTAGAAAGCGCGATATTCCAGGATATACAGACCGTATGTATCCGCTTTCGTTTCCGGTACAATTGACGTCTGTTTCTGTTGTAATAGAATATCAGTTACCGGTATGTTTGAAATTTGTTTACACAATGATATATGTAAAATACAATGAATTAAAAAATATCTTGTCACCATCCGAAGGTACTTCAAGTCCGTAGCCAGCTCACCTTGCTATGGGTTCTTAAAATTTTCAGAAGGGACATACAAGCATTTTCGTTGACTCTACTGACTTTACAAGCAAGACTAAACATTTTCTGATGAGGGGCTAAATGTTTCAAGGAGGCTGGAGCCTCTTCTGCCCCCCCCCCAGCGAATAGCTGTTACTAGCTCGGTTGTCTGTTTGGGTTACATCTTCTGTGATATTATTTGCTAGCGGGCTGTTTATAAATTACAAAAATTGAAACAGCGCAAAATTTTGAATTATATTGACCAATGACCATTAACGAATCGATTATGCTTTACATTTTTTCATCGAAAATTTGTCCCAAGGCAAAACCTAAGCCTAAGCCTAAGTTTCTAGCGTAAAAATAAACCTAATGCTAAAGTATGACTTAACCTTAGTTTAAGCGTAAACATAAGCCTAATCCTAAAGTAAGCATTAGCCTAAATTTTCCTCACATCCATTGGGCAGGCCCCTTGGACTCATACTAGGGATACAGACTTCTATTGATTGGGACATCAACATGGAGACCCCTCTTATTCAGGTCACTACAGTATAAAATATACCCATTTATTTTTCAGGAGCACATTACCGTCTGCGCAACAGTACTGGACAAGTCTACGCCATCTGGAGGTATTATTCTTCATATGTGGTTTTATTTTCAACGGTAACATTTTGATATTTACCGTGTCCCGTCTTGTACGACCAACTATTAGTAAACTGTACAATATGTTAATGTGGGTTTAAGTACCGGAAGAAAGCATCAGAAAAAACGGTTTTACCGGTTCTTTGTGCTTTTTCCAAAGGGTTGAAGAAACGATAAAAACTTTTTATAAAAATTGCAAAAAAACTTAAGTAACAGCGCAAAACTTCGCCAAAAGCTGTAACTTTTCTCACGATTCCCATCGGAAACGAGTTTTGATTAAGGGTCAGTGGCGCTGATTTACTAGGTTTTGTAATACCTTACTGGATATGCCCATACATTTTGTTGGTTATATTCAGCGCAGCCGAAATAAACCTGAGTTAGAAACAGACGTTATTTGTAATTTCTGTTGCCTCACAACTGAGGCCAAATTTTACTTACGATGTTTTTCCTGATGAATACTTCTTTTTTGATGTTAAAACGATTTATGTATATGTTGTAGCACTAGTCATAATTCCGCGCTGGACTAGCCTAATTCGGAATTGGGCTAAATTACGGCTTTGGCTACGACATATATTACAGTTAATTTTCTTTTTTACTGGATGTAACATTAACACAGCTGTGTTACGCATTAGTTTTGAACTCGGCTTGTGATTAAAGTCATGTAACAATCAAACACTTTTGTACTATGGACCCTATCCGCATCATGGGTCATGTGATTCCCAGTATCATTTTGAGGCCAAACTTAGAATCCATTAACATCTTTGCATTTGTTAAAGCATTTTCGTTTTTTTTCGGTCGATTCAATTTTTCGGAAAAAAGCAACCCATTGTGCATTATATTCACAATGCACAATGGTTAACAATTCATCGGAACATGCGCACCAGAAAATCCGTATTAGAGTTGCGCTGTACTTGACGCCCGGCGTTGTCCGTCACCGTTCCTCAGCCATACGACGCCGTCCGCCGGACGGCGCCGCACGGTAATGGACGGCGCCGCACGGTAACGGACGGCGTCGCACGGTAACGGACGGCGCCGCACGGTAACGGACGGCGTCGCACGGTAATGGACGGCGCCGCACGGTAACGGACGGCGCCGCACGGTAACGGACGGCGCCGCACGGCAACAGACGGCGCCGCACGGCAACGGACGGCGCCGCACGGCAACGGTCGGCGCCGCACGGCAACGGACGGCGCCGCACGGCAACGGACGGCGCCGCACGGCAACGGACGGCGCCGCAACGGCAACGGACGGCGCCGCAACAGTAACGGACCGCGCCCCCACGGTACCGGACGGCGCCGCAACGGTAATGGACGGCGCCGCACGGTAACGGACGGCGCCGCCCGGTATGGGACGGCGCGGCTGGTTACGGTAACGGACGGCGCCGCCCGGTACCGGTCGGCGCCGCCGCCGCACGGTACCGGACGGCGCCGCCGCCGCACGGTAACGGACGGCGCCGCCGCCGCACGGTAACGGACGGCGCCGCCGCCGCACGGTAACGGACGGCGCCGCCGCCGCACGGTAACGGACGGGGCCGCCCCCGCACGGTAACGGACGGCGCCGCCGCCGCACGGTAACGGACGGCGCCGCCGCCGCACGGTAACGGACGGCGCCGTCGCCGCACGGTAACGGACGGCGCCGTCGCCGCACGGTAACGGACGGCGCCGTCGCCGCACGGTAACGGACGGCGCCGTCGCCGCGCGGTAACGGACGGCGCCGTCGCCGCACGGTAACGGACGGCGCCGTCGCCGCACGGTAACGGACGGCGCCGTCGCCGCACGGTAACGGACGGCGCCGTACGGTGACGGACGGCGCCGTACGGTGACGGACGGCGCCGTACGGCGACGGACCACGCCGTACCGGTGACGCACGGTGACGGACGCCGCCGGACGTCAATAAAAGTATAGCGCAACCCTAAGGCGTGAGAGTCTCCTCGAGCTCAATTGTCATTAATGTTATAGTTGAACAGCGATGGGTAAATACCCTCATATTCGAGAGCTCCGAGTTTAAGCTTAAAATTTCGTCTAACATATGGAAAATATTTATGTGGGAGAGTTTGGAAAAATATATCCTTTAACCGTGCGATGCATACTGGTCTGGCCATTTTCTTGTGTGGTAATTTATTTTCAATGTCAAATAGCAGATGTATTTAGCGCAAGATACGATTACTGTATATTCAAAATTCTTCGGTTAGGTTTAGCTGTTATAGTTTTGTTTCCAACTCCAAGAAAGACTGGTTCTTAACCCTTTCTCACATGAATATTTTCTATTTCCCGTGAGACAGACTTTTATGCTAGGATTCGTGCTCCAGTGACTGGAGTGGGAGGCGTATACCATCACCACTCAGCTATAGGAACTTGACGCTCGAGCCCGAGGGGGCTCTCACGTCTTGTGGTGATTTAGTACTATGTATACGTGTTGCAATTGTTAAACACGGTGCGATATATACTATTTAACGTATATACACTGCGCTCAGTTGCCTACAGGCAACTCAATGTGAGAAGGGGTTATAGATAGTAAACTGGAAATTTTTCGCTTAACCCTTTCTCACATGAATATTTTCTATTTCCCGTGAGACCTACTTTTATGCAAGGATTCGAACTCCAGTGACTGGAGTGGGAGGCGTATACCATCACCACTCAGCTATAGGAGCTTGACACTCGAGCCCGAGGAGGCTCTCACGTCTTGTGGTGATTTAGTACTATGTATACGTGTTGCAATTGTTAAACACGGGGCGATATATACTATTTAACGTATATACACTGCGCTCAGTTGCCTACAGGCAACTCAATGTGAGAAGGGGTTAAGTCCGTTAAGCGATTCCATGACTGTATCGCCAGGCCCGCAGCCAGCTAACCTTACTAGATGGCCCAAACATTTATCACGAGGGGCATACATTGGTTTTCGATGACTTACAAGCATGGTTGATAATTTTCTAGGATGTGGCTATTTTAACAAGGGGTGAGCCTCCATGGCCACTACGACAAGATTCAATGCTGCTGTTATAAAACTATTTATTTTGCGTACATTTAGCCTGAAACAAACCCACCGGCAAACTGGACATGGGAATCTATTTCGATCGGATATCAGGATTACAAGAGAACGACCAGTAACGAAATTATCAACAACATTCTGCCAAGTTTGGACTATTCGTGTTCAATTAGTGATGTTGCAGCCAATGATTATTATTTAAAAACATCTTTGTGTTACGTTGATCACAAAGTTATTTGTTATAACAGTAAGTCAAACAATAATAATGATAATAATAATAATAATAATAATAATAATAATAATAATAATAATAATAGTTACAATGATAATAATAGTAATAGTAATAATATTATTAATAATAGTAATAATAATAATAATTATAAAAATGATAATAATAATAATAATAATAATAGTTATAATGATAATAATAGTAATAATAATAACAGTAATAATAATAATAACAGTAATAATAATAATAATAACAGTAACAATAATAATAATAATAATAATAATATGAATTTTGTAGAAGCACGCAATTGACAGGATATTGCATGCTACAGAATCTAGCAGCGCGCGTTGATATTTTCATCAAAACACTCTGGCTTTTGAGGCAGAGGTGTCGCATTGACACTGGCATAAATAACACAAGTGTTTGGGGATGGAAACGCTTATAATAAACCACATGTCGTAATATATTTTAGACAGATTGGACTCTGCACACCAATGATTAAGCAACAACTTAAGATTATACAAATTGATGTTATAACCCCTAAAAATGCAATGTTTGACAATTTTAGGCACTTTCGCGTCAAATTTTGCCCAATGCGCAACACCAAGTTTTGATCCGAGTCAAGTTGTCGCTCCTATGAAACCAATATATGATATATCGGAAACTGTACATGTTGACTGTGTTGCTGGATACTATCCTGATTATTTCAATATTAAATCGACGTATCAGTGTTATCCGAATGGTACATGGTACGAACCAACACCATTTAAATGTTCCAGTAAGTTATTCATCGGTTATTTCAGGGGAATCTACAAGGTAGGTAGGATAAATATATCCACCTGTAATTTTTGAGAAAAGTTTACTTGGGGAATGTTGTAAGGGGATTCTTGGAATATTTGGAGTTTAACTGGGGTTGTCGATTCTAGCGGGGCTAGTTTCGGCTGTTTTCTGGGGATTTATTGGGGAATCTTGGGGGTTTTATACGATGAACTGGGGATTTACGGAGCATTCGGGGTTTGTCACGTCGAGTTTGCATGTGTTTTGTACGGTGTGAGCTGGTGACTAGTAGAAGAACAGGATTAAGGCATCGTAGTAGACGTGCGGGAAGCACCTGTAACAAAGGAATTTTCGGCACCTTCGGTGAACAGAAGGTCGGCAGCGTAAGCATATCACTTGTTATACTTGCATAGTCATATTTGTGCTTTGCCGGTATTTAGCTTTATTGCGGTGTTTGGAGGAATATACGGGAAACGACTGCATTTACTGGATCAGAGCGATATAAGCGTCATTGGAATACGGACCTGAACGCGGAGTTGGTGGTTTCAACCCATAGCCGAAATCACGATACCTAAATTTAAGATTAAGAGTGACCAATAAAAATGTATCTAGAGCTTAAGCTTATTCTATTGCAGTCCTACAGAAAAACGTTTCGCCCCTGATCTATACGTGAGCCTAAATTTATAACTAAATTATCGATAGAATTCCAGACCGATTTGGGCGCATGTTACTTTAAGGGGCGTCCAGGTTTCTGGTAGGCCTATAAAAGTGTAGTTATAGATTCTAGATGACATTTTTTGCTTAGGCTTAGGCTTAGGCTTAGTCTTAGGAACACATTTTTGCAACGTTTAGGCATTAGGCTTAGGAATACGCTTAATCTACTGTTACGCACCTTAAAGTAACTTTGTCCCGGATTTGTATGATTTACAGTGTAAAAAAAGAGGTAATTGTTTATTTTTAGAACTTCCTACATTTTTTGTTCCACCATTCGTCAATAGAGACTCGAGAGCAGCGACTGATTTATGTGCTGCATACAATACAACACTTGCTACCATGCACACTATCGAAGTTTGGAACGAGTTTGTTGATTCGTTGATTAAGTAAGTTCTTTTGATTATTTTATAGAATTTAAAATATTTCCAAATATCAACTTTTTAATTTTAATATTTTTTTGCGTTTTAAATTGCTTAAAATAGGTTCATCATTTTAGAACACAGTCGAACAATTGTAATTTTAGACAATTTTTTTTGCACAATCAAGAGTTTATATTCAAAAACGCTGACTTTTCGCTTGTTTTCAAACAGTTTATATATGGATTTCTCTAGTGGTGGATAGAAGTATATCCCCTATGCTAATTTAGATTCATAATCGCTAAAATTAATTAAGTAGGTCTTATTGGCATAGGCAGTTTGAAAGTTCGAATACTTCAAACATACGTTAAAAATATATTGTTTTTTGTGGCCTATGTATAGAATAGGGCCGAATCGTTTTCTGGCGTGGCTGTAATAAAGTCAGTTTAAGCTTTAGACTAATTTTTTGCTTAGGCTTAGGCATAGGTTTAGGTATATGCTCATCCTCTTACGTCTAGGCTTAGGCTTACGCTTAGGAATATGCTTATACTACTGATCAGGCCCTGTTCTATACATGGGCCTTTTTGTTTACAATTTATTAGTGGCTTTGCCATTTTGGGCTCATATTCTCAAATATAAGTATTGAGTAGCACCTATCAGCAGTTGTTGATTAATCGGTCCTGCGATTTTCAAAATAGCCAATAAAGAATTTCAAAATGTTGCCCGGTTCTTGCGGTTAATTTTCCTGTTGCATTTTGTTCTCCTATTTGTGCTTTGAGTTTGCATTCCGTAGCTGCGGCAATTTGCTTGTTTGAAAACTTAATACTACTTTGTGATAGGTGCTATACACATTTGAGAATATGAGCCCACAGGTCAGCGTGTATATACATCCTGAAAAACTCCACGACAAGTTTACCCATAGGGACACCACCGCTAATTTTTCCAATTGTTGAATGCGGTTGAGCTTTGGTTTGGTAACTTCTTACGGCCCATGTAAAGATCGGGGGCGGAACGGTTTTCTGCAGAACTGCAATGGAGTACGTTTTTTGGGTTAGGCTTAGGAATATGCTTATACTATTGTTACGGTACTGTTCTATACATTGGTCGTTCACGTGAACCTTGACCTGATGACCCGCGGTATAGTTTTTCATCGTAGTTTCAGCTTGAATATTTCAACAAGTGAACTCGTATGGACAAGCTTGATAAAAGATGTAAGCTAGCATTTCATGATTTATAACCTCCTAAATTTCTGTCTAAGATTCATCTCAGTTATTTCTATCATTCCAGCATTTCTGTACCATAGCGTTAAGACACTACACTGTAAATTTCAATGAGTCGATTTTAACTCAGAATGAGTTGAATCACTCAGTCTGAGTTAGGACTACCAGAATTCAGAATTTTGACCCGATTCAATTCATTCTAAATTAATTAATGAACTCACCCAGAGTCAATTCAACACCGAGTGAGAATTAACTCAATTTAGAGTGAGTTAATGTTTACTGATTAATTCAGAAATAACCAACTCGCAAGCTTATTGATTAATCAACTCGTTGGATTTACAGTGTACACTGAATTAACCCCTTCTTGTGTAGATTGCACTACAAGCAGCTAACTGCAAACAGTGCACATGGATTTAATACACAATGCGCAGTGTTTAACAATTAGTATACATATGTGTATTACAAAATTTTCACCAGATGTTACGTCTCTTCGGGGGGTTTGAACGTCTGGCACCTGTAGCTGAGTTTTGATGGATAAACACCTTCCACCCTTAAAAACTGTATTCAAATACTAACTGGAAAATCGGTGCTGTTCAAACAGAAAATATTCCTGCAGGAAGGGGTTAAGCTAGTAAGTTGCCGGATAAGCTGTCCACATTTGGTCGGACGCAATCTGATTTGTTTAAATAGTTTAATCAATTGAGAAATGAGTTTGATTATTATATCTTAATAACTCTTCCAAGGATTACGAGGCTCGATTATTGGGGATGCTTGTATATTAAGTCAAGGTATGCAAGTCTGTTTCAGTGAAAACAATATTAGGTTACAGTGCTGTTTCGTTCCCCCGTCGAATTGAAGGAACTGACCAATTTTTTGCGTAAGCGTAGACGTTATAACCGTGGATGGCCAATGTTACTTTAAGGGGAGTAACAGTAGATTAAGAGTATTCCTTAGTCTAAGCCTAAGCCTATGCGTTGCAAAAATGTGTTCCTAAGCTTAAGCCTACGCAAAAAATGTAATCTAGAATCTCTACCTACCGTTTTATGGACCCACCAGAAACTTGAACGCTTCTTAAAGTAACATCGGCCATGTGTCGATCCATAAACTGCTGCAACTGCAAGCTTGTCCAATTTTACACTGTGCACCTATCCATACAAAAGTTTACATCGAGGAACACATGAGTGTCAGCTGCCCCTTCTTGCACATAGCTGCTGGCACAGTCAGTTAAGGCTTTTGTTTGTTTATTTTGAATTTTAGTCGAGCAATGCAGAATGGAACTGGGAGTGGAATTCAACTCTTGTTCAATATATGAATTACTCCAAAGGAGCGCCAGAGTTTGACGACAACACATTTGATGCAGTGCATTGTGCAGCGGCAAATTCCACTGGCATCGTTCCTGTCAATTGTAGCGATTTATTGCTAACTGTATGCTTAAACCGTAAGCGAGTTTAGATTCTGCAGTCGCACTGCAACACGCATCCATTCCAGCATGTACTGCATAACAATTTGTAGACCAAAATTTTTTGACTTGATGTACAGTCTGGTGTCAGCCGGTGCCCAATTGGAGTATTTTTGAAGCGAGTAAAGTGGCGTAAAATTTTGTCTCACAAGTTGCACCCTCTAAATAATTGGGTGTGGCTAAAACAGCAACGTGCACTGAGTATATTCTTTTGTACACAAATGTGCCCAGTTTCTGTTGTATACCATCCACTCTTTGTTATACCAAAATTATGAAAATTGCAACACGTTAAGAATAACCAGGGTCCACGTAGTAGCTTGTATGTGGCTCCGGCGTTCGACGCTACCATTCTTCGGGTTGTATCTAAAGATCCCTTGGACTGTGAGGTTTTTTAAATTTTTCAAGATTTACTCAAGAAATAATTTCAGCACGAAATAGTAGGTTCGTTTTGTTTTTTAACTTCAAAATACAAGTCATCAAATGTATAGAATTTATGCTGCGAGCCACAAGTTAGCTCTGAGCGATTATTAATTTTTAGACTCAGACCTAATTGTGTCAGTTAACAACTGTACACGACCAATGATCAGCTTTACAGCATTCACTCCGGATCAAACGTCTTATTATCCCGGTGAACACGTTTCAGTCGTATGCCTGCCTGGATACTACTCCAATTCGACTGACTCTCAGTATGTCTACGAATGCTACCCTGACGGAACTTGGTACTGGTTTGAACCGCTTACATGTCTGGGTAAAAGTTATATTATTTGTTATTTGAAACATTTTAATTTTTTTATTAAATTTGAATATTTTAGCCGCTGTGTATGAGTAGACTATCAATTATTGTATGACCCAACTCAAGATTAGAGGACTGCCGTCTGAGAGGAGCTGAAATAAAGGAATTAGGGACTGGAAAGCTTAGGTTTAGGATTACGCTTAGGATGTTGCTATGGTTAGGCTCAGGTTTTTCAGTTTAGTAGGCTGGCTCATATTGTTTACATGGGCTGATTATTTTATCTTTCACTCATCCATTATGTGTGTTATTCCGAACTCGTCAAAATTTCTCAGAAACTATACTGTAAAAAATGGTGAATCAAATTGACTCTCTCCGAAATAGGCTTTTCCTGACTACACAAACTGAGTCAAAACTCGACTCCGCCTGAGTAGTCAAATTCGACTCAATTTTTACTCTGGCGGAGTCGAATTTTAACTCAGTTTGTGTAGTCAGGAAAAGCCAATTTCGGAGAGAGTCAATTTGACACACCATTTTTTACATTGTATTATCTGCAATGAAAAACTTAAAAAATTTTACGTTTTAGAAATACCAACATTTTTTGTTCCACCATTTCATCCGAGAAACTGGTTCGCAGCAAACGATTTGTGCAACGCTTACAATGCGACGCTTGCGACGATACCAATTATTGAATTTTGGCCAAACTATCTTGCTGCAAGGAACAGGTAAGCGTTACCTTGGTTACGCATGATTTTAATACGCTATGGTTCAAACGTGAAAGAAATAAAATAATTTTCAAAATTCATCTTTTACGACCATAAATTCATGCTAAACTTTAGCAGATGGTATAAATAAATGTACTGCAAGTCATGATTGCAAGTTATAAGCGTCGTAATCGTTTGGTGTTCAATAAATGCTATTACCAAGTATGCCGGGCTCAAATTCCAAAAAGTAGGGTCCTGGAATGGTGCAACAGATGATTCTGCGCCGCCATACTCAATCTGGACACCGCCCTGAATGGTTCAAACAAAAACTGCCACAGTTTTGAAATGCGGTTGGCTTCGCGCTCGAGAACGGTCTCAAAATGCCAATATAGGGTCCCGGAATGTTGCAACAGCTGATGCGGCCAATGCTGCTTTAAGGGGCATAACAGTAGATTACGCGTATTCCTAAGCCTAAGCCTAAGCGTTGCAAAACTGAGTCCCTAAGCATAAGCCTAAGCGTAAGCGTAAGCAACAAAAAGTAGTCTAGAATCTAAACCTAGTCTTTTATAGACCCACCAGAAACCTGGACTCCCCTTAAAGTAACATGGCCCACTGATGCTATACTCAATTAGGGGACCACCGTGATGAAATGTGTTTGGCTTCTCGGTCGTTTCGCTGGCTAGTTTTATTTCGCTATTTTACCTGCGTTTTGTCCAAACTACCAACTTTCAGTGACATATTCGTGCTAACGGCTTAAATAAAGTAATGAACTGGCAGGTTGCAAAAACATTCAACGTCTTTATTTTGACCCATGTATAGATCAGGAGCGGAACGTTTTTTCTGTTTGATTAGAATAGAGTAAGTGCTTTACACTATTTTTAAGGCTTAGGCTTAAGCTTAGGAATATGCTTATAATACTGATCCGCCCCTGTTGTTTACATTAGCCCTAAAGGCCACGCAAACGAAACTGGCTACACCCTTCGCGAAATTCAAGGGAGGCGCGGGTACAATAATGCTTTTTTGCTATTGGTTTGACTATGTGAAGATTGGATCAGTATTATACCTAAAATATTTGACGTGTACCACATTTTACAACACAATTTCAAGGTAAATCTTTTCTGTGCTCCAAGCCAAACAATTTTAGCGCCGGATTTGAACTTACGTGACTACTAGGCTATGATGTTTGTTCCATATGAAACTTTTTTAGTTTATCCTGGAATATCGTTTCGGATGTGTTTAATATGCAGAACAGCTTGCCAAAAAGCGAGGTTGTGCGAATTACGGTAATTTGTGATATGCCGGACAAAGCTTTAGCACAGAACCTGGCGAAGCCTTGTGATCTATTTTGATTTAGATGGTCTAAAATGAATTATAGACATGTTGTAAACATATAGTAAAATTAACGGAAACGAAAAACGGATATTTGAGTATAAAAGTTTCAAAAACGTTTTATTGTTCTGCCAATACAATTGAAGCGTGCATATATTTACCATATTTACCAGGTTTTCTAAAATTTTAAAGATAAAGTGGTGGATGTATTGAAATTTTTAAGATTTTGGATGAATTTCGTAACTTTTATTTCATTTTGAACATTGCAGTATATCTGCATTGGAAATTTGCGGAGATATGCGCGTGATTTTTATAACTAATTTTCAGCGTACAAATAACAGAATTTCCGTTATTTCTATAACGGAGACGGAAACGGAAATGGATACCGTGTTTTACCGAAAACGGAAACGGATACCGATATCCGGTTACATCCTGCTTATAGAAGATTGTAAACAAGTTTACTGTGTTTAAACGATGTTAACCGGTCGTGTATGCATCTCAAAAAAACTTTTTTAGTTGTAATTGTTCTGTTGCGGATCAAGTTTGGACGAGTCTTACAAATTTTAACGTAAGTTTACTTGCAAAGTATCAAACTTCTGGCCTATGTTACTTTTAGGGCCGTCCCGGTTTCTGGTGAGTCTCTAAACGAGTAGGCTGGCTTTCTAGACTACTTTTTTGCTTAGGTTTAGGATTAGGCTTAGGAATACGCTTTTGCAACGTTTACAGCTTAGGCTTACGCTTAGGAATACGCTTAATCTACTGTTACGGCCCTAAAGTAACATTGGCCAACTTCTTATACGCTAATATCAGACTAGCCTTGCATGAGCAGGGCTGATGGCATGGGCCGATTTCGGCAACTTATATGGATTTGTATTACATATTACATATAACCAGTGTTGTTCAAATTAAAATAAATGTAAAATATTTTAAAATTTTATCTGATCTAAGTGTATGTTCATGGAACCCTACATTTTTGATTGCGTTTTCCTCAAAATTTTAATTTGTATCCATATACAAATTTAGCATAAACCATCGGCGACCAACGCTAAAGTCTGTGCTCGAAAACGCCAGGGGAAACGTTTTTGTAAGCTCCGTATCTCAGCCTACAGCAGTCAATAATGTAGTGTCTGAGTGACAGGAAACTCGCGAGTAAGAAGTCAGACTTACCTTTAACCAACGCTAAAGTCTGTGCTCGAAAACGCCAGGGGAAACGTTTTTGTAAGCTCCGTATCTCAGCCTACAGCAGTCAATAATGTAGTGTCTGAGTGACAGGAAACTCGCGAGTATCCAGGTACAAATTTTGATTGGATCCAGTTTGTTGAAACGATCGTTCAATCTTCTTAGTTATATTCTTAACAGTTGCGATATACACTGCAAAAAATGCTGAGTCAAATTGACTTTCTCCGAAATAGACTTTTTCGAACTATGCAAACTGAGTCAAATTCGACTCACCCATAGTCACTCAGTGAGTCGAATCTGACTCTGGCGCAGTCGAATTTGACTTAGTTTGTGTAGTCCCGAAAAGCCTATTTCGGACAGTCAATTTGACTTACCATTTTTTGCAGTGTAGGTAAAAAGAAATAGTCATCCCTCACCAAATTATTTATATGTACCAATGCCAGGCATTTATATAAATATAACAAACTACGCCATGTAAAATTTTTGGTGATCAGCAATAAAGGAACGGCCGCTGCCAGCGGCTTCCACACTGGTGATTGCAGCATACCTGTGATTGCAAAACCCTTCAAATGTTCAAAAAATAAAAATGAATTTTGCACATTTGGTTTTCAATTTTAAGCAGCAGGCACAATGTCAACATTAGGAATTAAAAAAATGCCAGATTTTTAGTGGTCGCATAACAAAAGCAAATGCCAAATTCAGTTACACCAGGGTTGTTTTTTCAGTGTTTTGTTTTTAATCTGTTTAGTTAAACTCAACCGACTGGAGCTGGCAATGGGAACAAACCAACGTGGATTATTTTGAATACGGCAAAGGAAATCAAATTTTTAACGAGAACAACTTGACTTCAACTTGGTGTACCACCGCTGATTCAAACACGATTACAAACGCTTATTGTAATGATAGTTATAAAACGATGTGTGACAGTACGTTAATGACATTGTCTCAAGAGTTGACGTTGAATTTCTTTGGTTTAGAAACGAACTATAGATGCTATGAATCACGCTGTGAAAAATCGGGAGTCAAATTGACTCTCTCGGAAATAGGCTTAATTGACTCTTTCGGAAATAGGCTTAATTGACTTTCTCGGAAATAGGCTTTTCCTGACTACGCAAACTGAGTCAAAATTCGACTCCGCCACAGTCAAACGTGCGACATAGTGAATAGAGTTTGACTCTGGTGGAGTCGAATTTGACTCAGTTTGTGTAGTCAGGAAAAGCCTATTTCCGAGAGAGTCAGTTTGACTCCCCATTTTTTGCAGTGCAGGAGGGAAGCCAAGATTTCATATTTGGAGGGTATAGCTTCATGTAGACTAAATTCGTTGATCTCTACACTGCAAAATGTGGTGAGTCAATTTGACCCTCTCCGAGTCCGTAATATGCTTTTCGGAACTACACAAACTGAGCCAAATTCGAACCGCCAGAGTCAGATTTGACTCACTCAGCGACTCGGGTGAGTCGAATTTGGCTCTGGCAGAGTCGAATTTGACTCAGTTTGTGTAGTCCGGAAATGCCTATTTCTCAGAGAGTCTATTTGACTCACATTTTTTGCAGTGTAGGTCCCAAAAATATATTCTAAAACCATCGAAACCGCAGTATTTTTGTGGCTCCGCAATGTTCGAAAAGGAATATAAACACTTTATTCCTCCCCTTTCTGTATATACTGTAGGGATACCACTGGATCCGTGACTCCGCTGAGTTGAAATTTTCTGGGGAAACCCGAGAGACGCGAAATTTGAGCGTGTCGGGTTGGAAAATCACGGGTTGAAATGTTTTTGGAGCCGTAGCGGGGTATTCACCTGGGGGATCCAAGTGTGTGACCCCTGGGTGTAGTACTCCGTAGGCGTGAGATTTGGTGGTTTCAAATTTGAGATCTAGGGGTTTGAAGGGAGAGCGCAGGTGAGTAAAACTGGCGGAAAGGGTTGATTCGAACTGGATTTGAGTGTTTTTGAGCCCGGGGCGGTCTTTTCTGTCTTTTGCCGGCTTGTGTAGTCTCTTACGAGTTATATCGAAACTGGAATTTTTGAAATTTTGAATTTTCGGGGTAAAGAATGTGGTGTATGTTATTTATATTTTTGAAACTTACTTGTGGAATGTTATAAATTGTTGAGTTTACGTTAATATTGTTTTGTGAACTGATTGGCGGTTGCGTTTTGTTATTTGAACTTACTTAGAATTTGTTTTGCGAATATTTGAAATATTGAGTTCAAATTTGGCGGTCAAAGGTGTTTTGACGAGTTTCTAGTTCTTTGAAGGGCCGAAAGGAGGGTGAATTTGAGTAGTTGCGATTTTATTTAACTAGTTTTGCAGGATTTTACGTGGTTTTCGTCAAAATTTTGGCTGTGCAGGTTGAAAGTATGAAAATTTGTTTTTATGTTGAATAAAGTTAGCTAGCTAGGAGTTATGTGAGTTTCGCTTGGCTTACCAATTGTTAGTGTGTTTTCTAATATGGAATAACGTTCTTTGGTCATGTGTTGTAATTTTATTGGTTTATTTTTGAAAATTTCAATGGAGGAATGCCTAGTTTTCGTGAAATAATGTTGTTAAGCAAATGTGGAGTTTGAAAGTTGACTTGGTTTTGGGTGAACTTGCAGTTTAGGTTTTCTTTTGGTGAAAATTAGCGCTCGTACCGGGGTGGCCGGTACAAGCGCCGTACGGGCTACTCCGGTACGGGTGGCTGTACGCGTCTTTCTACTTGAAATTTCTCGATGTGTACATCTAGGCGAAAAATTATTTGTAAACTCGATTCTGAGTTGGGTTAGACTCCGGTTGAGTCTAGCTCGACTCAACCGTGGTTTTAACCCAATTGCATTCAGTTCATGGTAAAATAAAAATATACGATTACGCATTTAACCGTGTGCATTAATTCGGCTGATGCAATTTACCTGTTAGCAACGTCAAAACCGTTCACGTTTTTATTTCAAACAACGAAGCTAACAGACTTGGCTCAAACATGGACCAAAGTGCTCAGGATAGCCCGCCGCGAACTCCTCCACCGACGAAGTCGGCGTCCTCAACGTCGGAAACAATCCCCGTGTCACCTCGAACGTCGGCCCGGTTGAATCCGTTCGCGGAAGAGTTTCGTCCGGCAACACCGGAAGGGGGCCGGTGGGCGGCAAGTCCACCGGCTCGGGAAGAAGTAGCAGCATGGGAAACCACGCTACGGCGAGAGGCGGAACAGGTAAAGAGCCCTGTTTTAGTCAAGTCTGTAGGTAGAAACCTAGGAACATTAGGTATGGCTCAATGTTTATACATGACACAGATATATTGAATAATGCATAATGTAATACTGGGTTATAATTTCATAATAAACCAAAGGTGTCCAATTTGATGAGGGATATTAGCCCCTACGATTTCCGGGTGGTTCGAAAATTCTGTTTTAGTGCTGACTTTGAGACTGTTGTTTTTACCAAGATTATAGCGCTATCGTTTTCGTTGGATTCCTGCAGGACGGGAATATTTTTGTTATTTCGGACCCAGACTTGCGCGGGTCGCTACCGAGCAAGTCCGGGTCGGAATTCGTTATCGTGTCCGGACCGGAGACGGATATTTTTTCTTTTTCCTTTTTCCTTTTTCTTTTTCCCGGGTGATTTTTGAGCGCTGAGTATTGAATAATTGTTGAGTACAGTAAAAATTTCTACAGCCTTAGAAATAGGCGGTGCGGGTTCCCAATTTTTCTTTTTCCTTTTTGACCAACTCCTTTTTACCAAGAATTTATTTTTCCCCGCACTCCGAATTTTGCCTGCCCACTGGATGGTCAATGTAATTTTGCCGCGGTGGTCAGAAAGTTTATCTGGGGGCAGGAATGCGCGAGGATAAGAGTCTCCTAGCCCCAAATCTTTTTCGGGATAATCGGTGTTTCGGAAGCGTTCGCCGGCTCGCAGCCGGCGAGGAATTTTTATCGTACGGAATTGCGCGCGACATTTTATTCAACGATCCGGTAGCGATAAGTGTTTGCGTTCAGATGGTGTATACATTGCGAGCCCGAGATGGGAAACCCATCCCGGACGTGATCGGGCGGAGTAGCATAACTAGACCTAGTAGCCAACCTCGATCAAACCATAAGGAGTACCCGCCAAGGATGGGTGGCAAGGACTTTCGATCCAGGGTAACCTACCTTATATATACGCCTCTACTATGAAAATGATGGATAATTGACGTATACAAGAGTGGGATTGGGAGGATATATCCGCTTCCGAAATTTCTGAAGGCAAGGAAAAAGGAGTGTTAATCTTTACAGGAATAACCTTGTGGGAGGTTATACCCTCTCGAACTAAATTAACTAACACACTACAGTATACACTTATACTTGTTGATTGCTTAAAGTAAGGGTTTGGTGATTAAATCTATAGGCCAAAGTATGCAAGTTACATCTTGCGTTGTACCAAAGGTACCAGCACTCGTTGCGTTTTAGCCCGACCATCTCATTTTAAAGTGGTATTTACCATCTCAAATATACAGTAAATTTAGTCTTTAAAAATAAAATCTGAGCAAATTCACGTTGAAGATTAACGCAACAGTTCAGATTCGACATATATATTGGTTTATTATCCGCCTATAAACATGTGGGTCAAGCAAAAATCCATCGTACATTTTTTTACACAGAATGTACCCAGTTGCGCGCTGTTGTTCAAGAGTATTATCAACCCATGCTAAAAGATAGAAATAAAACGCAAACTTGTTTATTTTTGTCTTTTTTTATTTTAGGCGCTACACCAATAATTTCGATCAGCTGTTTACGACCGCAAACAAATTTCACACAATTTACTGAAGACAAAGACAGCTATACTCCGGGCGAAATTGTAACAATTCACTGTTTGCCAGGTTATTATGAAAACGAATCAAACACCGAAGGATCGTACGAATGTTACCCTGACGGCAGTTGGAATGACTTTCAACCATTTACATGCCTTGGTAAGTAGGATATTTATGTATTTGTTCGCAGATAATAAGTGATAATGGCTGGGTTTCTGAAACCCTTTTTAAGTATCACTTGGTACTTAAGTACTCACGTGCTAACTAATTACTTAGCCATTTTGTCGTTTTTAAAATCGTACTTAAGTTAAGTAAATACTTAACCTGCTGACTAAATCCGATAGATTACAAATTATCTGTTCAGGTATACAAAACTTGGTTCAACTGAAGTTGTAAAATCGTGGTGCCTCATAAAGAAAAACTAATACTTTTTTGTTATGATAATGACTCACATTAGGTGTTTACCTGTTTTGTTCGAAAAGTGAAGTATTTACATAAGTCGGCGACTTAACTAATTACTTAAGCATAGCTCACGTCAATAATTAAGTAACATTTTAGAAACCCAGCCAATGACTCTTAACCAATAGTATGCAACTGGGTGCATACTGTTCAAAAAAAGTGTGCTTTGTGCAACGCTGATTTGTAACACTGCAAGGTACGCTCGGACCTCCTCGCAACGCCTTCCAAATTACTTAAGCTGACAGCAAAAGCACAATACCTCCGACAATATTACAACAAAAGGTATAGGGCGGGTTTCAGGAAGTCTGCACAATTCCACTAGAAATATGTAAAAACAAAAAATAAACTTATGGCTTTTTAAAGAAACATTCTGAGCACATAGCAGCTGTCAGAGCCCTCTTAGTAACTATTGCGCACTGCTCTTTTATATTCACCCATTAAACGCTACCAGAATTGGCCATTGTATACAACGGGGGCGGAACAGTATTGTAAGCACATTCCTAAGCCTAAGCCTAAGCCTAAGCCTAAGCCAAGCAAAAAATTAGTCTAAACCTTAAGCTTACTCGATGGCAGTCCCACAGAAGAACGTTCCGCCCCTGATCTTTAAACGGACCCCAGAATTTTATAATTTACAACTAGTCCTTTTACAAAAAATTTTTAAATAATTTTCAATATTTTATAAATTGCCAGGTTTTAAGCCCAGATTTAACCTTTTATACCGTCAAAATTTACAATCTTAAGTGTTGTTTTAGCAAATTGAACAATTAGTAAATGTTCAAACCTCGAACACAGCTTAAAAAGAACTAAAACATGATAATTTATCCAGAACACCGGAGTTTACAAGCATACAAAGCCGAAAATTGCAAATTTCCGCCTATTTCAACACGAAATACCAAGTAATTGTTATAAAATGCAATCTGCTTTATATGTATTGCAAAAAACTATGTTTGGGTTTGCTGAACGATTCGACAGCTTTAGCTAAAATCTTCAACTGCAATTAGTATTTTAGTAAATTCGTGCAACGTAATAGTTTTAACAAATTTTTTATTTTTAGAAGAACCAATGTATTTCGTTCCACCTTATCGAGTCCGCGATAGGAAGGCTGCGAACGATTTGTGTCTTGCGTACAATATGACACTGGCAACATGGCTAGACAATTATTCGCTGCAACTTCTGCACAATGTGATCAACAGGTAACTTGCGATATTGCAGTTTTTGCAATATTGCAGTTTTTGCAATAGAAGATAACGGTGATAGGTGCAATGTGAATATTATCCTGTTACATTTTTTCACTGAATGGTTTGTTTTCAAAGTTCTTACGCCTCTGGCCCAACATTCGTATTTCGGGCAGTTTTCCAGCTGTTGTAATGGTCCTTTTATATATAAACAAGAGACAGCATATACCTATAAACACTTTCTTAAAAAGTTCTGTGACGAATATTTTCGTATTGCAAATTTGCAACCACGTTTACTAGTTTAAACTTGAAGCAACGAAATCTATTTTTACTCGTCAAAAACCATCAATAATGCTCAAACCCAGCGGCAAATCGAGAAATTAAAATTGTGTCTCGCAAGATAAAATAATGAAAAATCACGCAATCGAAGCAATCAAGAAAACAAGCACGATTTTAGTGTTAAACATTAATACGAAATCTTAATTTTGATCCATTTGGGTGTATGAAACTTAAAATGAATCAATTATTTTAGTTCCCAGTACAGTACGGATCGATTCTGGACCGATTATGAATATGTTATTATTCAGGTAATAAGCGCTCAGTCATGCCACTTATAGCAATTTTCTGCTTGTTTTTCGTTTGTATATAACAGTTTTAGGCAAGGCTTAAATCGGAAAATTGTTGTTTGCAAACTTGAGCTTTATCTTCAAGTTTATAAATATATCCCGTGACCAAGTTGTATTAACAATACTGTGATTGAAACTCCACTGTCATTCTAGTATTTGTTTGAGCTGACCTGAACAATTAGCGTGTTGAGATGTTTCAGTTGTCAAATTAAAGTAAATGTGCACTGAAAAAATGGTGAGTCAAATTGACTCTCTCTGAAATAGGATTATCCGGACTGTCAGTCGAATTTGACTCTGGCGGAGTCGAATTTGACTCTATAATCCTCGCCTAGTTTAACCGGATATGCGGCGGTTCCGGTAAAATCGACATCCGGCTTCGGCCTTCGAATCCTATTAATAATGCTGAAAAGTAATAGGTACTATATATTATTTGTGACCAAACTGACTATATAGCACAGTAAGTGATTTGCGATATCAGAGAACGACCAAAAAAGTCTAAATCCGTCCTAGGATTAACAGTATTACCAGGATATCACTAGGATATAATATACAAGCGGAATTCGTAGTATCCGGCTCCGGTCTGTTATAGTGGTATGTTATAGTACTGGAAACACCTTATTGACCATGATGACAAAGGCTTGTTTGTTAAGTTTTAGAATACAACAAATATAACGCTTTGTGGTATTGCGAACAATACCGTTATCACCTGGGAATCGTGCTACCACTGGTTATTTACTGTATGCATTAACGGTAAGTGTAACGTTGATTATTTCTAGGGGCGCAGCCAGAACTTTAGCTCGGGAATTGGAGCAAAACCTACCTGATGCAGAAATTTTCTGACCTTTTATGAACAATTTAGGGTCTTAAGCTATTGTACTTGTACATTGCCCCCCACCAGGCGTAAGTTTTAGAGCAGGATTTCGTAAACGTAAGTCTTTGCGTATTCGTTTTCCGAGTATAGTCCATGTCTCAAACTATTAACGTGGCGAAAAAAGTACAAGATCCGGGCTTGTTATACCGTAATTCGCAAACAGGATAAACGTCATGGTCAAGAAATAACAGTCATTCTTTTGTATTCTACAGGTAAGTTTTTTGGCCGTTGACGAAGTGTTTTGCTCTTTATCCTATGTAGCTGCGACCTGGCTATAGTTTTGGTTTAGGTTTAGGCTTAGGTTAAAGTTAGGTAAAAATACCGTCTGTGTTTAGATTTTGACTTGGTTCGTAAATTTCTTGAGGTTGCTTGAAATGTGATTAGTGAATTTTACTAAATTGGCATCGCATTGGTGTGTCCATTAGACCACTATTGGGTCGTATGATCCAGTCTCTAACACAAACACTCGTTCTAGATGTATCAATCACTATCAGCCTGACATTTGCCGTTTGAATTTTCAGAATCCGCCAATGCTTTGATGCAAAATTGTTCGAGGATGAACGTGGCTGATAATGTCGTGGTTAGCCCGGATATGGACATATACGATCTTGCGGCTTCTATCAGCTTAGGATGCGATACCGGATATATGGTCAACACATCCGGCAGTTATCGTGTAAACTATGAATGCTATCCAAACGGAACTTGGTATCCGCCTGGCGATTTTAGTTGTATAGGTAAACGTAATTTTCGTAAATATCTGATATTTTTGTAAACAATTTTTTGGGGCATTAGCCGATCCAAACACGGGCCCATGTTACTTTTAGGACCGTCACGGTTTCTGGTGGGTCTGTAAAAGAGTAGGCTTACATTCTAGACTATATTTTTTGCTTAGGCTTAGGCTTAGGCTTAGGAATAGGAATACGCTTTTGCAACGGTTAGGCTTAGGCTTAGGCTTAGGAATACGCTTAATTTACTGTTACGACCCTAAAAGTAACATTGGCCGAAACACGGAAGGCAACTATACAGGGCGCAGTATACAATGGTGCTAGAAACCTCGCAAGCAAAGCGATCGAGAAGCCAAATGCAATTTTCGTAGGTTGCGAAACAGGGCCTTGCCATTATTTTCGCAAAATTTATTTGCCTCGTACACTGCAAAAAATGGTGAGTCAAATTGACTCTCTCTCTGAAATAGGCTGTACGAGACTTCTCAAACTGAGTCAAATTCGACTCCACCAGAGTCATGTTCGAGTCACTGATTCGCACGTTTGACTCTGGCGGAGTCGAAATTGACTCAGTTTGCGTAGTCGCGCAGAACCTATTTCGGAGAAAGTTAATTTGACACACCATTTTTTGTAGTGTATGCGAAATTTTTGTCTGGAAAAATTATGGGCCGCTTCCTAATTATGCTATTAGATATGAACGTGTATATACATTCTGGCACTAAGTGTCACACACGCGGGCGTACGTACACCCACCAGCCCGACGAGTCACCACCACCACCACCACAAGAGAAACCAATTATTTTTTAATCTGCTTATAATTAATATTGCACTGCTGAATTTCAACTTTGTTTACATTTTTAGAGTTACCTACAACTACTTCGCCTTCGACAACAACACAGACAACAACAACAGCAACAGCAACAGCAACAACAACAAACACAACAACAACCACAACAGCAACAACAACAACAACAACAACAACAACAACAAACACAAATACAACAGAAAAGAAAATGAATACAACAGCAATAACAGAAACAACAACAGCAACAACAACAACAACAACAACAACAACAACAACAACAACAACAACAACAACAACAACAACAACAACAACAACAACAATTACAACAACAACAACAACAACAACAACAGAAACGACAATGAATGTATCAAATACGGCAGAAGAAATTACGCCAACCGCAACATCGACATTGACAACACCAGTTGAAAGTTTACCGTCAATTCAAGCTGGCAATGTTTTGAAACCTGGTAAAGGCAAAATCATTTATGCGATGTTGTGATTATACTCCGACATACGTCAATATTGACGTCCCTCGTGTCGAAAGGACAAATGTGTGGGACTTAGAAAAACTACGTCTGCGAGAAACGCACACTGCAAAAAATGATGAGTCAAATTGACTCTCTCCGAAATAGGCTTTTCCTGACTACACAAACTGAGTCAAAATTCGACTCCGCTAGAGTCAAATTGAGTCGAACTTACCTCTGGCGGGGTCAAATTTTGACTCATTTTGCGTAGTCCGAAAAAGCCTATATCGGAGACAGTCAATTTGACTCACCATTTTTTTGCAGTGTAGCAAAATTTGTGTGCATTGCAGTCAATTGTCAAATTCTTGTACACTTTTTCATGTTGGATTTTGCAGACAACTTTTTGCATAATTTTTAACATTTTTATTTTTCCTACAGACATATGTACAATATTTTACTGTCTTAAGAGTATTTTTAGATCGAAATCAACTGCGAAGTATGATCAGCACTGCGTTGAAAGAAAACAATGCAGCAGATTTACCACCTCCGGGCGCCGGGCTGTCTAATGATCCAGAAACTCTTCCTAAAACGTTTACATTGAGCAAAGACATCGAATTGACTTCTGACGATATTCCAATTCGTAAGTAGTGATTTGTCTTAGAGTTACAGTCAAAGGCACGGCTATGAATAACCCTGGAGTTGGTATAGCATCAATCACCAGTTGTAATATGTTCGCGAACTTACAAACTGTTGCGGTTGCAAATCTCGAATTTTGCACAGCAATTGGGTAAATGAAACCTGAAAACAGCGCTGGATTCCTAAACTCTCCGTGCAGAGATTCGAATGTTCCAAGACCTGTTACCAGCTGGTGATAGGTGCTACACACAATTGAGAATACGGTCACAGAAAACAGTTGATAGAAATAGAAATTAGAGTACCGATTTAAAGTCGTGAAAATAATTTTAATGATATAAACAATTTATGCCACCAATCAAATAAATATGATAAATAGCTAGATATCAATATCAATTGAAATCGAGCGGTGTTTAGATACAGTTGGTCCGTTACACAGTCTGAGAAAACTAGAATATCTGAACTAAACTCTTGGTGGCTCTGTTGTTATGAACCTATTCAGTTTTTTTATAATATTGCTAACTTTCATATGCATACGTATATGGCGCATAGCCGTAGGCCGTAGTGATTCGTTTCGGCGCTTGCGTTTCGGGATAACTCTGAATAAGGTCACGCTTTCTCGAAATGTGTGTAGCACCTATAACCAGTTGGTAACACGTCTTGCATCTATCGAATCAGCGAATGGTGACCGTCGAAATCACATTTAGCGAATATGGCGAGTTCGATGTTCCCTACTGCTGCGTAAACGTTCAAATGCGTAATTAACTGCACGCGTTCGTCAGTTTGAAAACCTATCGCTAAACTTCTGATACATACATTTGAGAATATAAGCACAGACTTTAGATTAAGCTAATATTCACGCTTTCTGGTCAGATTTCAGGTTAAGCTAATATTCACGCTTTCTGGTCAGACTTCAGATTAAACTAATATTCACGCTTTCTGGTCAGACTTCAGATTAAGCTAATATTCACGCTTTCTGGTCAGACTTTGTCCTATGCATAGGTCTTTTCTTTCTAGAATACTGTTTGGTACCTGAAATCAACAACGGGACAGTCGTATCAGCAGCTTTAGGCAACGAAGTAATGCGCAACGATACGTACTATTTCATTCGGCAGGGTGAAACAGTTCACTTCAAATGCGTCGACGACAACGAATTGATTGGATTAGAAAACTTGCATTGTTCTAGCGATGGAACCTTCGAAGATGATTTGCCAGTTTGCAGTAAGTTTGGTGGCTGGTGCGTAGCCAAAATAGCGATTGCAAAACCAAATACTCACGCTTACTTGCGGCTTAGAGCGAGCGAAATTTTATTACTTATTTTACATCCTGTTATAAAGTGCCATTTACTGTTTTTTTAAAAATTTTGTCCGTGCTTTATTTAGCTGGGTTTGAATTTTTGTTGTTTCTAGTAAAATTTCATATTTGTAAAATTCATTAAGGCGATATCGCAAAAGTTCATTAAAGCGCGAACCACAAGCGATGGTTAAAATACTGGTTTACCTTCAGGCGCGGGTAAAACGTGGTCGTGGACAGATCTGTTTTGCACGGGTATAGTCGCGGGTAAAAAATTCTTGTTCGCGTGGGTAAAGCACGGGTCGGGTAAATGAGTCTTTACCCACTTCCCACTCTGGTGCAGCTCTCAGTTCGCAATGTTTTATAAAACAAGGACTAGTCGCAAAATGATTTCACAAAAGCAAAGGCGGATCTAAAATTGTCAGAAATTTAATTTTTAAACTTAAAATGTTTATTTTCAGCCTTCGAATATCCTAAAGAGGTAAGTCAGTATAGTATATAATATATATACGTATTGTAAATTATAAGTAAAATCAACGAAATTTTTCAGACAGTTTTAAAATGAATATTGTCGGTATAGCAGAAGAATTTGAAATATACAGCAAAACGATTGTACTGTTTTAACACAAAATCTGTTTGGAATATGTGGCTGTAGTAGTGAAAAAGGTTTCGGTTAGTGTTTTCAAATCTATAAAGATTAGGTTGTTCCGACGCTTTTTGTATCTGTTTTCTAATCTACAGCTCGTTCAATATTAATGCTTGGATTTTGTATTTCTGTGAATTATGTCTTATTTAGTTAATTTACTTTTCTGTTTTAGGTTCCATACTCCGAGACTGTTGTTTTTGTTCTCAAAAGCGTTCAAGTTCTTGGATGTATTTGGCTATGTGCAATAATTTCATGTTGTCTGGTGATGTTTGCATTATTCAGGTTAGTTGATTTTTCACTGGTAAGCAAGACAGTATCAAAGCTTTTAATGTTGTAACCAACAAAATTTCAGCTTTAATGGTTGTTTTAACTCTGTAAAAAATTTTACCCGCAGGTATACCGGGCACTTTTGTATTTTTCGCCCGCCGCTACACAAGTGTGACGGGATACATTTTCACTAAGCCTGAACAAAGCATTTTATTCTTGAAATAGCTAAAATTACTGAAATGGTTTTGAACTTATAAATATAAAAGTGCCGGTATACCCCCATCAACATTTACTCTGCCCGGTACGCGTTTACCCGCTGGTAGCGTGCAACTCTGCAGCCAACTCACCTTGCTAGCAGGAAACTGAAAATTCTGTCGGAGGAGCATACAAGAAATTCCGATGACTGACAAGCAACATTGAAAGTTTTTAGGTGTTCAAGGGGCTCCTGTAGTGACCCGAATAAGAGGGGGGGATTTTTATTTGGGCTCTCCAGAGTGTACCCCCTTGTTATTCGGTTACGGACTGTTATTTATTTTGAACCAGCCCTGCACCACCCTTCCTTACAGATATATATCCGGTATTGCAACTATCCGTTGAATTAAACGGTTTTTACCTTGCATTAAAAGCTTGAGCGATAATGCAAGGTTATACTTAAGAATGTACTTTCAAAACTTAAATAAACTTTAAAGTTTCAAACTCAAATTATTTGGTCCTGGAGTCATTTATACGCTACAATTAGGGATAATTGACATTCATGGACTCTGATTAGGGTTCCGAGACTCTATCCGCCTACGGACTCTTATTAGGGATACGGACTTCTATTTATTACCCCCTCTTATTCGGGTCAATACAGTAGCTGTGATAATTCTGATCGCAGATCCCCTGCGATAGCTCCACATATGACCAGGAGAAGTGTATTTTGATTAATTTTTGCTCCTAAGCCGTTTTATGAATTATCAAATAGTAAATTTTCATGAATTTGATTTTAAATTTCAATCATCCACGCTATGTTGAAAAAGGTATCAACTGTCCCTAGGAAACTGGTGTTATTGATTATTTACTTTTTGAATATTTTCACCTGAACGTTGTTTGCTCCACAAAAGCCGTTTTATTAATTATCAAATAGTAAATTATCATGAATTTGATTTTAAATTTCAATCATCCACGGTATGTTGAAAAACGTATCAACTGTCCCTAGGAAACTGGTGTTAATGTTGATTATTTATTTACTTTTAGAATATTTTCACCTGAACGTTGCATTCAAATGGGTCAAGAGCTATCGCTTCTATGCGGTCATCTGTTGATTTTATTTGCGTTGGAACCTAAAACAGACGTAAGACTCGATACTCTCATCTTTATGCCACTACATGGTAATAGGTCTTGTAACTTTTGAATAAGGGCGCGATTAGTTGGGGCCAGTGGAGCCAATCCATGAACATTTATTCATTTATGTCATACTAATAACACTTCAAAAGCCAGCATACTATGTTTTGGTCGGCACTAGTATTCACCAGACAGCAATCCTAGGTAAGCTACTGTTTTTAAATAGCCGAATGACGGAGTACAAAAAAACTATTCTTTTGTGAAATTAAAAGTTGCAGTAGACGTCTTGGCGCGTATTCTCAAATGCGTGTAGCTCCTTACATCAGTTGGTGATAGGTATTGTAGCTTTCAAATCAGTAAATGGTGATGTTTGAAAATTCAGCACATTTTTCGCATTTGATTTGGCTTTACTTCTGGCGCAGGCGTTGAAATCTGCAACTGAAGTTGTTCGTGTGTTTGAAAATCTATTGTACCTAGTGTTTTACGTGGTAAACGCATCTTAGAATATAGGCCCTTGTTGTAAAAGCCATTCGCGATAGGTGCTATACACATTCAAGAATACAGCTAATTTTGCCTCGCCTAAGAAAAGTTTTGTCTCACTTGTACGTCTTGTGCGATCAACTGCATGCCGTTCCCAAAACAGTTTGGCCACCCAGCGTGTTCTACTGGCTACACAAGCTTGAAATGAATATTTTAGGCAAACCGCCTTGAATGCGAGTCAGTTGCAATGATGATGCAAACATGTTTCATTGTGAACGCAGCGTTTTTAGCTGCAGAGTCGTCAAATTGTCTGGCAATATCAATGAATCTTACATCCGCCGGATCGGTTTTGTCACGACTTCAGTTCACCACAGCTGCAATAGGTTCGAAATATTGAATGGGGGGGTCATCCATGTACAGCAAAGGATCCAAAAAAATTTTAACCGTGGAGCGGAGCGGGCAATGTCTTAAAATGTCAACCGCTAGCGATCGCGAATTGTCAGATGCAATTTTACTATACACAAAATAAGTTTTGTTGTATTCAAGAAATATTGTCTGAAATTTAAGACAATTAAGTCTTGATACAAACTCCAGATATATATGTCTCGAATTCAAGATTTTTATTTCTTAAAATTTTCAGAAATTTTGGTCTTGAACATTTCACACTTAAATTTCTTAAATTTAAGACTTTGTTTTATGAACGATTAAGAAAAATATTTCTGAAATATAAGACAAATATTTCAGAAATACAAGACAAATTGTCTGAAATAAAACAGGGATGTCATGAAAATCAAATTCAAAATTGGGGGCTAAACCTCAACCCAATACCCTAATTTTACAACCTAAGATATGTCTAAGACGAAAACTTGGGTTGGAGGGAGCCTGAGCTCAACAAATATCTTTGAAATTCGATTATTTATATACTCTCTTAAGAATATAAACGTTGCAACTTAATTTTATGCTTTAATCATTTAAGAAACAGCTGTTTAAGACTATTAATGTGTTAAATACAAGACAATTATAACTTGAAAATTTAAGAAAGCACACTACAAAAAATGGTGAGTCAAATTGACTCTCTTCGAAATAGGCTTTTCCGGATTATACGAATTGATTCAAAATTCGACTCTGCCAGAGTCAAATTCGACTCACTGAGTCGCTCACTGAATCGAAGGAGGCTTGAAATTTTAAAAAAAATTTATTCTGTGTGAACTAAATCTTTATACTAAATATTGTGGTTTTGATGTTGAGTTGATGGATATGGTCTGAGTGCAATCGTGTGAAACTATGTCCAGGTTCAGCTTAAGATTCTAACACTTTCTTACTAAAGTATACCGTTTGCAAACCTATAAGTGTGAGTGTAGTCTGTCTCTAAATATTTCATGTAGATTATCGGCCAATGTAAAGGACAGGTCGGAACAGTATTAGGTATAAGCATATTTTTAAGCCGAAGCCTAAGCCTAGGCCTACGCGTAAGATTGAGCATACTCCTAAGCCTTAACCTTACCCTAAGCCAAGCAAAAAAATTAGACTAAAGCTTAAGCTTGCCCTTATCCAGTCCCACAGAAAAACGTTTCGTCGCTGAAATGGGCCATATTATCAAAGGTTTTATGCAGTAAAACTGTCTAAGAAACCATAAAATTACACCAAATCTCAATTTCGTTGCTTTATTTTTTAATTTTAGCAACTGGCGTTTGTTGCACTGCAATTACTGCATCTGCTGGACTTGGCAAATATCAATCGCAGTTTTCGTAAGTCGGATTGCAAGCAAAGGTTATGTCGAAAGATCATAGTGTCATTGTCATCTGGCAATCGCGCTAGTTGCAGGATTAAGACCCGTATTCTCAAATGTCTATATAGCTCATATCACCAGTATAGCGATATGTTTTCAAACTGACGAACGATTGCAACTGTTTGCTCTCAAATTTACAACAAAGGCAGAAGAATTATCAAATGCGAAAAATGGTCTGAATTCGGAATCTTACCATTCATTGGTTCGAACGTTACAAGACTTATCATAAATTGGTGACTGGTGCTGCAGATATTTAAAAATACAGCACGACTGTATACAAACATTGGTTTTAGAGATTATATATTGCGTTGGTATTAAATTGCTTAACAAAAGACTGAATTTGCACAAAATTCTATACAAAAAGTATACGGTTAGAGTATAGAGTTACCCACATATAGTCGCGAAATAAAATGTTTCGGTATGAATTGATTGGGTCAGCACAAGGTTGAATTTTAACGTTTGAGAAAATTTATCAATTTTAATGGTCCAGTGTAATATTAATATTTATTATTTTGTACTCTGCAACCCTTTGTTGCATCACTATCATGCTTTGAAGTAGAGCGTTATGTTACGATTTTGCTAAAATTTAAAATTTATGCTAAGACTTGAATTTTCTATTGAGACGAGCATAACATTTTAGTTTCGGCAACATCTATTATAAAAAGGCTTAAAAATTAAAAATCAATGCTCATATTATCTTATGCGTATAGCAACTATCATCAGCTAGCGACAGGTTTCTAAACTGACGATTCAATGCAATTGTGCATCTCAAAATTGATACAGTAGCAGGCCAAATCAAACGTGAAAAATGTGCACAATTTTGAACCTTATATTATCAGTCGCTTGTTCGAAACTTTTACAAATCATTAACTGGTGACAGGTGCTACACACATTTGAGACTACGGGCTCTATAAACCGTACTTAAAGTAGGGTTTATTTCAGATGTTGGATCAATTATCAATCGACAACAGTTTACACTGGTTGCGCAGTGCCAGTTGGAATGTTGGCCGTTTGTGCGGCTATATTTGCAGAAGCAGCTGGTATGCATAATGACGAAAGCGTATTGCCAAACGCTCGTGAAGGCCTCAAGCTTTCGGCGTTGTAAGTTTTTTTGACGACACCTACACTGTAAATTGTAATGAGTTGATTAATCAATTCAGCTAGCGAATTGGTTATTTCTGAAATCAGTAAACATTGACTCACTCTGAGTTAGGTTGATTCTAACTCTGAGTAGAGTTGACTCTGGGTGAGTTCATTAATTATTTCAGAAAGATTTGAATCAACTCAAAATTCTGAGTTCTGATAGTCCTAACTCAGAGTGAGCGATTTAACTCATTGTGAGTTAAAATCAACTCACTTGAATTTACAGTGTATCGTCAAATGGGCAAATGTTCACCGTTGTACGTCTACTAAACCTTGGCTTAAACCTAAGCCGGAAAATAATCTACAGTTACGACCTTAAAAATAACACTGGCTTAAATGTTCATACGACGCGATCCGCCTTTTCAAAATCCTGGCTACGCCAATGAACTGACCCCCTTTATTTTAACCAATTTCTCAGCGAGAATCTGTTTTAGAATTGCGCAACGTGGAATATTTCTGAAAATCCTACTCAGTCTTGCGTCGTTCTATTTGGGATCTTACGCCACTTACAGCTTGCACGCTGGGTTTACAAGTGCAGTATTTCCTGTCAATATTGCACTCGGATGGTATATTTGGACATCACATGCGTTGTCTGATCTCAAGGTATTTGTGGCTGTGAGATGAGCAAGTTAAATCATGAAATTTCGCCTTTTTGTTCACGCTCACAGAATCAAAAGGGTGTCTGTAACAGTGGCGGTTCCAGACACCAGGGTGTCTTCGTGGGAGATAGGTTTTGTCTCTTAAATCTTCCGAAGGGGATGAACCGTTTTTTTCGAAGCACTGCAATAAAGTTAGCTTAAAATTTAGCTTATTATTTTTACTTACGACCAGGCTTACTCATACACTTATCATTTTACGCTGAGGTTTAGGCTAAAGTTATAGACTTTGGAATATGCTACTCAGCTATACATTAGCGTATTTATTAACCAAACCCAAACATTAATGTCTAAATCTTATGGGGTTGTGCTGCCTTACTGCGATGTCAAACGATACAAAATACCAAATTTGCAATAAAACTGTTTCGACTTGCGGCGTCGTAACACGACGCCATATTTCATTTGCCCTAATGGCTCTAGGATATTGGCCAAAACGAAAAAGTACCCAAAAATAATTTGCGGAACAATTCAAAATTGTATGATAGATCATTAGATACTTAGGACGGAAACAGGATAAATACACTCTTAGCTTAGAATAAAAAACGCTGTAGTTTAAGCGTTTAGCCATGTATTTATGCAGTAATCAATCCCTCTATCGTCCAGATGAACCAGAATATTATAGTTGCTGCAAAAATTAATGTGTCTTACGGAAACTGAAATATTATTTACTTGAAAAACAACAACTCATTGTTTCGTTTCAGATCCGCACTTATCTGTCGAAATTTAAACTGAAGTTGAAATCTTTAATTACTCGAAAATGAAACTTTAAAATTCAACAAGAGAACATGCGTTCAATTGTATGCGGCACTTGACACAGTTTGAAAATATGTTCGTTTCATTGCTATTTTACTCGTTTTCGTTAAATAAATTTGCGGGCTCATAGCCAAGGGGGGGGGCTAGGAAGGGCTCACCCCACCTGGAAAAATTTTGGCCCCCGAGAAAATTTTCAACGTTGATTGCAAGTCATTAAAAACCCTTTGAATGCCCCTCCTGAAAAAGTTTAAGCCCCCCTTCCCCCTAGTAAGGTGAGCTGGCTACGGGCCAGTGAAATGGAACAAAATATAACAGCTCTCTGTATAAGTGGTGAATCAATATGACATTGATCATAGCATGAATTAATGGTTGTACAATACATTTACAACAAAAAAATGTTGTTCACAGTTGCGCCCCTTTTTGGAAGATATAGTACTTCAGCTGTTTGTCATTTTGATCTCTTATGCGAGAAATTCTAAGGACGCTGTTGTAAACTTTGGCCCATGTAAAGATCACAAACGGAACGTTTTTCTGTTGGACTGCAATAGAGTAAGTTTAAGTTTTAGACTAATTTTTGCTTAGGCTAAGGTACAGGCTCATTCATACGCTTAGGCTTGTGTTAATAATATGCTTACTTTTATACGTGTTATATCACTGCTACAGTTAAATAATATTGTCCGTCATGATCTCTATGAACACTGGTTTTATTGCCAATTTGTAAATGTTTTAATAAAGCTTATCGTATTAAAATGATATGTTTATTAATAATTTTAGAACTCACATTATATCGCATTACATGCGACATAAACACGTCACTTATTGCTTGGAGGGATAATTAATGGTATGGGGTTAACTTGGTTTAGTCCGTCACTTGGGTTAGTGCGGCAATTCTAAGCAAAACGTGCTACTTGAATATTTCGGAATACACCACATCGCCCTTAGATATATCATTTTGTTTGTCTTGATGCAACGCGTATTATGACGTATAATTTTCAAGCTTGGGTAATGCCGTCAATTTAATGTTTCATTCGTTTTAAGTAAAGAGGGTGTTTATTTAGATAAAATAGCTTAGAGTGCGCAAGCTGAGATCTAAGCACAAACGTTTCAAACTAAAGACTGGTAAGTCCAATTTTTCTCATTTTTTTCTTATTGCTTCTGCTCTATATTTAAAATGTTACTCTTGATGTTTAGGCTCTTTTGTAGTTTTTTAACATTCTATGCTGCTTTTACCTACCTAGGTCAAAAGTATACTAACTTCGTCAATTACGTCGCATTTTGGCTATTGCCGTCAAATAATTTTTATTATCGTCACATTTGTAATACGAAGCTCTGGTTAATTTGATATGGAAACACGAGTTTTCTGGTGCGGTATGCCTAACAAAAGTTGTTTATGGGGACTTATATGTCTTTTATTTCACATAATATTGTTTCGTAGAAGATTGTGTTCGCCTTTGATCCTAAAAGCCCTTATGGTGCTCGAAAATTTTTGTCGTTTAACGTAAAATTTTAGAAAAACTATGGCACGTATTAAAATCACCAGTCGAGCAAAAAACCGAGCGACTCGCCTTCCGTTAGCGACGAAAAGAGCTGTGGGCAAGCAAAAAGCCAGGCGACAACAGTGGAGCGAAGAAATAATGCGGCAAGCACTGGAAGATCTTGAGACATCAGTGGACAAAGATATTGTTATGACAGAAGGCAGAAGAGCTGCACTAAGTAGGTTTGAAGTAAATTTTGTTATAAACAAAATCCAAACGCCAACTGAAATTTGCGCAAGCCTTTTATTGTTCACTTTGTAATGGTGCGACAAATGTATAATGTGACCTTTAACAATTCAGCAATTTTAATTTAAGGAGATGTATTAAAAGACTAACAAATGATTTTTTATTTGAAAGAAGTCGCATTGATACAAAAAACATAAAAAATTTTAAAACTTAAAAATCTTAATTCTTATGGGCAATGTTTAGTAAAGCGCCAGTTAGGCATCACAACCATAGTTTGTAAATGGTAAGTTTTATTTGTTTCAGGCAAGTTCCGCGGCCTGACAAAACTTGTTAAAAAGTATCCCGCAGTGCCTCGCAACACTTTGCGTGACCGTTTTTTACAAGGCAGCAACTACGCGCATGGTTTGGGTCGCCCCACAACCTTAACTGCGCAACAAGAAGACGATCTCGTAGCTGAAATATTTAAGCGACAACGGCTTGGGTTCCCGATGACCATTGACTCAATTAGAAAGCTCGCGTTTGATTTTTGCGAAACCAACAAAATTCCAAATAATTTTAATTCTCGAGAACAACGAGCAGGATGGGCTTGGTGGGTGGCATTCAAAAACCGGCATCCAAACGTTACTGTTCGCCTGGCAGAAAATATTTCTCGCAATCGGGCGTTAGGCATGGAGGAAAACAGGGTGAAAAACTGGTTTAATGAGTTGGGTCCTCTGCTCGAAAGTTTTGGTGTTTTCAACAAACCGGAGCGTATCTACAATGTTGATGAGACTGGCGTGCAGATTGTTCCTGCTAGCGGAAAACAAAAGGTGGTCGCGGCCAAGGGCAGCAAATCTGTGCAAACCATCACCTCTGCTGAACGAGGCTCCAACACGACGATTGTCTTTTGCTGCAACGCTGCTGGTCAGTTCATTCCTCCGTTCGTTATTCACAAGGGTTCTCGTTTGTTGCAGGAGCACAAAATGGATTTCCCGCCCAACACCGAGGTCAGGTGCTCAAAAAGCGGATGGATAGATAAGGAACTGTTCGTCGACTGGTTCAAACATTTTTTGATTCATATGGCACCAAGAAGAGAGAGCGATAAGGTCGTTTTGGTGATGGACAGTCACGCGTCCCACACGGGGGCAGACGTTAGGCGGCTTGCAGATGAGAGCAATGTTGAACTCGTTGCGTTACCATCGCACACATCAAATCATCTGCAGCCACTTGACGTTGCCGTTTTTGCTCCTTTCAAATCGTTTTTCGCGAAAAAATGCAAGGAATTTATGGATGCAAATCCTGGCAAAGTCATTGAGCGTCAAAATTTTGCTCCAATATTCTCAGCGTCGTATCGGAAAGCGGCTATTCCAGTGAGAGCTCAAAATGGGTTTGCGAAATCCGGTTTATGCCCTTTCGACGTCACTGCCATTCCAGCAGATGCCTTCGAAATGGCAAGAGGTATGTTAGGGAACGAAGAATTTGTCGATGAAAACACAGACACTCCAGTTCAGAGTCAAGAATGTGACAGCGTTGCAGTAGATCATGCTGTCTGTGACTTTCCGCAAGAAGCTCCTGAAGAATTTGTGGCACCGATTTGTCTGGAAAGCATGGCTGTCAGCCCAGAGTTTATGCAAAGTGCGCTCACAGCTGGTGATTACGAAGAAAACGAAGTTGAGTTGCATTGTCTTCGCGCTCTGAATCAGGATAGCGATAGCGCGATGGACTCTGCTAATGAAACGTTCACTGTCGAGAATCAAGAACTGTCATCTTTTAGCAAGCTGCTGCCTGCAGTCGATATGCACAAAACTGACGCAAGAAGTGCGCTCAATCGAATGCGCTGTATGTCACCGCATATAAATTCCAAACCGAAGAATAACAATCTCAGTAATGGTCAAGCTGCATTGCTTCTGACAAAAAAACAGCAGTCAACAAATCAGAAGCCAAAAAAATGGTTTTGCACCAGCTGTGGTGCAGATTACGACAAAGATAAATCTCGAGTTGACTGGGTTCAGTGTCTGCGTTGTCTTGAATGGCAACACGAGAACTGTGGCGGAGTTATGGACGCCACAACGTTTTTCTGTAAAAAATGTAGTGTTTTGAAAGCGCAAGAGTTCGCTAAATTTCTTCCTAACGCTGCTTCTTGCTCGTACTCTTAAATATTAGATTTCACTGATTATCTCATTTTGAACATCTTTGCAAAACATGTTTCAAAGTTTCTGTTTTCCAAAGCAAAACTTTAAAAACATAAGTGAGGCAATTTTCTTAGTTTTCCAAAGACTTGGGGTAACAAAATGTGAGAAATTTAGTGTGTTTCGACTGTTTATAGTTCGGTATTTCCGAATTCTTTTTTTTTTTTTTGTAATAAAGTATTTTTCTGGTTTATGAAAGTGATGGCAACACAGAAAAATGTGCTTTACCGAAAAAGAGCATTCATAAGCAATATAAAAATTCGATCTGGAAAAATTTTGGTCACTAAAGATTCAAAATAGGCGCCGATTTGGGAAAAGTTCCGGTTTGGTTCCGGTGACGTTTTTGCCGGAACCGGACCCCACAAAAACGCCGGAACCGGAACCAGAGTTCCGGTTACATCCTGATATATAAATATATATGTGTATAATAAGTATCTGTGTGTTTTCATGTTATGTTTATGGTTTTTGATGTTTTACTTCAATAAAAACGTTTGGTTTGCTTTTTTAGATTCGAAAAATGGAACTTTTTACTTGTTGTGAACGATAATTCATGATAAAAAACTGACGAACAAAAAATTAACGACGGCATTAACCAAGGCAGCGACGGACATACCCTTAAGTATTGACGGATCTGCCCAAATGAGCAAATTTTTACCCGTAAGCTGTTTTAAGCAATGTAAGTCATAAAGTTTCAATACAAATGCAGCGAAATGAGAAACATGCATTCCCGTAGTTACTTTCTAAACACGTGAAAAGTTTCAACAAAAAATTTTCTGGTTTTAAAAAGTTGCGAGTCAAAACGTTGGTTTTTGACAATTTTGTGCAAAACCCCAACGGTTGGTTTCACCCCAACGGTTGGTTTCACCCCAACGGTTGGTTTTACCCCAACGGTTGGTTTCACCCCACCGGTTGGTTTCACCCAAACGGTTGGTTTTGCCCCAACGGATGGCTTCAGCTCAACGGTTGGTTTCACCCCAACGGTTGGCTTCAGCTCAACGGTTGGTTTCACCCCAACGGTTGGTTTCACCCCAACGGTTGGTTTCACCCCAACGGTTGGTTTCAACCCAACGGTTGGTTTCACCCCAACGGATGGTTTTGCCCCAACGGTTGGTTTCACCCCAACGGTTGGTTTCACCCCAACAGTCGGTTTCACCCCAACGGTTGGTTTCACCCCAACGGTTGGTTTTGCCCCAACGGTTGGTTTCACCCCAACGGTTGGTTTCACCTCAGCGGTTGGCTTCACCCCAACGGTTAGCTTCACCCCAACGGTTGATTTCACCCCAACGGTTGGTTTCACCTCAACGGTTGGCTTCACCCCAACGGTTGGTTTCATCCCAACGGTCGGTTTCAACCCAACGGTTGGTTTTACCCCAACGGTTGGTTTCACCCCAATGATCGGTTTTACTCCAACGTTTGGTTTCACCTCAACAATTGGTTTCACCTCAGCGGTTGGCTTCACCCCAACGGTTAGCTTCACCCCAACGGTTGGTTTCTCCCCAACGATTGGATTCACCTCAACGGTTGGTTTCACACCAACGGTTGGTTTTACCCCAACGGTGGGCTTCACCCCAAAGGTTGGTTTCACTCCAACGATTGGTTTCACCCCAACGATTGGTTTCATCCTAACGGTTGGTTTTACCCCAATGGTTGGTTTCACCCCAACGGTTGGTTTCACCCCAACGGTTGGTTTCACCCTAACAGTCGGTTTCACCCCAGCGGTTCGTTTTACCCCAGCGGTTGGTTTCACCCCAGCGATCGGTTTTGCCCCAACGGTTGGTTTAACCTCAACGGTTGGCTTCACCTCAACGGTTGGCTTCACCCCAACGGTTGGTTTCACCCCAACGTTCGGTTTCACCTCAACGGTTGGTTTCACGTCAACGGTAGGTTTCACCTCAACGGTTGGCTTCACGTCAACGGTTGGTTTCACCTCAACGGTTGGCTTCACCCCCAACGGTTGGTTTTACCCCAACGGTTGGTTTCACCCCAACGGTTGGATTCACCTCAACGGTTGGTTTCACACCAACGGTTGGTTTTACTCCAACGGTGGGCTTCACCCCAGCGGTTGGTTTCACCCCAACGGTTGGTTTCACCTCAACGGTTGGCTTCACCCCAACGGTTGGTTCATCCCAACGGTTGGTTTCAACCCAACGGTGTTACCCCAACGGTTGGTTTCACCCCAATGATCGGTTTTACTCCAACGTTTGGTTTCACCTCAACAATTGGTTTCACCTCAGCGGTTGGCTTCACCCCAACGGTTAGCTTCACCCCAACGGTTGGTTTCTCCCCAACGATTGGATTCACCTCAACGGTTGGTTTCACACCAACGGTTGCTACCCCAACGGTGGCTCACCCCAAAGGTTGGTTTCACTCCAACGATTGGTTTCACCCCAACGATTGGTTTCATCCTAACGGTCGGTCACCCCAACGGTTGTTTCACCACAACGGTTGGTTTCACCCCAACGGTTGGTTTACCCCAAGGTTGTTTCACCCAACGGTTGTTTCACCCCAACGGTTGTTCACCCTAACAGTCGGTACCCCAGCGGTTACCCCAACGGTTGGTTCACCCCAGCGATCGGTTCCCCAACGGTTGTAACCTCAACGGTGGTACCTCAACGGTTGGCTCACCCCAACGGTGGTTCACCCCAACGTCGGTCACCTCAACGGTTGGTTCACGACGGTAGCACCTCAACGGTTGCTCACGTCAACGGTTGGTTCACCTAACGGTCTTCACCCCCAACGGTTGTTACCCCAACGGTGTTCACCCCAGGTTGCACCTCAACGGTTGGTTTCACACCAACGGTTGGTATCAACGGTGCTCACCCCAGCGGTTGGTTACAAGATTGGTTCACCCCAACGATTGTACGGACAATGGACCCTACGGTGGTTCCTAACGGTTGGTCAGCCAAATGGTTGGTCCCAACGGCAACGGTTGATCACCTCAACGGCTGGTTACTAAGGGTGTACCCCAACGGTTTTTACCCCAACGATTGGTCGTTTGTCACCCTAACCATTGGTTCGCCCCAATGATCGGTTATCAACGTTGCCTAACAGTTGACCTACGGGACCCAACGGCCACCTCAACGGTGTCACCCCAACGTTCACTCAAGTTGTCACCCCAACGGTTACCCACAGTTGGTTCACCAACGGTTGTTCACCCAACGGTTGTTCACCCAACGGTTGGCACCTAACGGTGACTGGCACAACGGTGGTTTCACCCCAACGGTTGGTTACCTCAACGGCTGGTTCACCCCAATGATCGGTACTCCAACGTTGTTCACCTCAACAGTTGTTCCCTCAGCGGTTGGTTCCCCCAACGGGGTTCACCTCGGTTATTCACCTCAACGGTTGGCACACCAACGGTTGGTTTACCCAACGGTGGCTCACCCCAAAGGTTGGTTTCACTCCAACGATTGGTTTCACCCCAACGATTGGTTACCTAACGGTCGGTCACCCCAACGGTTGGTTACCACAACGGTCCCAACGGTTGTACCCCAATGGTGGCACCCCAACGGTTGGTTCACCCCAACAGTCGGTCACCCCAACGGTTGGTTTCACCCCAACGGTTGACCCCAACGGTTGGTCACCCCACGGGTTGGTACCCCAACGGTTGACCCCAACGGTTCACCCCAACGGTGTCACCCAACGGTTCGTACCCCAACGGTTGGTTTACCCCTACCATTGGTTTCACCACAACGTTTGGACCTAACATGGTTTCACCCCAACGGTCGGCACCCAACGGTTGGTTCACCCTAACGGTTGGTCAACCAACGGTTACTTTCAGCCAACGGTTGATTTCACCCACGTTGATTTCACCCAACGGTTGTTTATCCAACCATTGGTTCACCCAACGGTTGGTTACCAACGGTTGGTCCAACGGTCGGTTCATCCCAACGGTTGGTTTCACCCCAACGGTTGATTTCACCCCAACGGTTGTCACCAACGGCTGTCCCCAACGGTTTGTTCCCGAGGGCTGTTCACCCCAGCGGTTAATTTCACTCCAGCGGTTAATTTTGCCCCAGACGTTGGTTACCTAACGGCTGGTTTCACCTCAAGGTCGGTTTAGCAAGGGTTGTTTAGCAAACGGTTAGCTTCACCGCAACGGACGATGTACCCCCATCGTTTGCTTCGTCCCAACTCTTGGTTTCATACAAATACTTTGATTAGGCGCTTGTTGCCATGACAATAGTTTCTTTCAACCAAGCTATCTATTTAAACTCAGTATTTACTTTAATCAGTCCTCTCATTTTTCATAACCTGGATTGGTGGATTAATGCAGAGTGGAAAGCGGTTGAAACTAAAAAAAATGCTCAGCACTTGAGCAAAAGGGATATGTTTCATATCATATTAAAAGTATGGTAAACTAGATCAGAATTCGCTTGATTAACCTGAAAAGTATTAAGAAACAATAGCGGCCAAAATCATGTTAATTATTAATTTTTCTGAAACATATTGCGGACAGCAAAATTCTGTAATATTTTTGTAAGAAACAGATGCTTTTCTTGAATGCAAAGCGAAATTATTTCTGAAATGTAGACAGATTTAGCTTGGAATCCATGAATGTATATTGAAGTTCTCTACAAAACGTATTAAACTTACCTATGGCTTTGTATTACCATAGTTAATTGAATTTCATAAGAGCATTGTGTGGCGACATAATGGCTGTTAGATTTTTGATGACCAATTTTGTTAGATACTTTCTTAAACAGACGTCACAAAACGAATCGCAATTGATGCTTTAAAAAGGCTCCACTTATAAGTGACTTTTGAGTTTACTCGATTTTTTACCTTTGTGACTAATTATATAAATGCGCATTTCCCATCCGAGTTATTTATCTGTTTCACTGCATAGTCACAACTATAGAAGCTCACAAATCGCACCGTATTCTGGCAACATCGATTAACTTGCAAAATCAAAGAACGGTATACCTCAGCCATGTCTCTGCGACCCTAAGGAATTTCTGAAAATTCCTAACAAATCCTGTCAAAAACTTAAATGTTAGAAATAGATTTGCTGTCCGCAAGATGTTTCAGAAAAATTAATAATTAACATGATTTTGGACGCTATTGTTTCTTAATACTTTTCCAGGTTACATCAAGCGAATGTGCTGATCTAGTTTACCATACTTTTAATAGGAATATGAAACATATCCCTTTTTGCTCAAGTGCTGAGCATTTTTTTTCTAGTATCCAAGTTTACAATATCCGTGACAGTAGTATAAGCATATTCCTAAGCCTACACTGCAAAAAATGGTGAGTCAAATTGACTCTCTCCGAAATAGGCTGTACGGAACTACACAAACTGAGTCAAATTCGACTCCGCCACAGTCAAACATGCGACTCAGTGAATCGAATTTGACTCTATCGGAATCGAATTTTGACTCAATTTGTGCATTCCCGTAGAGCCTATTCGGAGAGAGTCAATTTAACTCACCATTTTTTGCTGTGTAAGCCTAAGCCTAAGGCGTAAGCGTAACGATGAGCCTATTCCTAAGCCTAAGCCTAAACAAAAAAGTTAGTCTAAAGCTTAAACTGACTTTATTACACCCCCACAGAGAACTGATCCGGCCTGTTCTCTACATGGGCCATGATGATGCTTATATTTTGGCCGAAACATGATCTACCCCAAATACCGCGAAAAATTAACACCATAAAATAGTCAAAAATAGCTGGAGAAAACAATATGTCGTTGAATTTAGTCAATTTTTTTCTTAAACAGTCTTCGTTATCTTCTGGCGTTACTGAAATTCACCAGTAAACCACCACTCAACAAATCTAAACGATACTGAATTGTTAAGTGCCTGATAACTGATCTAATTTGTCATCAATTCGTGGTAGGGAATAAGCAATATTGTCTTGGTGACCGCGTTAACTTTTATAAAATTTGTACAAACATTGGCCAGTAAATTGCTTGATAGTCTCTTGGTTTAACATTTTAGCAGATTCTGGAATTTCAACCTCTTTATACGCGCGTGCGTACCCTCTAAAAGCTTAAACTAACTTGATTTAAGCTTAAGCTAATCCAGGAGTATTTTTAAGCTAATCCAGGAGTATTAAACTAACTTTCTAGAATAACTGAACTAACGGGTAGGTTTACGCTTAAACTAATTTCAAATCTTACGTATTTTTAGTTTAAGCTAAACTTTAGTGACCTCTTTGATACAAATAATTTCTGGGCTGCACTTGTTACTTAAACTAAAAAAATAAGTTTACTTAAACTCGTGCTAAACTGAAAAATATTTTAGTTAGTCCGTCCAGCCATTTGACTTTTACTTAAACTGAGATTTAAGTTTAGTTAAGCTATAATTTAAGTTTAAGTTTTAGAGTAGGTTGCGTGTTTTGGGGCTCACTAATCAGTGTATTATGTTATTTTGTACAAGCAGAAGGGCCAATGTAAAGAACAGGGGCAGAACAGTATTATAAGAAATTTCCAAAGCCTAAGCCTAAACCTAAGCCTACGCCTAAGCGTAAGAATGAGCATAATCTAAGCCTAAGCCTAAGCCAAGCAAAAAATAGTCTAAAGCTTAAGCTTACTCTATTGCAGTCCCACAAAAACGTTCCGCTCCTGACCTTTACATGGGCCAACAGAAACATGACACGTTGTCGTCGTTTCCCGGAAACGTATCGCAATATTTTTCGAGCAATTTCGAAAAATTTTGTTGCAAATCAAGGGCGGAACAGTATTATGAGCATATTTTTAAGCCTAAGCCTAAGTCTAAGCCTAAGCGTAAGAATTAGCATAAGCCTAAGTCAAGCAAAAAAATTGTCGAAAGCTTATGCTTACTCTTTTCTACTCTTACAGAAAAATGTTCCGCCCCTGATCTTTACATGGGCCAGTTCGTCAATCAACCTTTACTTTGATGACACCATAGTATTGCGTCGCTACCACTGGTGCAATTTAAATTCTAGAGAAGAACATAATCTCAGATAATCCTTCAGATTGAACTTCCAGTAATCCGCTGATTGTCGCATCCAAAAACGACTTTATGCCGCTATTAACAAAATAATGACTTAGTTGTCAAAATTATACTGTTGTTCGCTCAAGAAAGTAAATCATGTTATAATAAATGAAGTTGTTTGAAAGTCAACATGAAACTGATTTACTGTATTAAGGAAATCTCGCCAATGTAAAGAACAGGGGCGGAACAGTATTATAAGCATATTCCTAAGCCTAAACCCAAGCCTAAGCTAATCCTATTCTAGTCCCAATGAAAAAATCTCCGCCTATGACTTTTTACATGGGCCGGATATCTTAGCCATGGACGCACGCCGGCAATCGAGAATTGTCGACCTATAAATAAGCACAGAATGTATGGCAGACATTTCCAGTGGAACAAGTTTTACCGCGGCTTGCTCCTATTTACCTGTTTCAAAACGGTTTCTTAACGTGCTTTTAGCATTGTTGGCTGGGCCAACTGTTTATAAACATTGACATACACATATGAGACTCTTCTGAACGTCATTTTTACTTAGACCACCTACGCACCTACGTCCGTTCGATAGCTTTTATGAAAATCTGAATATTCAAAATAGGTTCAGATATATTGGTGATCATTCTTCAAAGCACGGAACCAGTTTACAACAAGCGGTTATTCTTCAAAGTCGAAATCCCTACACCCATGAGATTCGAAAGTCGAGCTGGTGGTAGGAGTGGAGCAACACGCGTACAAAAACGTCACGATTCATATACGCACCCGTATGAAGATTGGAATCGATCAATTTTTAATATGTTAAAAATTTAAATTTGAGGACAGCTCTTGCAAAAAACAAGCCTCTTACATGTTTCGGCTAATGTAAAGAAGAGGGGCGGACCAGTCTTTTAACCATATTCCTAAGCCTAAACCTAAGTCAAGCAAAAAAGTAGTCTATACCTTAAACTTACTCTATTGCAGTCCCACAGAATAACTCCCCGCCCCTGATCTTTTACATGGGTCCATGTTTCCATCCCAACCAGTCGCTTGGACTGTATTCGTAAACGTCTGAAACCATTTGGGATCTCGCAGCAGCCTGTGGCAACAAACATGCATTTAACAAACACATATAGGCACCTGGACTGCAATGTGCCCACTTGTACCCACTAAAATATCTGTAATTGAAAAGAATGAATTTAACTTCTTTAAGCGATTTTTGTAGTAATTTTTTTAATTCTATAATTTACACTATAAATAATAACGTTTTCGAACGATATTTTCAAGTTTACCATGCCTCAAACTGCGACGCCTTGTGCCGCAGTTCTATTCCTGATGTACAGTACTAACAATATAGGTTTTGGCTTAGGTTTAAATTTACTGTTAAGCTTACAGAGTGTTTGTACTAGACGTTTTCTATACAGAGGAGCGTTTAAGCAACATTAACTGCACAAAAGTAACATGTTCCTCTTACAAGACTGACCATTTTAGATTTGTTCGTATTATGTAACGATATTGCTATCATTTATAACTCGCAAAAAACGTTGCAGGGCACATAGTTTCATAACTGCATGCTCTCTGCTTTATTAATATTAATATATATCCACTGCAAAAAATTGTGAGTCAAATTGACTCTATCCAAAATAGGCTTTTCAGGACTACACAAACTGAGTCAAATTTGACTCAGCCAGAGTCAATTTTGACTCCGCCAGCGTCAAACGTGCGACTAAGTGAATCGAATGTGACTCCGGCGGAGTCGAATTTTGAATCATTTTGTGTAGTCCCGAAAAGCGTATTTCGGAAAGAGTCAATTTGACTAACTATTTTTTGCAGTATATATATGTATGTATGTATTTACATATGTGTGTTTATATATCTAATCAATTTTGTGTAAATTCCTTCTTGTTTGACTCATTTCAATTTGTTTTAAAATTTTATCCTAACCTGTCAAAATGTACGATACAACAGTATAAATCAAAACATAAACCCCGCACGACGCAGGAACAAATTATTACAATAGTCGAAAAACTGTGTATTTTTCAATTGCAGAATCTAGTGAACTTTTGAACAGTATCCGCGTACTGCAGGGCTGTATATATGAAAAACAGCGAAGAACGGCGATGTATCGTTGCTTAAATTTAATTTTCAGAAAAAAGCATTTAGACCCAAACCGCAACATTGATTTAGAGTCAATTGTTAAGCAAATTCGAAATAATTTTCATTACCTTTTCGGCCCATGTTACTTTAAGCGGCGTTCAGATTTCTGGTGGGTCTATCTATAAATTAAATTAAAAGTCTGAGACTTACGACTTTGTTTTATAAACAATTAAAGCAAATATTTCTGAAATATAAGGCAAATATGCCTGCAGGGGGTCGTTCAAAAACGCAACGTGCGCTGGGTACATACTTTTGTACACAGAATAAAATCAGTTGCACACTCTTGGTATGTATCATCTGCTCTCACAATTTGTTTGCCGATAAATGGATGTAGGCTTATGTCAAATGGAACAGCCAATGTAAAGGACAGGGACGAGAGTGTACAAGCTGGGTGTTACATTTTGGCTCACCGACGCTTTATATAAGGACGGTGGTGACCGAATTCTCAAACATTCCATGACAGATTAATAAATGCTTTAGTTTTACATTAATGTTTTATTGTTTGTCCACGTGATAGTTGCAACGAAATAAAATTTATTGTTTAAACCTGGTTCAAACTTAATTCAAAATTATCCTACGATCATATTATTTTCGCTCTGTACCGCTCTTTCTATTTCACTTTCTTCTTTGTTTACCCTCGTTTTTAGTTTTTCAACATTTTTGTGCAACAACTTTGAATTTTCTCGCTCATAATTTTTCAGGTTTACGTCCCTTTCTCACTCTCCTGTTCTCTTTTCCTTCTTCCCTCACACTCTTGGTTCCTGTCTCACGCACCCGCGTTCCCTCGTATATATTCTTTCGTTCTCTGTCTTAATGATGATCAATCTTAATCGTTTCGAACAGTCATTTATTATCGAAAGTTTGAACAGAAAATTATTAAGTATACACTGCAAACATAATATTATACTGGAGTTATATCAAGTGTTAGTTTGAGAAAACTCTGAGCGAGTGTGTAATTTACAAGATCTGCGAGAGAGGGTTTATGAGACAATGATTGACGATAACTGCTTTGGTGGTCCTGTTTGGGGGGGGCTGGCTTGTCAATATTAAACATGGCCCGGCTGCGGGTTGTAATATAGTAGGGTTTGCTGTTGTTGTTTTATTGCGCCATAATGATTAAGGGTAACGTCATTTATCATTGCCAAATTGCTACGAGACAAAGTATAACTGATATATTAACCGCTGATATATATTTTGTTTTAGTTGAGCAAATGTTGGGATGTTGTAATTTACAACGGGGTGGATCCAGTATCAGACCCAGAAATTTGTGAAAGGAGGGACATACGAAAGGTAATGGCGAAGCAAGCGAAAAGCCAAACGGCACTTTAGTGGTAATTTTAAGTCAAGCAGTACCATATAGAGCCATTCACGAAAATTTGACATCATATATAATACGAAATGTTAGTTTTGGTCCGTGATCCGGAACCTAGCCCACACTGCTTTCTTAGATTTGTCAGTGAAAAGGGTCAAAGCGTCTAATTAAGTCAAGCCTTTAAACTTAATAAATTTGTACTGTAAGAATGGACTGAGCGTATAGGCAAACATCTGTTAATCGCCAATTCAAATCCACTCAACTAAAATTTTCATTGTGATATACGTTATAATTTTAAAATTTTGGTAGCCTTCTCTGCTCGCTTCGCTGTTAAAGTTTTTAAATCTTAACCTTTGTCCTTTTCATGCGCACCAGACCATGCCAAGTGAAATTCCTGGCTACACGTATGATTTCAGTCATTCATGCAATTTGATACAAATTAGTCTTAAAAAATTAACACTATCCGACTTATCTCTGTAAGCTGTGTTGAATGCTATATAATTTGTGCATTTTTTGACAACCAAATGTTTGTTATCACCTTATAAAAATCGAGTTTTTCAAAAATTCAAATTTGGTGCAGAACGTACAGGAAAGGTCAAGAACAGCTCAAATGTATTCAGAAAATTTCGAAACCGAATAATTTTTGGGCTAACGCCCACTGGGGTGATGACCGAACAACGGTATATTGTGTCTAACAAGAACCAACGGAAAATCCGCATGAAGCAGATGGGAAGCGACATTAAGCAAATAATTCTCTTAAAGATCTTGGGCGGAACGTTTTTTTGGGACTGCAATAGTGTAGACTTAAGGTTGAGATTAATTTTTTTGCTTAGGTTTGTTCAAAAACTCATTCTTGCAATTAGATTTGGGCTTACGCTTAGACTTCGGCCTAGGAATACGCTTATACTAGTGTTACAGGCCTTGTTGTTTAAATAGGACAGAACATTGAACGAGTCTTTTTGAGACGATCGCAGATAACAGGCGCCTTAGAGAACGGACGTCTGAGAACAGAAAAAAGTTTTTCTGCTGCAGAACGTTCAAACATGTGTAAAAAGGTGCAGTTGAAAAAAGGCTACCTTTCATGGTCCATTTCATGAACACAGTTTCACTAAGCTACAAAACCTATCACCAACTGGCAATAAACGTTACAGTTCTATCACAATAAACGCTGGTATAGCGGGCCCCGTAGCCAAGGGGGTATCAGAGGGCTCCAGCCCCCCATGGAATAATTTTGGCCCCTCCGAGAACATTTTCAACCTTGCTTGCAAGTTATTCGAAACTCTTGAATGCTGTTTCTGACAATTTTTTAGCCCCCCTAGCAAGGTGAGCTGACGACCGGCCTGTGTTATAGAGCTTCATGTACACGCTTGGAATTGACGTTTCTTGATGATTATTACGGCAATTGGAAGTCAAGCAAAAAAATCTATATTTATAACTCGAAATGTCTCAAAAATGAGAGTACTCAATCACTGTTGACATGAGTGATGCGTCGCTTTTCGCTGTTTGATGGTTTAAGACTAAAGCCAAAATCGCCGCATTGCGCCGTATGGGTGTCTATTGAGCCGACGAAGACACCCACAACGTTATGAGTGTCTGTTGTTTGAATGGGTGTCTCACTTTTCATCTGCGTGAGTGTCTTAAAGTTATCAGCGGCGTTCGGCGTAGCGAAATGTTTTAGAAAGTCAGCGATTCCCATCACCAATCTAATTTTTTTCTGTTACTTAATCACACTGTCTTGGTTAATAACCTTGTGAGCGATTTGTTAATTTTGTCTTAACATTTTAGTCATTTTTTCCGTATTGGCCCACTTGGATTGAAATTTCTCGATACGCCCCTGACAGTTTTGTTTTTTTAGTTTCAAACTACAATCATTCATTTTGTCTCTGTGATCTTTGGCTTTCGACGCAATTCGATGCATTAAATCAATCATTGTTTTGTGATGACGTTTACCTCTGTGCGTTCTTTGGTGTGTGTGTGTTTGAGTTTGCGGTACATTTTTACCAAAGTGAACCGCCGGCGAAAGAGAAACACATTGAGCAAAGTTGGATTTAGATTGATTTGACGTGTCTCGCGGATAAAATTTAAATTTGATTTTTGTATTTTGCTGTTGTTGTTTTTTGTCAGTTTGTTGATCCATGATTTAAGTATCAGTAAAAGCAGTGTCCAAGGGCATTTGTGCAATTGCAGTAGTTCTATGTATTACATATTACTGTAGCGACCTGAATTAAGAGGGGGTAATAAGAGGGGAGTCCCCATTTTGAGTCCAAATCAATACGAGTCTGTATCCCTAATAAGAGTTCGCAAGCGGATAGAGTCCCTAAACCCTAATTAGAGTCCATAATTGTCAATTATTCTTAATTGTAGTGCATAAATGATTGCAGGCCGAAATAATTTGAATTCGAAACTTTAAAGCGTATTTAAATTTTGAAAGTGCATTCCTAAGTATAACCCTGCATTACGGATAGTTGGAGTACTGGATATATATTAGTAACGAAGGATGGCGGAGCGTGGGTTAAAAATAAATGCAATCCGTAACCGAATAATAGGGGAGTGCCCTCTGGAGAGGCCAAATAAATATCAGTCCGCCCTCTTATTCGGGTGACTACAGTAGGTGAAAACGTATGATATATTATGCATTATGGCACAATTTGAAAAGACAATTTCAAAGAAATAAGTTGGATTGTTGGAGTAATATGCCAATTTTTATTAAATTTTGAAATGAAACAATTTTCATTACCGAAAATACGGGCAAATTTGTGTGAAAAACTACCGGATTTGTTACCGGAAGCGGATAGTGAACAACGCCGGACTACCCTACCTGAACCGGAATTTTTTTGCACTCAGATATATATGTATGTGTAGTTTTTTACAGAGATATCGCAAAACAATTATGCTTGGTCCAGAGGTCTGTCCCTCGAAAGCGTTTTAATAGGCAGCAGTTATAATTTAAAGTACAATAACAACCTCATTCACCCTTGTTAACGTTAAATCAAAATGGTTTTCTGTTATATCTGGACAATCTCTTGTGTCGAGTACTAACATTTTGTTTTTGGACGAATTGCAAATCGTTAAACATTATGTACCATCCAGGTTATACTGCGCTCGCCAACGTCAAAAAATGTCCCACCATTTTAATATTGAGCTAACTTACGCGCACTCTTTAGAAATAAGGTCCAAAATTTTAGCTAACTTTACAAATGACGTACAAAATAAAGTGACCGGGCATGGTCAAGAGGTCTGTCTCTCTCGAAAGCGTTTCAGTAGACAGCAGTTATGATTTAAAGTACTATGCCAACCTCACGCACCCTTGTTAACGTTCAATCAAAATGGTTTTCCGTTATATCTGGACAATCTCTTGTGTCAAATACTAACATTTTGTTTTTGGATGAATTGGCAAATTGTTAACCATTACTCAATAACGCAATCGTCACCTACCAGAAACAGATACCCAATTGAAACCTGCGAACGAAAAACAAGACGCAATTTTTGTACTGAATTGTGAAGAAATTTTACATTTGTTGGGGTCTGGTATGGGTATCGATCCCGCGATCAACTTAGATCCGTCCTTGGCGGTAGCCTTGGCACCTCTATCGCTGTGTCACTGCGGAACTTTAAGCAATAACTATAACTCACGTTTAGGTCTTAAAACTAAATGCAATTAATTATGCTGAATCCATCAAATTGACATCGGCATCAAGATTGATCATCATTACCGTTTAAAAGACGAAAATTCACTTAATTGATGTAACAGCATTTCGTTAATGAAGCGAAGGAAGTAATGGTGTTTTGATTTTTGAAGCTGAAATTAATTTACGAGTTGAGTCGAATGATGTTGGTGCAGGTTTGACTGGTATTATTGCAGTTTGAAGTTATTTTGTGTTAAGGTAACTTAATTCAAAAGTGTGATTGTTTTGAGAAAAGAAAATGGTTTCAAAAAGCTTATTGTTAAAAATACTAACAGTCGCTCCAGAATAAACTAACATTTGTACAGCTATATTGTTTTTGTGTCAACTGACGTACAAGAAAGAAGTTTTGGGTACATTTTCCGTGGTTTAGGTTCAATGGGTTTGACATTTTTCACGTCAGCTTGAGTACCCGTCGCTACTGAAGCTGACTTAGGTTTCCCTGATTAATAGATGTGGTTGGCAATGGATTAGTATGACATTCCTTAGCGTAATGTCCGTTTTTTGGCACTGAAAACATTGAATTTGAGCCTTATTTTGTTTTGTTTTGTACGTCTGTTTTCCTACATTTCCTTTCAACTGCTGAGTGTTTTTTAAAATTGCTGAGGTTAATCTGGTAATGTTGTCGTTTACTTGCTGTATACTGTGAGAAAAGTTCTGTTCAAGGGTGGTTATACGATGATGCAACTGTTGGTAATCATTAAAAGAAACCATTTGTTTCTCCGGCATATCACTCTTTTCTGTAGTGTGTAATTTTGTTATGTTATCAGATAATTCGGTGATTTTGCATAGCAGTGTCTGTTCTGCATTAGGGATTGTTAAGCCAGGTTGTGTGGAACTACAAACAACTTTCTGAGGTAACTGGAATGTAGTAAATTGTAGTTGAAGATGTGTATTCAGTATGGATGAATTCTCAGTGTTACTAGCTCCTAATACCTGCCGGAATCCCTCTTCTTGACGTGCTTTTGATAATACTGCTTCAAAAGTTTTCTAAACTAGGGTTCATAAGGGCGCGTCGGTAAATTGGAAGCTTATGATTTATGAAAATATTCAGATTCATTCTGATCTTGACAGGCTTTTTTAATTGTTTCAAGTACCCAATGGGCGTCTGCATGCGATGTTGCATTTGATTCCAAAGCAAATGCGATTCCACAAGTAACGAAAATTTCTTACTAAATTTATTTTTAATCTGTTTAAAATTCAGATTCGAGACAATTCCTGCCAAAAATCCAGAGCTCTGGCTTCTAAAAAAGCAAGAAGTACGGCAATTTTCTTATTTTTGTCCCATCCATTACCTTGCACCATTGCAGAAAATGATTGAAACCATTTCAAAACATCCTCGTTCTGTCTACCCAAAAACGTATTTAGGGTTTCCACAACCGGTTTGGGAAGCAAATTAGCATTCAACATAGACATATTGGTGTTAGTTGATGTTGAATTCAGATAGTTTTCAGGCAAAAACTCTTCAAAAATTTTGTTTAAATTTACCCTAGGGTTAAAACTTTTATCAATGGATGGACAAGGTCTGACTGAACTGTTTTAGGTTTCAAAGGCGTTAATTCATTTACAAATTAAATTTTCTCAGCGTCGATAGAATTCACGAATTCTTTATCACACTTACCATTTTGAAGCCAATTAAATAATATATCTTTATGAGAGCAGTCAAGCATCTATTAGTTTCAACGTGTTAAGAACCAAATTGTTCGTAAATAAATTCAAGTGAACAGCACTTGGATATCGCGTATGACAGCAGTGTTTTCAGCAAAATGCGTAGTTCGCCGGCCAAATAGTAAATTAGCTGTTTGCAGCAAAACGATGCCTCGTCGTGGCCACCAAATGTGATTGTTACATAAGCACCAGTTTTATTCGTTGTTAAGTTTTTAATCGGAAAATTCAGAATACAATCTCCAATCAGAATGAACAATTAAAAGCAAAACCAAAAATTACCAAAAAAATTAAAATTAAAAATATTCGTTTCATCGAATCAAAAATACCAAATTAATTTTCAGAAAATTATATGATTTTTTGAATCAAGTTTACCATCACATAAAGCAATCCATATTTTGAACGAACGTCAGCTGAAAGATAACTGAAATATTTCGTTTTATTTTGTTAGTACTCGTCGTGTTTGTCAAACTATTTTGACCGAAAAGATGCCTTACACTAGCAAAACTCAAACAGTGATAAAGTCACATATCCTAAGCCAGCTATACAGATAAAGGAAACACCGTCTAGACAAGGTATAATGTAAATTTGCATGACTTACACGCAGGGCTAAAACTTTTCTCAAGAACGAATATTATCCTGTCAACTTTAGGAACGGGTTTCAAAAATCAATTGTAGGTGAGTGGAAGATCTACTTTATGCAAGACACTAATGGAACAAGCGGCCAATGTATAGAACAGGGCCGGAACTGTAGTATAAGCATATTCCTAAGCCTGAGCCTAAGCCTAGGCCTAAGCGTAAAAATGATCCTATTCCTAAGCCTAAGCCTAAGCCTAAGCCTAAGCCTAAGCAAAAAAGTTAGTCTAACGCTTAAACTGACTCTATCACAGCCCCGCCTGAAAATGATACGTCCCTGTTCTATACATAGGCCGAACAAGTCTAAACTTTAAACTAATTTGTTTCTTAAGCTTAGGCTTAGACTTAGGCTCAAAAATAGGCTTAAACATATGCTTGTACTACATTACGCCTTTTAAAGTATATACTTGGGTGAACATAGCCAAACAAGAGTACTATCTTTGTGACAGCTTAACGTCAGCTGCAATATTATTAGCTGTCGATCAAACCTGTGTTCGTTTTTCAGGGTATTTTTATAACTCAAAATACAAAAGCATATTCATGAATTACGGAGATAAACATTTTAGTGTCATTTTCAGTTTATCACGCTTGCATGGATAAAATTCCATGGTCTGATGGTTTTATATTATATCTTGTAAGATAAGAATTATGCTCAATTATTGAACTCGTGGTCCGCTCTTGTAGAGAGGTTAGCAGCTGAATTCTCTCACCAAATTTTATACCGATGACTTTTTCTTTAAAGGTTAACTGATATTTGTTGATGTGTTTCTGCTTTAAAGAATGCTTGTACACTGTAAATTTCAACGAGTTGATTAATCAATTCAGCAAGCGAGATGGTTATTTTTTAACTAATATCAGTAAACATTAACTCACGATGCGTTGAGTTGACTCTGGGTGACCTGATTAACTCAGAATGAATTGAATCGACTCAATATTCTGAGTTCTGATAGTACTAACTCAGACTGAGCGATTAAACTCATTCTGACTTAAAATTAACTCACTGAGAAATTTGCTGTGTATTCCTAGTCTTGTGAACCTTTCTATCCTGTTGCAAAAATTTTGGATAAAATACTAAATCTTTTACAAATGACCTTAATTATTAAATATCTGTTTAAATATGTTGGGCTATCTTTCTGTTGTTTTTCTGGTCAATGGGAAGTTTCCGGAACCGGATATTTGCAGTACCGCTTAAGTTTTAAAATGCGTATGGCTTCTCGATCGCTTCGCTCGCGAGTTTGCGGCTCCCACATTGTAATTTGGGGGAGCCCCCACCTCTGCCTGTTCCGGCACTGATAATACTTAGAGATATACTTTCAGAAATGAAAGCATTCTGCTATAAAAATTGGCATATACTTTGGGTAACAGATGTGTATACTGAACTCTACTTGATTCAGGAATAATTTTCGTAATTTAATCAAGGGTAACAGACAACTATGGAAGCTAGAAATTTCGATCTTTAGCCAACTGTTACTGACTCCAATTACGGAAATAAACTCGTATCAATTCATACTTAAAATAAACCATCCGACTGTGAATTACCACCTCCCTCATGTCTCTACAGTAAACGCAATCGAATTAAAATATCAAATCGCATTCACGCTTGTCAAAAATCAAGCATCAAATGCGAGAACGATGCCGAAGAGAATGTCCAATGATTCGTGTCACCTAAAGACTCTGCCTTATTCAAATCATTGTCAACAATTTGCCAAATTTGTCAATTTAAATTCTGACCAATCAATGATCGGTTTTTATACCCGCCTTCTCTTCAGTATTCAAATTTCTAGGTACGCTAGTGTCTAAAATTTGCTTCAAATATCTTTGACAGGTGTAAATGTAAACATTTTCATCGCGCTATTAACTGTCACATTTTTGTCAGTTTTGTCATCGTTGTTATAATAAAATAATAACACTGGCCGATCCAAACATGAGGGTACTCAGGACAACGCTCCTGTACTTAAACTGAGATGAAAGCTTATGTGTTAAAATTAAATATTAAAATTGTGTTTCGCGTTTAATAGTTTGCCTTCGATTGAAAGCTTTTTTCACGTTTATCACACAGCCTCTCTCATCAGAAATTTCTCAGTCAGTCGCTGGATGAATATGCTATGGTATTGATTATGGATGGACACGTTGTAATTTCAAGCACCTGTCGGTAACTGTAATAAATTTATAGTGACAGCTAACTGATTACAGTCATATTCATATTTGAAAATAACATAGCTATGAGTGAGTTGGTATCACCAACTGGGTTTAGGAAAACGTCCTGGTTCAAAGTTGGATATAGAACGTTCTGAAAAGGGTGCTCGTCGTTTGTGGTATAATAATGGAAAAAACCTTGCGAACGAGAAGCCAAATATCATTTTAAGCTTAATATGCTCAGCATATTGAGGGCGGTGAAAATTTTACGGTAGGGTTGGCCTATGTATAGAACAGTGGCGGAACAGCATTATAAGCATATTCCTAAGCCTAAGCCTAAACGTGCGCGTAAAAATGAGCATATTCCTACGCGTAGCATAAACCTAAAGCCTAAGCCAAGCAAAAAAATGGTCTAAAAGTTAAGCATACTTCATTGCAGTCCCACAGAAAAACATTCCGCCGCTGATCTTTAAATGGGCCGTAGGGTTAGTGAGAGTCTGGTATAGCCAGTTTGTTACGCCAAAAGGGTTCGACGTAAAAAATAGGCGAAGAATGCGAGCAAAGGACCGTTAATTTAAAGTATTTTTAAATGTTCAACAAGACGAGGGATTAAGGTTTTTTGATGAAGTGGGTTTACGATTGAAATTAACAAATATTTCGATTTTATTAACAATACGAGTTGCGTACTGTTGAAGTGTGTTTTGTATCCGAGAAGATGATATAGTTAGCGACGCAAACACCCTGTGAGTTTCAGGCCAATTTAAACAACAGATGCGGAACAGTATATTTTACAAACATATTCCTAAACCTATTAGCCTAAGCCTAAATCCAAACCTACGCGTAAGAATGAGCATATTTGTAAGCCTAAGTCTACGCCTAAGCCAAGCCAAAAATTAGTCTAAAGACTTAAGCTTATTCTTTCCTAGTTCCAAATATAAACGTTCCGTCCCTGATCTTTACATGGGCCTGAGTTTCAAATATATACAATTGGCACAGCTAAATTTTTCAAAAGTTTAGACCTTCTGGCGAATAAATCTCTAAGGTTTGTGAACCAATTTCTGGACCATCTCAAATCCTCACAATAGTGTAGAAAAGTGCTACTGGTGGACAGTAGCTTTAACTCAAGTGTATGTGATAAAATTGTTAGGTTCGTTACCTTATTATTTTCCCACTCAGTAAAATTAGCAAATATATAGCATACAGTAATATTAGGCTTCATAACTTTTGTCATTTCGCCCCCCATAGAGATTTGTGGACCCGCCGCTGCTCAAAGGGTATATGAACTAAAATATAAATTACCAAAAAGGCGATATGCGGCTCTGTCACCAACAAAAATATAATAACGATCCCTAGTGTTGTGGTAATTTTATACAACCCACCTTAATATTTTCGGCCAATGTTACTTTACGGGGCGTAACAGTAGATTAAGCGTATTCCTAAGCCCTAAGCCTAAGCCTAAGCGTTGCAAAAATGTGTTCCTAAGCCGAAGCCGAAGCTTAAGCAAAAAAAATGTAATCTACAATCAAAACCTGCTCTTTTATAGACCCACCAGAACCATGGACGCCCCTTAAAATACCATGGGCTATATTTTCCATAAGGCTTTTTAATAGTGTCGCACGATTTGTACCCATAACAATTAATTTACTCACTCTTGGGGGAACACCCAACGGTCGTACTTTGGACCGAAAGATTTACAACGTGTCATTATATAAACTATCGCATATATCTATAAATTTAATGTTAGTTTCAAGCTTTAAATTGTAAACCCGGCGTGGTAACTACCGTCTGACGCCCTTGGTACATATACCTTTATACCTTAATATTCACGGGATCCTTTAATGTGCCATGATAAATTGTTGTTTGAACTGAGAAAAAAATCCGGTCATATATTTTGACATTTGATAGCGAATCAACTCAGACAAAAAGTGTTTTGAACATAGGCGCCGGCAGGTTTGCGAGCCGGTAACCAGTGTAAGGCCGGGGAGGGGTCGCCCACCCTTTGAAAAGTTTACCCCCTTTTGAAAAAGTTTGAGTTACTCTAGTAAACTTGTTATTTCATTCAGATTAGGCAACCCTTAGACATAACATTACTTTAGCTAAACCTTACAGCTTGGGCTGGCTACGGGTCTGTATGCACGTAAGTGCAAGGCAGTGCATCTTCGGCGCCCTGGGTTCATACAAACAATAATAGGTTTATTTGGTGAAAAATTAGAAAAATTTGTAGCCAGGACAAATCATCTAAAATTTTCTTCTCTTTACAATACGTGAATATTCCAACGCAATATTATGACCTCGGCTATTGAGTTTGAAAACTGTCAATTAAATTTTTGACTCCCAAAGGCGTAGGGTTAGGTTTTGGACAAAACGTGACTGACCCTGAACCTCTGACAAAACTTTTGTCTAATCACTTGCCTAAAATATCTGAGCCTTAATTTTAAATGCGTTCGGAAAAAGTGTACATCAGTTAAAGTTAACGTATGACAGACGTCCATAATTTTGATTGATGTACCGAACCGGCGAACTGTTCGAAATTTATATGGTGTCCGCTAACGGCGTTTAGTACCATTTTAGACCTACTGTAGCGACCCGAATAAGAGGGGGGACTGATATTTATTTGGCCTTTGCAGAGGCTACCCCCTCCTGGTATTCGGTTACGGACTGTTTTATATTTTTAGCCCGCCCTCCGCCCCTTCTGTTATTGATATATATCCGGTCTTGCAACTATCCGTAATAATTAAACATTTATTTGTCTTGTATCAAAAGCTTAGGCGATGATGTAAGGTTATATATACAAAGGAATGTACTTTAAAAACTAAGTATGCTTCAAAGTTTGTAGCTCAACTTTATTTGATCCTGGAATTCTTATGCACTACAATTACAAATATTTGACATTTATGGACTCTAACTATGGTTTAGGGACACTATCCGCTTATGGACTCTTATAAGGGATACGGATTCCAATTCATGGCCTCCAAATGGGGACCCCCTCTTATTACGCCCTCTTACTCGTATCGGTACAGTACTCAATTCACGTTTTGCTTTTTGTAGATATTACATTTCTAGCAGCTGGGTTTTAAATAAAGGGCACGTAAAACCACGCTGATACATAAACACCTATATTGGTGCAATATAATGCTAGGGCCCATGTAACTTAATAGAGCCTGCCCTTTGAAGGACACGGAGACCGGAGGACTTAAAGAAGGGAAGTTTTGGCTTAGGCTTAGCCTTACGCTTATATTAAAATTAATTATTATGCTTATATTTAGGCTTTCGCTATTAATGCTTAGACTTGGGTTTAGGTTAGGCTTAAATTTAAGTTTTGGCTTAGGCTTACGCTTAGCGTTCAATCCTATCCAGTTAACGTGTTAACATAGGCCGAAACAAAAATACCGCCTTCAATCTTGCGGCGTCAGATAAAAGGCCGATTGGCGACTCACGGTGCCTTTAAATATATAACCGCAAACCATAATTGATGTATTCTGCCATCTATCGAAAACATAACAATAAATCACAGCAGTGTTTGAATTGACACTCGGCCATATACAATAAAGTGTTGTATATTTTTTGTCTATTTCTATCTGGTTAATAATATACCTACACGAAACCCCATCCTCTGTTGGTAAATTTTGTGATTCCGGCTACTTTATGAAACTCTTTCAATTGCAACGGCGTAATTTAGTGGGGTCCAAGAGGTCTGTTAGCTCTGCCGTTTCGATTTTTCGCCAGACGTTTTTAGAGCCTTTCACATTGGTAAACCCAACAAACCACCTATGTTCGAAGTTTTGGCCCATGTAATGATTTAGGGGCAGAGAGTTTTCTATATGACTAGACTACAATCGAGTAAGCTCAAGCTTTAGACTGTTTTTTGTTGGCTTAGGTTTAGGCTTAGGCTTAGGCATATGTTAGTTCTTGCGCTTAGGTTTAGGCTTAGGCTTAGGCTTAGGCTAAGGAAAATGCTTATGAAACTGTTCCGCCCCTGTTCTTTACATTGACCGAAGTTTTAAGCAGAACGTAGCACCTCTTTTCAAAATCTTAGCTACGTCTCTGTTTGGGTTTGTTCATTTTCGCTATTATTATAATCGCTGGTGAGATAGCTAATGTCTTAATATTACCACAATTTGTCATTGAAATTGTTTCAAAATATTATTCTCTGTTTTTCAGTTTGGCTAATTCAGTTTATCGTTGCTTGCACCTGTTTAAACAGTGCGAACAACTTTAGTTTGCAAGATGCTGCCGTTGGGAATTTAAAGATTACACAGCATTAAAGACAAAAATTGTAACGAATTAGCGAATATTATTTTGCTAACGAAAGATTAACGACAAATAATCATGACCACGCCAGCAGCGCCGTATCCAGAAATTTGTGTCGGCAGACGCACAGGAGGTAAACGGTATGAAACGCAATTTTTACTGTATGCTATATATACCAATTTTCTAACGGAAAAAATTGTATGATGGAACCTTACCATTTGATCAAACATAAAGCGTAGGCCCCAACCTCTGGGTTCTTTAGTTACCCGCATCAACGGTATTGGCGATTGTTAATGATGATAAAATGTGAAATTCTCGACAGAATACATCTATGTTAGGAAAGCTAGAACGCGCATAATACACATTATTTAAGCTCGTTGAGGGTTTTATAATTGCAAGTAAATATTTGTGATCACTGCGACTCATGATCTGATTGGTTTAAACTCAAGTGTCCTCAATATTACGGCTTCTATTCTCAAATGCATGTTACAGTTCCTGTAACCTGTTAGTAATAGGTTTTCAAACTAACGAAGCGCTTGCAAATTCGAATCTCGAATTAAATATTGAAATAGAACAAATCAAATGCGAAAAATATCCTGAATTTTGAACGTCACAATTCACTGGTTCGAGAGTTACAAGACTTAATAGCAAACGTATCTGTGTGCAACATACAATTTAGAATACGCGCATGTGTACTAAATATTTCGCAAATAATGCAATCAATAGATTAAGCAAGAAATATGTTTATTTTTGTAACTTGTCGATACGTTTGATAATCTATATAATTAAAACTGGAATGCCCCACATACGTATTTTGAGCAAGTTCCCAGCATTACTCTGTTCACAATATTTTCTTACAACACAAACATAACTGTTCCGTGAAAAGAAAATTGGCCAATGTTTACTTTTAGGGGCGTAACAGAAGATTAAGTTTATTCCTAAGACTAAGTTTAAGCGTAATCGTCGCAAAAATGTGTTCCTAGCCTAAGCCTAAGCAAAAAAAATGTAATGTAGAATCTTAACCTACTCGTTTATAGACCCGCCAGAAACCTGGCCGCCCCTAAAAGTATATCCACGGGCGCATGCAAAATGGTGAACATTCGCTAAATGGTGAACATTCGCTACTTTTGCGCATTGGGCAATGTCGGCTGATTAGTTAACATTAGTTCACATATTAAAGTAATACATTTATGTTTTGAGATACTGGAATTTCAAATCTTGCAATACTTTTACTAGTTTATACAAATTTGAATATAAACATTCCGACGTATACTTTATTATGAACATGTTTCAATTTAGCTTAATGCAAACTTTTTCGGGTAGAGTTTCACCTCATAAAGCTGGGAACAGCTGGTATTCCATTGTGTTGGTACTGACAATTTATGTCTACTCGGCCAGTGAGACGTCCTTCGAAATGCGGCCAATGTATAGAACAGGGCCGGAACAGTAGTATAAGCATATTCCTAAGCCTAAGCGTAAGCCTAAGCCTAAGCAAAAAAATTAGTCTAAAGCTTACTCTATTACCGTCTCTCCGGAAAACGTTACGGCACTGTTCTGTACATGGGTCCGAAATGCAATGAGGGAATAATTTTCCAAACACAAATGATACAGTTTTATATTGTGTTTAGGTTCCGAACGATTTTTGCCTGTTTGCTACGCTGCTCGCAATAGCTTTTGCCGCAACTTTATAAAATGTTAAACATTTCAGTTATCTCCAAGTCATTGCTTGCCGAAAAATGGTGTTGCATTTTGAAACGTTTTGCATATTTGAGCTTCTCATGATTTCCGCTGATCATTGTACTTAAAAATTTGATTTTTTTAAATGTTCTATATTTTGAAGTCCTCTTTATATATGAAAAAATGTTGAGATGCTTGAAGCCGATAAACAATTCTTGATCGGAAATTTTTGTTTTTCAATTTATTTTTCTTAGAGTATATTTACCGCGACCAATCAACATTTGTTCCACTTGCAGTATTTGCACAACCCCCCCCCCCCACATTTGAAGTTAAAGATTAGGCTTAGGTGTGGGCTTAGGTTTAGGAAAAGGGCAGTAGTATAAGCATATTCCTAAGCCTAAACCTAAGCCTAAGGATGAGCCCATTTCTAAGTCTATCTCTATTATAGCCCCGCCGGAAAACGATCCGGCCCTGTTCTATACATTGGCCCATGTAAAGCTGCACGCTCCTGAAAATACTAGATTTGTTATTTAGCACTAGGCGAACCAGCAACGTCAACTATCAACCGTAGGCCTAAAGATTGAAAAATTAAACTTTGTCCAAACGTTTATTAATTTTAATATAAATTTACAGTAATCGCTCATTAATTTGATAAAATGAAAAAATTTGTCAAACTGTGGTTTGGCTGCTCCACAGTAACTGCTCGCAAAATGTCGCGTGGCATGGTGTAGCAAATGTTGCTTGATAACATTTCGGTAAACCAAACCGCGCTACTAAAGCCTATTCTTGAAATATTTTCAAATGTCAGGATCGCTGACTAGTCTGTGACCCAATTAGCTGCGCAGTACTTACTATTACGCAACGAAGGGTAGTGCGAAATATATTTTACCAACACTCGTTATTTAAACAGCATTATTACGGAAGCTTTGGAGTTAGTTTAAATTATTAGGGGCGTATATGTACAAATGTCAGGTTCACTGCTAGAAATTGTTATTAAGGCGTTTCAAGATTTGTAGCAGGAGCAAGACACATTTCTTAACTTAGAATTTTCTTTATGCACCAGATACCATTCTGAAACTCTGCTTACTTCTCGAGAATTATTATCCAGGGTGAGCAAACGTGTGATGGCTGTTAAAATTAAGCGACGGGGGGCGGGCGTTCAGTTGTTTACAGTCGACCGTAGAATTAATGAGCCCACCCACAGGTCGGTTGCCTGTTGCAATCGAGCTAAACATTAATAAACAGCACGTTTTTAATGAGCGCAAGAGTTATTCAGTGTAGAAACTATTATTTTCAAACTTATTGAAAGATTTTTGTACTAATTTTTCAAACAATTTTTTTTCAATTTTTTTTCAGAGGTCAACTTGACATATTTATTGTACGAAACCATTTCACATTTTGGAACTTGTGGATGTTTCTTGCGCAGGCATAAGCTTGACTTTGCTTAAGTTTAATGCTAGGTTTCAAAAAATTCTTTTCCTACGCCTACGCTTAAGCATTTGCTCAAGCCTTTACCCCTAAGCCTGAGCCTAAGCCTCCCCTAAGCTCAACCTTAAAGGTATGTGGCAAAGTGTTCCAGTGCCCAAGTTTTTCTGCCAGTTATAATTTCCGTATTTCAAGTTGATGTTTTAATTTGCGAATTTCAACCACAGGATGGTTCATAATTTCTGAACCGAATCTATGGCTTTGCGTTTATTTTCAGACTTTTATACCAGATTGAGGAAATTTTATCATCAGTGGCGGATCAAAGATTTTTCTAATGACAAAGCACCAAAAGTGTTTTGAGATTGTAGTTTTTAAAGCATATTTATTAAAGGTATCAGTATTTCAAACCATCGGCGGTGGTCCATGGGTCCGAAAGGGTCAAATGTGACCACAGAAGTTTGATGTTGGGTCCAGCAATATAAGGCAAACCCTTAGAATTTTTAATCTTAAAATGTTTTTAACATCATAGCCTGTTAGCATTCCGTATCCGGACTTCAATAAAAATCACGGTTTTTTAATGTTTTCGTTGTTCGATTTGTCGATTGCAGGATCTCGACCGACTTCACACCCCATAAAACGTAAGCGACAATATTCAGTCATGACCCTCAGCTCTCTCCCAACTGAAACCGCTGAAATTTAAAAATTCGCTTTCCTGCGTTTAGTTTGATAAATGATACTTATTATACGGTGTGACATACCGTAACAAAGCTATAATCTGCTTGAGGATGCATGATAGACTAAAAATTTTCATTGTCTAAACGAAAAACATTAATTTGTGATTACGGATTCAGAAATTTTGCCAGGGTGCGCGATATATAATCTGATGAAAAATGCTCACCACTAACAAGCCAAACGTTTGGTTAGACGGACTACTACACAGTAAATTCCAATGAGTTGATTAACCAATTCAGCTAGCGAGTTGGTTATATCTGAATTAATATCAGTAAACATTAACTCACTCTGAGTTGAGTTGATTCTCCCTTTAGGTTGAGTTAACTGTGAGTTGATTCATTAACTCAGAATGAATTAAATCAACTCTCAAAATTCTGAGTTGTGATAGTTCTAACTCAGACTAAGTGATTCAAGTCATTCTGAGTTGAAATCAACTCACTCAAATTTACAGTGTACGGGTGTGCGGGAATGGCGGTCTCTACATTATATTCGACTGTGGTACTTTGTATACAAAGGATAAACAACGCTATTTTATGCTGGTTTTTTAGTTTTGACAAATGACACTGTTTATACGGTGTGAAACATAGTAAACTAAGACTGTACTCGCTGCTCAAATGCTCTCTATTATCAGAAAAATTCTAAAAATTAGGACAGCGCAAGAGATATAGTGAAACAAAACTAACGAGCGAGAAACTAAACGCTATTTTAACGCTAAACCACAAAGTTTAGTTTTGATCCGCTGTTGGTAGGCTTCGGCGAGGGGCGGCTCGACCTTGGTGGCCCCCGTTGAATGTGCCATTGGTGCTCGCCGTCCACGCATAAATTCAAAACGTCGGTGCATTAAAGTGAATATTTTTTGACAACACTAAAAAAACTAAAAGGCTACATTTAAAATTGATGAATGACATAATTGTGTTACATTTGACACATTTCAACTAAATTCCATACGACCAACGTTGACGCTGGTGGCAGCAACATGAATACGGCAAACAACTATTAATGCGAGTAATAAAGGTTTTAATTAAGTATTGTGATTTTTTTCTCAAAACTATATATACTTGTAAATTATGTTTTAAAATAAGTAAATTTATAATTAAATATATATATGTAGAAATATATTACTATAGTTTTACAAATGCGCTAACCTTATTGGTTCTGTTTATTGCCAATGGTATAAAGGCAAGGTAGACTAAAATATCCTACCGATTCATGATATGCGCAAGAAACTGAAAGACATTTATTTTTTGGTGTCAGTTTACCGTGACAACCGTATCATAGAGTGTGTCGCAACAGGTGACATTCTGATTGGTTAAATTTCGCGTCAGTAATTTTTCTATTAGCAAATGCCGCACTCTGATTGGTTGACAGAATTGGCTTTTGTATGTGGCTGATAGAATTGGCTTTGTAAGTGGTTGATAGAATTGGCTTTATTAATTCTTACAGTTTTTGCGTTTTTCAATTTCATTCTCGCTAAGGTAAGTTATGGGCAGAGATTTATTCTTAAATGGCTTGGTCAATTGACGCATAGTAGTGGAACAATCTTGATATATCGGCAATAGGTTTCCATTTAAAACTGTCCGAAACTGATTATTCATGGAATTTCTTAAGAACTCTTCATAGTTTCTTTTTATATTTTGATATATTTAGCTTCATAGAAGATATTCAGTGCTTGATTATTTACTATAGTGACCCTATAGCCTCTTATCAAACTCCTTAACACTTTCTGCCATAAACGTATTAACATCCTATTATTTTAACCGGTGTTCAATTGTTTTAGTGTAAGTTGCAAGAACTTCTCTAAGGGGGGGGACGGTCAAAAACATTTTTTCAAACATAAATTCGGTTAATCGTTGTTGGCAAAATTATTCGCCAGGGTGGTAGACATTTCAGTAGGCAGGCGACGCCCTCGCAGTTCTGGCTCTAGCTGCCGTTGTTTCAACTCGTGTACGTTGTGATGAATGAGGTAAACATGACATTTTTGACACACGTTGTTATAGAGGGTGACTAAAATCGCTCATTGTTGGATAAATAAACGAAATTCAGCCGCGTAGCATTGGGATAGAGTTGGAAAGATATAATTTTGTTCAAAATAAAATTTTTAAACTCAACGATACTGAAGGTTACTCAGAATTTTTTTGGGGTGGTGAATATAAACCCCCTTTCCCTCCCCTTAAATAAGCCTTAGCAGAGTGTAAGTTGGGTCACCGTAACACATATGTAGAAAGCGAGTTTACACGCATGTGTATTTGTCTCGTATCGCTATTATTACAAGAGTCCAGGTCCGTAGCCAGCTCAACTGCTACTAAGCCAAACACGTTTAGGTGTTTTGCAATACGAGGATCCCGCATGATTTATAAGCGATGCCGAACCTTTTCTTAGGTGCGAAACTTTTTACAGGAGGACCATGACTCCCTTGCCCCTTTTGGCTACGGGCCTGGCAGTCAAAATCGTTATTTTGTATGCCTATAAACATTGATATGACGCGGTACAATTAAGCATGTTTCCGTAGTGGCTCTTGTGCACTTTGTTTGTCATATTTTAGGTTAAGGCTTAGGCTTACGCGTTATACCTTAGCTTAGACAAAGGCTTAGGCATTCGTACAGGCCTACGCTTATGCGCTGGAAAAGGATTAAACAACCCGGTGCTTTTGTATAGATTTCTCGCAAGCCTTTTGGTTTAAAATATACAACAACCCAAATATGATTAAAACCTCTTACGAGCTGGATGAGTGTGAGCATGTGAGATATGCTGTCCGTTATGTGCACATGTAATATAGTGCAGTGCACTGTATGTATGCTAGCTGGCAGCATGCGGTCTGCATATAGTCGACGAAAAATGCAGTTAGAGGCGGGCTACGTGGCACACAGGTAGAGTGCTCGCTTAAGGATCCATAGGCTGAGAGTTCGATCCCCGCTCTAGCCCCCTTTCCCAGCTGCTTAGTAAAAGGTTGATGTCCCTGTTCCTACCTAGACTGACAGATGAGTAGAATAAGGAATTTATAAAACTTCCAGGATAAGCCAAACTGCCCTGAGTTAAGGTCGAACAAAATAGTATTTTCCAAGTGCTAAGTGTCCAAACCGTGCCCGTAGACAAGGCGAAGCCAGAGGGGCTAGAAAAATTTTGGCCCCTGCTTTGTCAGTCTAGGTAGGAACCGGGACATCAGACCTTTTTACTAAGCCCGCCCCTCCAACTGCATGTTTCGTCGACTATATGTGTCGATTGTACAACACAATGTGCATTGCATTTACTACATATGCACTAGGACAAGCATGTCTCACATGCTTACATGCCCTTTTTTCAACAAGGTCGTCCCTTCACCGTCCATCCTATTTTCGACTGGATACCGTGTTCATAGCGCAGCAATTTACCATTGCGCTCACGGCGTGGCCCCCATGTCAGTCTGGTAGGATCCGGGACATCAGACCTTTTACTAAGCAGCTGGAAAAGCGGGCTAGAGCGGGGATCGAACTCTCAGCCTATGGAACCGTAAGCGAGCACTCTACCACTGCGCTACGTAGCCCGCCTGTGCAACTGCATTTTTCGTCGACTATATTTGTCGACCGTATGCTGCCAGCTAGCATACATACAGTGCACTGCACCATATTGCATGTGCACATAACGGACAAGCATGTCTCACATGCTTACATGCTTGAAAAATTTCAGCCTTGCTTGTATATAAGCCATTGAAAACCCTTGAATGCTCCGCCTGAAATTTTTTCAACCCCCTCTAGCAAGGTGAGCTGGCTACGAGCCTGGTCTAAACATATGGCAAGATGGAACGTTGTAAATGCTGTAGGGGAACTATATAGCACGAACTGTTGTATATATATACATACTCATCATGTGTCATTAATTATGTGTAAAATGTCATTGCAAGTTATAATGCCGACTAAATATATTGCTTTCAAAACAATGCCCGTAGCCAACTTACCTTGCTATGGTGGGGCTAAAAAATTTTCAAGAGGGGCAGTCAAGGGTTTTCAATGAGTTACAAGCAAGGCTGAAAACTTTGTAGGGGGTCAAAAATTTCCAGAGGAACTAAGCCCCCTTCGCCCCCCTTGGCAACGGGTCCGTTTCAAAACCGATCGAGTAAGGGTTGTTATAGCTAGTGACTGAGGGAAATGGATCAGGTTCGTAGCTCGGATTTAGTTTTTGCAGTACGTAACTTGGTGTAAAAGTTATTTTACGAGCCAGCGCAGATTTCAAGCACGTTCGATGAAAATGTTTGTAGCACGTATTATCAGCTAATTGACAAGTTTTCTAGCAAATTAGGTAATGTTGAATTTAATAGCTAAAATTTGGCTAAGTTTTAGACGACTTAAACTGCGGAAAAACTGCCGAAAACTAGTGAAAATATATTGTCTTGATAATATAATTAGTGTAACATATGCAGGTTAAGTTTAGTTAAATTTTGACTATGTTGTATCACAGATGGGACACTCAGGTAATGTTATGATTTAGAATTAGCTTGTTTTTAAATTGCCTAAAACATACTTGCAATTTCCTATATATTATATATGTATATATACCAGGGTGCAACGGGAGGCGAAAAATACCGGAGCTGGAGGCCGATTTTCTACCCGAGCCGAAGGCAGACCTCCGGTTGTACCCTGATATATACAGTGCCGGAGCAGACAGGAGTGCACTGCAAAAAATGGTCAGTCAAATTGACTCTCGCCGAAATAGGTTTTTCCTGAATACACAAACTGAGTCAAAATTCGACTCCGCCAGAGTCAAATTCCACTAACTGAGGCGCTCGGTGAGTCGAATTTGACTCTAGCGGACTCGACTTTTGACTCAGTTTGTGTAGTCAGGAAAAGCCTATTTCGGAGAGAGTCTATTTGACTCACCATTTTTTGCAGTGATGAGGCTCTCCTCGAACTCCAGGGTGGTGGTCCCCAAGTCTCGCTAGCGAAGATATCGAGAAGCCAGACGCATTTTAAAACTTCGGCGGTTTTTGTTACAACCGGTTAGGGTGGGGGCCCCTTTAGGGTTGGGGCTCCCCCCAAATGGGGGAATGGGGAACTAGACGGTTTAAAAGAGACCCCACTACTTTAACTGAAGCGATACATCACTGGTGAACGTGGATTTTATTTTAATTTTTAAAGTAAAAGCATAAGATTAATTATAATGTTTTTAAATCGCTTTAATTGCATCAAATTGGTAATTATTGAATGTTTTAAAGACAATAGATTTTATAGTTAAAACGCCGCATAATTTGAGAAATGTACGAAATTTTCGTTTTTTTCTAACTTTTCATAAGTTTTCCAGCACTCAAATTTTTTTACCAACTGTTATTTGAGCTCGAGTTTATAAATGCGGTGAGCAGTGACAGTTTTTGATCAAAATTTACTACTATTCATCATGTTTGCCAAGCGGCAACAACGGAAGGTGTGGGAAGCGACGTGGGGCGCTGCGCCCCTTTCGAACATTTCCGCTAATCTTTGTGCGATATTTTTTCATCAGTATCCGGTTAGTATTCCGATTTCAAACAAGTTCCTAATCGGTTTGGGTCTCATCATTAGATGCTTTTGGTTGCTTGGCCGCAGTGCTTCTTATTCGTGCATTGCAAAAAATGGTGAGTCAAATTGACCCTCTTCGAAATAGGCTCTACGGGACTACACAAACTGAGTCAAATTCGACTCCGGCAGAGCCAAATTCGGCTCAATGAGTCGCACGTTTGACTCTGGCGGAGTCGAATTTGACTCAGTTTGTGTAGTCCCGTAGAGCCTATTTCGGAGGGAGTCAATTTGACTCACCATTTTTTGCAGTGTGGAAATACGGATCCCAGTTTCCCCGCAGCAAATTCAACAATATTCCCGAAAGTGGGTTTGACACAGCTTGATTTAGTTTATCAGAGGATGCTTGATTAGCTGTTTCACTAATAATATGTAATGAGTGACATTTTTGGAGCGATCCTTATTCGAATAGTTTGTTTTTTCGGAACAAAATTCAAAAATGACCCTAGAAACCCTTCGTATTTAACCCTGAAATAACTTTGAAAACCTTTGAATTTAACTACGGCGAAGCCAGGGACACTTTGTGGACAGTCATGAAGAGTTTTCTTGTGCTATCTGCATTCTGATTGGTTACACACTTCTACTAAACACTACCATCTAATGTTTGATTTGTTAATAAATTATGTATCTTTACTGGCCGAATATAAAGGGGGTTGATGGGCGCTATAAATACTCAAATCGTTTCTGGAGAAAAGGCACTTCTTGTATACACCACAGAAGTTTAAGAATGCGGGGGGCTTCTCGCTCGCGAGTTTAACGGCTTCCACCCAGGAGTTTGGGGGGAGCCCTTACCTCTGTCTGCTCCGGCACTGCAAGCGGTTGTCACTAATGTAATTTCTCTTCAATTTAGTATTGGTTAATTGTACTATTCTCATAAAAATACTGCAATTTGATTGGTTGTTTAATTTTCGCTGCTCTTCTCTGATTGGCCAATTGTCGGCATTTGTTTAACGCTCAAAAGCGACGTTTGATTTGTGTCGCGAAACGACATGACATCAATCATCCGATTATTTGCCATCCATCCACGCTGTTTCTTTCTCTCTCGCTCTCATTCTACATATGTGTGTGCTGCCTGTCACTCACTCCATCGCCCCTCCTGTGGGTGTCTCTTCGTTCGTTATGTTGTTATGTGTGTCTCGAGCAGTGACAATCGCGTGAGTCGTAAACTCGTTAAATCTGATTGTTTTTGTTGCTCGTTCAACTCGGGTCCAAAAGACACTCACACCGCGTTATCGCTAATGTATTTTGACTACACATTAATGTTGTTGTGTGTGTCCGAGTTTGGTCGTCCATTGCTTTTTTGTGTGTGTTTAAATTCGTGTGATTTATGACGGCGTTCGACATGAATTTGTCATAACAGCGTTTATTTGTGCTGCGCGCTCGCTCTTTCTCTGTGCAGTCAAGTTTAAATATCCGTTGCCGTTTTACCATTTTGTTGCTTATAACTGCTGTTTTATTGTTATTTTTGTCATTAAATATTCGAAAAGTTTGACTGCCGTTCACTTTTTTTGGACACATTATATTTTGGCCTAAAATTCGTTTACAAATGTAATACAGAACAATTGAAACGATAAGCGAATTGAAATTCGAATGCGTCGTTGAAAAGTTGCCACTGATAAAGGTGGCGGTATACTTATTCTGACGGCGCGGACGCTGTCCGTCACCGTGTGGCGCCGTACCCCGATTATGTAAGATATCGTATAGTGACAGACAGCCACGACAAGTATTGTACCATCCTAACGTTCTCAACATTTCACAATTTGTGAGAATATACGGCCATATCATTATTGTAAGCTGACGACAAAGTTTTTTTGATTCATTAATTATAATTTCAGTAATGTTTTTTTGTTATATGCCGCACGCTGATAGAATGAAAAACATTTAAACTGTAAAATTTGAATATTTCCGTCAAAATGTATAAAAATGAAACTTGGTAATTATTTACGGGTTAACGAGTGTTTTTCTACGGATGGTCAAACTTGTGGCCGTAGCGGTGTCGTTTTGGACCGGTTCAATAAGCAATCCGCTTTCTGGCAGGTAATCAATAGTCAAAAGATAGACAGCGTTGAATAAAATATTTAGCGAGCGAGAACCTACCGCATTTTTTTGTAATGTTTTTTGAATTCTCAACACAAAGCTTAGCTTTGCTGCTGATTTGTTGTATCAGTAACACCGCGATATTTTTCTGGGGGGGGCGGGCGATTGATCCTCTAGACACTTGTTGCTATTTTATTGTACCAGTAACCCCGCTGTATTTTTCTAGGGGTGCCGATTGACACTCCAGACACCTTTGTTCCTGGGTGACTGTTTGAAATTCAACCCCAAATCGATTATGTTACATTTTTTCAACCAGTTGAACAATAATAAATGCTAGTTTCTGTTCGTATCCTTTGACGTTAATAATAATTTAGCGGAAGTTTTGACAAAAGTTGAATTATACTTTCAAATTTAAGCTCTACTTTTAAATTGAATACACTTACGCCACTGTAATTGTTTTCAAGTTAATTAACAACATACCAAGAAACATTTCCTCGAATCGGTCTCAGATTCTCTAATTTTTAACATTTTCTTGCAATTTTGCAATAAATACTGCAAAATGTGCAAGCTTTTTGTATTTGTATATAAGGCGATATCCTTTATGTTTGAAACTTTACAAATCAATTTCAGCGAAAACTAAACAAAACGCTTTTAGGCTCGTAGAGAGTCCAGCACGCTAAGATGGCCAAAACAGCTTTAGGAGGACCATGGGGTTAACAAGTTTACCAGCGGCGCTAAACCTTTTCTAGGTGGATAGCTTCCTCCAATCCCCTGTGGCTATTACCTGACTGCTCTTGCATATTTCTAACATTTTCCTTCTTTTAGTGCATTAAATTTGAAAATAAACCAATTGCGCTTAACGGAACTGTTATCTTTGTAATTTAATTGGCTAACGCTTAGCACGTTACTGTACAAAATATATGATTTTGATTCGCTGTTGCCAATAGTTTCGAACAATCGCCCAATGATTATTGAAGGCAATATGGTGTCGACGCAGTCCAACGGTTATTTGTGTCCCGATTTGCTTCCACCATCATCGGTGAGTTGGAAAAATTGTCTATTATTTCGGTTAGAAATAAATGTTTAAAAAATGTTATTTTTCGCTCAAAACCGGCGTTTAATTTTTCGTTAAATTCAACTTTAACTGTGTCCTGATGAGTTTGCATTATTATTTATTATTAAAAACTTTTTTCTCGACTGCTTGCTTAGTAAATCAATTTTAACCAGCGTTCAAGTCGAATTTTCAATTTTAATTCTGTTTCAAAATAGTTTAATTTTAACTTTTTATTGAACAATCGCTATTGTCTTAAGTTTTTCTTCGCTTTGATTATTTGAAGTACGCTTCGCATAACTCAGGCTTTAAAGTTTGCCTTAAAAATCCCTAAAAATTGCTAAAAACGAGTTTTAAAATGTAAAATGTCGTAACAGACAAAAACATTCTTTTTCGCCTGAAGTCCGGGATTCGCCAATGAGATTCACCGGCCAATCGGTGCAGATTTAATCATTGGTCCGAATTTTGGTTGGACATAATTGTAGAATTTTCGTGATGTTGAAGCTTAGGCTTTGACCTGGGAATATGCATCGGATACACAGTTACGACCCTAAAAGTAACATCGGCCGATTGTTTTCAAAAATAATTTTTAAAACATGGAAATGTTTGTAAATAATCATTTTTGGTATATTTACTTAATTTCAATCTGAACAAAAAAACCATAAATATAGTTTCCACGTTTTTTAATCTTTAAATATTCATTTTCCATCAATCATGTATTTGAAGTCTTTATCCTTTCGTTAAAACGAAAGAAAAACGTGTTACACGATCCTTTTTACATCGAAACAAACACAACTGATACACATTTTTTTCAATGATTATTTTCTAAACGAACCAATCAAGGCCCATAAGCACGAGCCGGCGTCTCCTGGTTTACCGTCGTTTTTGCGTCCCTAACCGGTTAATTTATCGAAGCCATTAAAAGAATTCTACCTTAGGAAATATATCTTGCTCCCTCTGTAAATCTCCCTGCCCCCCTCTGCTAACGACTCCTGGCTGTAGGTCATGTGTATTAATCAAATCGAGGGTTTGAATCAAAATGTCGTTAATCTTGTCAAAATTCTCTTCGTTCGTTGCGTTTGTCAATCAATTTTGGTTGAAAAATATGCTTTTTTTTGTTCAGTTCAGAACGTTTTCAAATCCTTATATTTGTAAGAAATTTTTTGTTAAAAATTATTAACTTTTAGTCCCAATTGTGACAGATTTGGCTGCATTTTCAGCAGTTGAATGGTGTCACAATTTGAAAATGTCATATTATTAGTGTAGAATTTTTTCGTATTATATAGCCCTGAGTCTATTTTGTTTATTCGTAGCAATTTTTTTGTGTTACAAAATTTCATAAACTGCCCTCTGTATAACGTTGAATGTTTTGACTTTTTATTTTTGGTTATAAATCAATCATTTTGCTTAAATAAGCCTGGAACGTTCACAATACGTATTTTGGGCATCGTTTTCATTTTATCTAAATTCGTTGATGTGAGTTTAGAAATCTTTTAAATAAAATCACCTGCCGCACAAGGAAAGTTTGGTACAGTTAAGGTCGGCAAATGAACGCTGTAAAACGTATTTCAACCAGTTTGGGTAGAACAAGCATTGTTAACTTGAGATGGTCAATTTGGATTGAAAAATTTTTCCACGGCATTGCTGATGACAGGAGCGTATCCCCCCAGCTAATAGAGAGCCTTAAAATTGGGCACATTTTTAGCGGTTTGCTCAGACCAACTTGCGTGGCGAGTTTGACATTTTATGTGCCACTGTAGTTATCCGAGCAAAAATAAAGCTTATGCGGGTTGTCCGCTACGACTGTTACATATATTAGAAGCCAGGCCATTCTTATGCTCTGGTCTTTTTATGGACTCTTATTATTGGTTATGCACTCTGTCCGCCGACGGAATCTCATTTGGGATACGGATTCTTATTAATTGGGACTCATAATGGGGACCACTCTTAATACTTTCTGTTATTCGGGTCACCACAGTACACACATTTGAGAACGCGGGCTTTTATCACAGATAGTTAATTCTGGTGATCGTTAAGCATTTATCCGTAGAGTTTGTGGAAATATTATTAATTTACTTAAAGGTTAAAAACATAATTTTAGGCACAATTAAATCTGACAAATATACCAAACTTCAAGCTTAAGGTTCTAATTTTATCCGACTGTTCGCGAGTGAAAAAAATAGGTTTTAATAACACAAACTTACCTGTTAATTATGCACAAATTTGTGAATATCTGCGTTATTGTTTCAGATGGATTCAACAAACACAACTTCGGCAAAGACGCCACTTCAAATGTTGGCAGCAACTTGTAACAGCATTGGATTACCGGATCCACATCACCATCCAGTGAAAGGAAAAACGATTCTGCCTTTGGATTGTAATTCAACCGGAGGAAAACATGAAGGAAGAAGTGGGAAACCAGGAGGAGGAACTAACGACAACAAAAGTACAACTTCTCCAAAGTTTGCTGAAACAGAAAGCAAAAATAGCAACAACAAAACAAATCGTTCATCACGAACAGCAGTGAATGGAATTCTTTCACCGTGTGGAAAATCACCTGGAAGCAAAGGAGGTGGAAAAACACACAAAGAGCAACAAAATGGATCGAAGCGGCAAGAAGCAATTTCTCCACTGTCAACAACAACTTCTGGAAGCAGTGGAACAGGAACAAGTCAACTGACAAACGGAAATGCGGAGATGAATTTTGAGATTTCCGGTGGATCAACGAAGAAAACGGGAAACACTACGGGACAAATTGGAAGCGCAAAAAATGGCGACGAATCAAGGATTTCACCAGTCACTGCAGTGAGTACAACTGGACAGATTTTGCCTGCGACGCTTCCTCCATCAACGAATTCTGGGTCAAAATGTTGCTCGTTCATGCCTGGAGCGGCTCCTGCCTCAATGCTTGGCGGTTCTGTACCTTTGCTGCCTTGTCCTCCGTTGCCGAGTAACCCAATAGCCAGCGGTCTACAGTCTCAATCTTTGGCGTTAGCGGCTCTTCAATCATTCAGCAACGGAAATCATCATCCAATCTTTGGTCCGACGCCAGCTCACAGTGGGAATTTTGGTCCATCTGCCGGAAACCTCTTGCATCATCACTCAGTTCCGCCTTTGGTCCCTGGTTCCTTGCCTCCCAACATGGCAAATCTCTCTCCAAATTCCGCCTACAGTTTTCATTTGGCAGCAGCTGCGGCAGCGATTCAACAACAACAGCACCAAAACCAAATTGCCGGGGCATCACTCAATGGAAGTCATTCTTTAGGTTTGACGCATGGTCCAGGAGTTAACAACCCTGTGACTGGGCTCTGTCGCGATCCGTGTTGCAAGAGTTGTCCACCAGGAGGGCCTTTTGCTAATTTGCCACCTGCGAGTGTTTTACCACTGTTGTATTCTGCAGGGCTGGCACTTGGGGGTCCAATGCCATCCACACCTGTGACTGGAACGACTGGAACTAATGTTTCAGCCCCTCCCTTAAAGTGTCCTCTTGGCTGCAATCTGGGTCAATGTTCGGGATTAGGTTCTCATCTTCCGAGTCACAATTTTTCTTTTCCGGCTACCACAGGTTCCGGTGGAAGTATTTCAGATTTCTGGTCCTGGCTTTGCAATATGTCGTCTAACAGTTCCAATGTTGCTGCCATGAATTCGCTGGTTTCCGGTGCACCTTCTTCTGGCCTCAATAATCAATCTGGAACAACTCAAACAGGAGTGACATCAAACAACGCGTTCTCGGTCGCTCCTGGCAACAGTTTTCCGTCTTCGGCGGCGGCTATTTTTGCTGCAATTGCTGCCAGTCAACAACAACAACAAATTGCTCAGTCAACACAATGCAATAACAACATCAACAACACAAGCGCAGAAACTCCTCCCATTGTTCAAACATCCAAATGCCGCAGCTCAAACACTTCACCACTGATTGACCCAAGTAGAAATACTCCTGTAACTGATCGTCAAACAGGAGTCACAAGTAATAATGGAACAGGAGTGATAATGTGTCATTGGGTGTCTCCGGATGCGAATAATCAACCGTGTGGACAGCAATTCAGCAGCTCCGACGAACTCTTTGAACATATTCGAACTGCGCACACAATGATAGCATCAAAATCTGAACAAACAGGGATGCAATCCGTGACTGCAACAACAACAACAATCCAAATCAAACAAGAAGATTCATCGCACGCGAACCAGAGTCCAGTTACTCCGGCACCTCTTATTTCAACACCTTCTACACAGCCGTCGTTATCAACCGTCCCGACAGCAACTCCTGGTAATTGTTCGTCGTCTGCGATGTCACATCTCGTCGCAAGTATTGTTGCAGCAGCAACCGCAGGAGGAGCAGGAATACCGACAACAGGAGTCAATCGAGCAACAGCCAACAACGCTAACATTAACTCCGGATCGCAGAACAATTCTGAATCGCAAACAATGCAAACGTCATCTTTCAACCCGTTGCTTAATTTAAGTGCAGCAGCTGCAATTGCAGCGTCTGCAATGCAACGCAACAACAACAACAACAACAACAACAATGATACACAAGTAACTCCTCCTGCAGCTCCTGTAACATCTACAATACCTCCTGCTGGACCAGGAAGGATTTCCCCTCGATCGACTTATCTGTCAAGCCTCGCTAGCTTATCGGCATTATCTCGGTATCATCCATACAATAAAATTGCCTCAGGTACAACTCCTGCAGGTCTATCGTCATCAACTGTAACAGGAGTAACAACTAATACAACGTCACTTGCAAACATAACAACCTCAGGTAGCATGGCAAGCTATCCATCATCGTTTGCAGGTATTAATCCAGCGCTATCCGCAGCTGCGATATACAATCAAATTGCAACTGCAGCACAACAACAACAACAACGACTTCCTGGTTCTTTACCGCATCCTTAATTCATTCACTCCTGTTGACGAAAGAGTCACGCAATACTATTTTGCCGTTTTCCTACTTGAACGGTTAAGCTGAGAATTGTTTAATAGTGCGAATATGTGAACAATACGTCGCTATTTACTGATACATTTGTCTGTGATTTTTGCCCTGATGAACAGGTTTTTAGATTTTAGCCGACAAGTTTTGGCTTTGGAACGTTCAGCCGGATTCTTAAATGTGTATACCACCGTTTGCCAGTTATAAGTTGTGAAACAGACGAACATGAACGCTGGCGACCACGAACAAAGTAGAAGAATAACGGTGGTGCGATACTTGTCGTGTGCCCGCCGTCTGTTACCGTACGATATCGTACGTGAGTAATTCACGGACGATGCTGCACGGTGACGGACGGCGCCGGACGTCATTAAAAGTCCAGCGCCACCCTTAGTTGATGGCAATAAATGTGCTAAATTTTAGCGTAACACGTAAGTCGTTCGAAAGATACGACTTATCACCAAATGATGATATGTGCTATGCTCATTTGAGAATATTGGCTTTGGTAAAGATTATAATACAATATGTGGCTATATCTAACAATCGCAGCTTAATGCTCAGTTCTATTTTACATATTATTTATTAACCAGTGCCGGATGGCAGAGCCCCCAAAACCCCAAATTGGATAGATCCGTCCTGTGGGGGGGGGTTCCCATCTTGGCAAACTAAAAAAATTTTCGCGGACCACGAATATATGGGGCCGCTTTGGACCTGTTTGCGGGGAAGCCGACTATGCTAACGCCGGACTTGTGTTTAACTGTGAGATGTACAGAAGTGGATTTAGAAGACCAGGAGTGGATACAGAAAACAACCAATATATAATCGCGGTTCTCAGTTCGCCTTACATTTCAAAATTAATGTTAATAAATTGCTACAAGCGGCGTTCAGTGGCAATTTTTTACATTTTTGTGGGCCAGTAACCAGATGGTGCCCGGTTGATTAATCCCCCCGAGAAATTTTGCCGCCCCCTCGTAGAAAAATTTAACTCTGAAATGTACGTCGTCTAAAACCCTTGTGTGTCCCTTGTAATACACTGCAAAAAATGGTGAGTCAAATTGAGTCCCTCCGAAATAGGCTCTACCGGACTATACAAACTGAGTCAAATACGACTCCGCCAGAGTCAAACGTGCGACTCAGTTACTCGAATTTGACTCTGTCGAAGTGGAATTTGACTCAGTTTGGGTAGTCCCGTAGAACCTATTTCGGAGGGAGTCAATTTGACTCACCATTTTTTTGTAGTGTACTTTTGAACTGCATAGCAAGGAGAGCTGACTACGGGTCTGCGTTATTTATTTATTTTGGCAAATTGCTCAGGTCAATTTATTCCTGGATCCGCCACTGCATTCATGTCTGCTGTGACGTTGTGTAACTTAAAATTGAAATGTTTGAACAACTGCAACTATTAGTAGAAAAGTTTCGTCTTTTAATGAACAAGCTGTAACAGCTTAGGCCCATGTTACTTTAAGAGGCGTCCAAGTTTCTGGTGGGTCCATAAAACAGTAAGTTTAGATTCTAGACATTTTTTTGCTTAGGCTTAGGCTTAGACTTAGAAACACATTTTTGCAACGCTTAAGCTCAGGCTTAGGAATGCGCTTAATCTAGTGCTACGCCCCCTAAAGTAACATTGGCCGGAGCTTGAAACTAGTGGGAAGTCGCTTATAGTATACTTTGTTATCAAGTGACTAAGAAGTGTTTAAACTATTTTACCAAACGTTTAAAAAATCGTTGTTACTGTTTGGTACACCGTCATTTAAGTTCAGAATTTAGTATAATTTTGTTATAAGGACCAGCGAAGTAAGATGTTGTATCGAATCGCGTCAATTTCAAATATTGTAATCTGCAAAACTGAACGTTTTGTTCATTCTGTAACTCCGAGACTTGCAATAGCGTTGGCTTAAGCATTTTGTGTAGGCTTAAGTATAGTTAATTTTTTACGCTCAGACTTAGGAATATGCTTATACTATAGTTACGGCCCTGAGGTTAAAGGATTTGCACGCCTCTAATCAGTTTGGTTGATGTACATTATGCTATCTTGTGCTAAATATATATTATGTTTGGAATATTAAACAGATAATTAATCTGTGTATAAAATTATATAACCATCTGAGAATATTGGTTTCTGTTTTTAATTTGAGCCGATAGTAACTTTAAATTATTTTATGGTGTATGTTACTTTTAGAGCCGTCCCGGTTTCTAGTGGGTCTGGAAACGAGTAGGCTTAAATTTTAGACTACATTTTGGCTTAGGTTTAAGAATACGCTTTTTTTCAACGCTAGGCGCACGCTTACGAATATGCTTAATCTACTGTTATCGTCCTAAAAGTAACATTGGCAGTGTATTTTAGTTAATTTTACTGCTTTATTCAATATTCTGCTTAGATTTTTCATTCCTAAGGAGGTGCTTGAAAATGATGTATAGTTTCATTACACTGCAAGAAATGGTGAGTCAATATGACTCCCTCCGAAATAGACTTTTCCTGACTACACAAACTGAGTCAATATTCGACTTCGCCAGAGTCAAATTGAGTACTTTGAGTCGAACTTGACTCTGGTAAAGTCATATTTTGACTCAGTTTGTGTAATCAGGAAAAGCCTATTTCGGAGAGAGTCGATTTGACTCACCATTTTTTGTAGTGTACAAACTTTTTTGAAAACTACGTTTTTCAAAACTGCAGTCAGAGTGTAAACTAATTAGTATACATCCACATCCGGTCCGCGTTAAATATTTTGTCGGGGTTCTTTGTATAGTATTTGTTTTCATGACCATCATTCTAGTCGTAAGTCGTAGCGAATGCATGAGGATTGTGGGACGTTCCTTACCGCCAGTGTTGTGCTGGAAATGTTGCGATGTAAATGGTTTATCTGAATCACAATGTGATTTATGGCCAAATATGTGAAAAATATTATAAAGACGACATAAAACATCAGTAATTCAAAATTTTTGCGCCCCAGGTGCAATTAATTTTCAGAAATACGTCAAAAACGCTTTCAATATAAAAAAAATTTATTGCTTCATAAGCATGCTCGCCACCGAAAAATCTGGCCAATGTATAGCACAGGGCCGGAACAGTAATATAAGCATATTCCTAAGCCTAAATCTAAACCTAAGCCTAAGCGTAAAATTAGCCTATACCTAATAAGAATAAGCAAAACAATTAGTCTAAAGCATAAGTTTACTCTGTGTAAACCATATCATAGTTTGGTAACAAAATCAAATTATCGCATTTTATATAGCATTTTTGGATTAATTTTCAAGTATATAACAGCTAGGTTATTGAAGAACTATTGGACACAATGCACAGGCGCATTAGCACTAGCTGGATTGCAACTACGGGAGCAGACATGACTCGGCATTGCCGTCTTACAAACATTTGCGCACTCCTGGCAAAAACAACTTTCAGATTAATTAAAAAATTCTGTCTGCGTTGAGAAACTGTTCCTTACCCCCCCAAACCTAAATGTTCGTAAACGCCTGGTTAAAATTCCTCCTGGTTCAGCGTATAAGTAGGAAAAGCCGTATTTCACTTGAAACCAAACACGACTAATAACCCATATTGAAGCGGCAGTTTTGTCTTTGTAGCCTTTTGATGTCAGTCTACATTTCGCTTTAAACTAATGTGATTTGAACGCGCAGTGTCAGATATAATATATCAAACAACCCCCAAAACGTATCTCGTCCGACGTACATTTTTCAACTATTATCTGTGTGTTTGATAGTTTAAATTTATAAAACTGCAAAAATTGTTTAGTTGCAAATTTTAAAATTGCACTATTGCAGTTTGCAAGTTGCAATAGGCAAACTGCGCGTGATTGATGCATGTCATATATTAATAATGACGTTTTGTATGGGCGAATAATGTTCGCAGATTTAAACAGCCAACAATCAGCGAAAACTTAAAAACTGTTCGCTCGAGAAGTAAAGTAGTGGTTTAACACTTTGCTGAATGGTGTGAAAATCCGTATAGAGCGGATTAGAAATTGGGATCTCGACGGATATCAGCCGCGTGGCCCATGTTGCTTTAAGGGACGTCCAGGTTTATGGTGGGTTTATAAAAGAGTAGGTATAGATTGCATTTTTTTAGCTTAGGCTTAGGCTTAGGAAAACATTTTTGCAACGCTTAGGCTTAAGCTAAGAAATACGCTTAGTCTACTGTTATGCCCGTAAAAGTAGCATTGGCCAGCCGCGTTGTAGATAACATTTTGACGAATCAAATACAGTTGCTAGATTGAACGTTAATAGTAAAAAAACTATAATGGTTAGACGTCGTCTTGTTTCCAATTGAAGTTTCGGTAGACAGTACTTGATCATCATTGCAGGGGCCGCGGTAGACAACGGGCTCATGTATAGAACAGGGCCGGAACAGTATTATAAGCATATGCCTAAGCCTAAACCTAAGCGTATAGATGAGCCTATTCCTAAGCCTAAGCCTAAGCAAAAAAAAATTAGTCTAAAGCTTAAACAGACTCTATTATAGCCCCTTCGGAAAGCGATGTGGCCCTGTTCTATACATGGGCCATACAACGGATATATCTCTTCCCGAAATTTCTGTAGCAACTTCAAAATACTTCTACTATGCTTTCGAATAACCTGGAATGTAAAGGTCAAAAAAGTTTTTACATGAGGTTATACAGGGATTATTGGACATGCTGCTATGTTAAAGCTAATATTTCGACGTTTCAAAATTGCGTTGCAGGACGCAGTATATTGCAAACGGTATGTTTATAGTAAAGCTAAGATTTTGACGGTAACTTAGCTAAGAGGCAATACAACCTTTTTCAAACTATCTTCAAGTCTGTCTGAATTATTTTTGCGAGTTTTCGCTGCAATCGTAGGATAGCAATGAATTTTAGCTATCATTACTGATTTTTAAAATTGCTCAACAATTATAGTACTGGAACTACGCAAATTCTCATTCAGAATTCTAGGATAAGGCTCAAAACTGTGCCATGGTCCAAAGATGCTTTACTGAACTTTTACAAACATTTCTGCAATATCGGCGTTTCAAGTATCCCACGTGGCTTTATGTTTATTGAACGTTTCCTACTCCTGATCTACATCCTAAGTTGTTCGGCCTGCAACCAGTGGCGGATCCACAAAATTGTTGGCCCATGTTACTTTAAGGGGCGTCCAGGTTTCTGGTGGGTCTATCAAAGAGTAGGTTTAGCTTCTAGATTACATTTTTTGCTTCGGCTTAGGCTTAGGCTTCGGAGCACATTTTTGCAACGCTTAGGATTAGGAATACCCTTAACCTACTGTTACACCCCTAAAAGTACGTAAGTGAAAATCGTTCGAGTGCAGGAACCCAAACGCAATTGTAGCACTAACCTGTACCAGAAACTTTGTTTTAATCCCAGTTTAGGGTCCTTGGCCTGGATACCCCCCATTGGATCAGATACTGCCAGTGTCTGCAACAGGTACTTATAGCCAAATCGACCTGCTACAAGGTGCTAAAACAAATTGAGTAAAGGCATCTGGTTGAAATAACAAGCTTACAAACTGGGCTAAAAGTTTTCCAGGGTTGGCCAAGCCCCCTATGGCTACGAGCGCGGCCTGCAACAAAACTCTCACTTCACAGTGTGTGTGTGTGCGTGTCTATATGACATGAAACGCCAATAAAAATGCGAAACAATTTATGACTGTCATTACAGTGATAAATTGCAAGTTATTCTGTACGCCGCATATATTGCCGTTATGTATTATGGACTAGCATAAACAGCCAAAAATGTTATGTACACATATATACACACATAGATACATTATAAACTACACGCATACATTTCTACAGCTCTCATTGCTCTATATATATTTACAGTGTTTTGTCGGCAAAATATCCTTTGTAGTTTTATAGGCTGTCATATATTTTAGAGAAATTTGTTGTCCAGAAAATCACCCGAAAAGTATGTAAAATAAACCAACCTTGCACATGGATATATTATTATTATTATTATTAACACGATTCATATTTCTAAATGCATGTTCGTTTGGTAACATTAGCAGTATTTTCCGTGAATTAATCGTACAAATTTTGCATGCGCAGTGAACTAAACAGTCAAATGTGGCATATGCACTGTTAGGAATCGTCTCTTGGGTGCTGGTTTAACACATTCACCCCTCATAAAAGTTTCTCCGACCCATAACGAACCGGAACCAAAACATTTGATACAGTAATATGTTAACAGACGGAAGGACTCACATTCTGTTATAAATTAGGTGAAAAAGTAAACAGGTACTGATTCTAGAACAGTTAGTTCATTGTCCAAATTTCAGATTTTGGCAAATGTCAAGCTCCTTATAATTAGGCTCAGGTTTGGGTTTAAGCTTATGCGACTATGTTTACAGGGCCATGTAGCAACGTTTTCAAATTTTGTGCACAATTTTTGCATCTGAACCATCTAGTGCTTGTTTATTTTGCCCAACTAATCAAAGTAGGTTTACTAAAACTATGATATAACGAGCGTAATGTGACATCAGTGAGCTAAGACAAAGTTAACAGTTTGACCAACGTCGATTTTGGCAAAATCTTGATTCTCAAAAGTATCAGTTAAACTCAATATGTGAAGTTTAAATTTGCTACAATTTTCCAAACGAACTTTTGCTAAGTGCAAATATTTACAACCACGCCTGCTTTTACTCCAGCGTTCTAATATAAGGGGACGTCTAAAATATTACCCCTAAAGACATCATCCGTTGAAGTTATTAAATCTCTGCGTCCTAAATGGTGACAACTAGTATGTACAATCCTACCTTAGGACTCGCCGTTCCGGTTTCACCGCTAGTTTAATTGAATGAATTTGAAAATTTTCGCGTGCAATTAGTTTAAGCGGCTTCGGTTTCAAAAATTCAGTTTTATTATCCCAATTTCCGGAACATAAATTTGTACGACAACCACATTAATGCCAACGTCTTGTCTGACATAGGTAAACCATAAATGAAAATGTTTAAATTTTATAGTAGGGGCAGTAAAAATTTCATTTTATATTGGCTAAACACCTATACGCTCTCAGGTGATGCTTTGAGAAATCGGTGTATATTTTAACAAACATCTTTACGATTCTGTGTGAATAGTTATTGTAGAGACATAAAATACGTTTTTATTATATGTGGCGTTTTGGGGGGTTCATAAAATTTAAATAAACGAAATTTGCGTCTCTTTGAATTACACCGACACCAGAATTTGAATTTTAAAATTAAATTTGAGCCGTGGTGACCACATTGTCGGTGAGTTTAGGGACAAATATAGGGATCGGAGTTGTGTCACAACGGTTCACGGTTCAAGATTAATTCTGTAACACTTGAAATGATAAACCTTTCATTGTGGTCTGGAGAAGGGACGAAAAAATTTTGGAACCCAATTTACAATGCTAAACGTTTATAACCTTTGAAATTTTGCCGCAAGATTTTCAAATCGGAATATGTCAAAAACATAGCAAGTCTAAAGCTGGCTAATCAAAAACAAAAACGATTGATCAGCAGGAAGTAAGCGGATATCCGTTTCCGGTAAAAATCGGTATCCGTTTTCGTGACAGGAAACAGGAAATTCTATGGGTTTTTACGTTCAAAATTCGTTATAAATCAGGTATTTCTCACACAATTTTTTGTTACAGATATGCTGAAATTGTTTGAAATGGAATAAAAATTACGAAATTCATCCAAAATCTTAAAAATTTCGATGCATCCGGTAATTTTTTTAAAATTTTTTGAAAGATTGGTGAAAATTTACACGCCTCAATTCCTTTTGTTGACTAGCCCAAATATTATAACCCCTGGTAAAGTACAAGTGTTGTTTTTTATTTGTGGAAAATTGTAGTAGTAATACGATCGTAAAAACAGTCTACTTAAACTATTTTCTGCTTAGGGTTAGGCTTAGGAGTATACTCAATCTATTGTTACGGCACTGTTCTATACATTGACCGCTTTTGATATGAAACTATTTTGTACAAAAGGCACTGTTTATATAAAATATACTCCAAATATTCAATTCAACAAAAAGACATATATATCCTGTAAAGAACTGCTCAAGATATGAAACCGCGAGGCAGGAAAAAATTGTAAATCAAATGTTGGACTGGAGATTGGACAAGAGATCAAGTTTAGAGACTAGATTATACAAAAGGTCAACCCGAACGAAGATTATCCTTCAGAACCAAATGAATTTGCAAACACAAATTTGCTTTAGAATCTCCTTCTGGTAATTTAGCAAATTAATAACAGCTAAATTTGGTCTTTACTGTTCAAATCATTTCGATCGCAAATTATAAATTAAGTATGCCGTTTTAATCCATAATTGCCTATTTTTACACGTAATAGACGGTTAAATTTTTGCGTTTCAAAAATACCGAATAACGTAGTTTTCTGAAATTTTACAGACAACAGTGAATATATAATATCAGTTTAGTCAAAGGAAGAGTAATAAACAATGTGATAAATGTTCTGGTTTGTGTAGTGGAATCTAAAGCGGACAAAACAATTTTCCCAACCAAGTATATCTGGCTTTGAGTAGACTAATAAAACAGGATTCAGAATCATTTTTTGCTTAGGCTTAGACTAATTCACTAGGCAGCTATTACGCATTTCAAAGTAACATTGGCAAAGTTTAAGATTGTAATGTTTGCCAAAACGCGTAACATTTGTCGCCTAAAGGTGTGTGTCGCCAAGTTTGTATCCCGAAATATGTTTCATACCCAATACTAAAAGGTAACGAACCAAATAGTCAATGATCTGTTGGTGTTTATGGTTGAACATTTCACACTGGCTCAATTTGACCAAATTGTGAACCCGTCCTACACAATCTTGAATTAAAAAGTTGAAACATTATTTCTATAGATGTTTGGGCCGATGTTACTTTAAGAGGCGTCCAGGGTTCTGGTGGGTCTATAAAAGAGTTGGTTTAGATTCTAGATTACATTTTTGCTTAGGCTTAGACTTAGAAACACATTTTTGCAACGTTTAGGCTTAGGAATACGTTTAATCTACTGTTACGCTCCTCAAAGTAACATTGACCGATGTTTGTTATATTGAAGTATTAAAATAATTTAAAAGCAAGCAAAAACAATTGTTTACGATGCAAGAGCCTAAGCATTGCCAAACTGGGTACTTCTGGTACCCGTTATTACCGGACGCTTAAACCGAAACTAAAAATGAAATGGTTGATATATAACGCTAATTTTGAAACAATTAAAAACGAAAAATAAGTATAAATAAATAACTTAAAATTATATAAACGTATTTTTAAACTAATTGAAAAGCTCTAGATTGTCTAAACGCTTAAAACGTAAATAATCCAGCTGGTTTTGAATAGGCAACCTAAATGCTTAAGTATATTTGGTTTTGTTTTTAATTCAGTCTCAATAAGCATTTGGCTGAAAACAAACAATATCGACCAAGTCATTGAAGGTGGACATATGCCATTTTGTCTTCCCATTTTGGTTCTACCCTGGCAGCCCTCTCCCAGCGCAGACTCGTAGCCAGATGGGTGCCAGGAAGGGGCTCATCCCTCCGGAAGAATTTTGGTGCCCCCTAGAAAATTGTCAACCTTACTTGTAAGTCACCGAAAACGCTTGTTTGCCCCACCTCTAAATCTTTCGCCCCTCTCCCTTTGCAAGGTGAACTGGCTACGGGCCTGTCCCAGCGTCTAAAAGTTCTCTAGTCCCCATATCTGTCAGTAGGTACCTAGATCCATATATAAATTAGCATGGACTCTTCCATTTCCGCCAGTCGGCGCCACGCAACATTTTTTGCCAGTCAAAATTTGTGATAAACTTGATTTATTGTCAAAAAGTTTTGACAAATTTTTCTTCCGATAAAAGCCACGATGTGTATGGTTTCACCAGAAACGGTTGCAAATTCTGGTAAACACCCGAGAAAATCGGTTGACATAAAGCAAGCCTAAATTGCCACATTGTTGTTGTTGTTGTTATTATTATTGTTGTTGTTGTTTTGACATGTATTAATGTTATTGTTTACGAATAAAATACTTTGATATGATGCCGAATTCGACAGTAGGGTAAAACGATAAAGCGAATACATTATGAGCAATGACGATGTGGATTCAAAAATTGCTAAACGAGCAAGATCACGCGAGTATAGCTGAAAAAACTAGTTAGCGAAGCGAACGAGAATCCAGACACAAATTTAGCATCCTTTAGCAATACATTGTTTCGACGAATTCGCATGTTTTCATTTTCCGATTTTCACTCAACGATGCATAAAGAAGAGACAGCAAAAATAAAGACGTAAAGTGATCAAAATAAACAAATCAGACATGGCAAATCAATATTTAAGTATAATAAACGTTTAAAAATCAAAGTCTGCCAAAAAATGTATCAGCTTCCGTTTCCTCAACAAAAACACCGAAAATAAAGTTGTAAATTGCTTCAAAATCATAGAGATTTTGAATACATGTGTGCTGAAGTTGGTCTTGCAAATCTTAATTGTTGGCAGAAAAATATATAATTTTTCAAGTTTCAAGCTAACATTCGTTTCCGTTTCCGCGGAGTCAATGTATATGACAAGGATGGAACAGTAGTACAATCAATTTTTCTAAGCTTAAGCTTAAGAATGAGCTTATACCTAAGCCTAAGCCTGAGCAAAAAAGTCTAAAGCTTAAGTTTACTCTACTTCAGTCGCACGCAATAACGTTCCGCCTCTGATCTTTTTGACAATTTTTTGATAGCTAATAGTTTTTGTTATCTTGTTATGCCTCTATACCTAGCTTCGAAAATCAATTGATTCGTTTGTGATGGGCATTGGAGATTTTTGTCATATACGGAACACCGGCAACTCTTTCCGTATTATATTTATTCGGTTATGTCTTTGTTTTCATCCTGATATTTTTATATACTTATATCCAGTACGCCCGTCTGTAATAATTATCCACATTATTATTATTATTATTATTATTAATATTCTATTATTATTATTGTTATTATTATTATTATTATTATTATTCTATTATTATTATTATTAATATTATTATTATTATCGAACGGTCCATTCCATCAGTTCTTCAATTACCGTTCCCGTGAGAGTCTTAATCATAACTAATCAATTATATTCCAATCCTCTTTGTGTTTGTCTTCTCTAAAATGATATTTCGAAAAAAATTCTTGTGAGTGTCTAGAACACCTTCCTTCGTGGGCGGCCCGTTCGTTGATATCTGACCACTTATTGCCTATTGCTCGAGCCACCAACACACCAACGTAACACTTGTAAATCAATCAAAGTTTAACACACAAAGACAAAATTAGGTTGAAATTCACAACACAGTCCAGGGGGGCCGGGTGTCTTTGACGAAAAACATCCATAAATGCCTTTGAACTGCTCCGCGGTGTCATTTATTATTCGTTCGACACCCATACACAGACAAAGACACACATATTTGCATAATCATTCCAGAGTGGGGGTGGCTTATCTACTTGAAAGTGCCAATTTTTGACAATTTAAACTGCTTTGAATATCAATCATCAATGAGTACGTCTTTTTCCAGCGGCGTATCAAGAAATTTGCATTTGCTCGCTTGTAGCCAGAAAAATTTTCAACCTTGCTTGTAGTTCATTGAAAACCGTTGTATGCCCATCCTGAAAATTTTTTAACACCCCCTAGCAAGATGAGTTGACTACGGACCTGTGCAGATGGCACTTGTACATTTTCGACCATGTCCACTTTGGGTCCGAGTCTAAACCTAATCCTAAGCCTACATTATGCCAAAATTTGAAATTTCCGAATTCGTGGAACGAAATTAGCTCCACAGCCGACGAGCCCCGAATAAATTGCCTAAAATATTGGTTCCTAAAGAGAGTTTTACAAAGTATAAAGTGCAATAAGGTGAAATGTCCTTTATGTGACAGTAATAAATATGTCTTGGGAGGAAGCGTTGTGCCCCTCTCTCGACTATCCATTTGGGGTGAAGATCACCAGTTTTAAACGTCATTAAAACGAAAAAGTAACAACTTATCAGTTTATCAACTGACGTGTCAAACGTCTTTTGTTGGGTGTCTGTGTGAGTGTCTCTTTCACCGGTCGTTCATTTCTCTCAGTCTGTGGGTGTCTTAAGCATATCGTGTCAAAATTAACACTCACAATTGTCGATCAGGCTCATTAATAATGTTTTCACAGGGCGACGGTTCTGTGTTTGGTAAACATGCCGCCTTTGTACCACTCATCAAATATATATTGCTAATTTTGGCCAAGATTTTAGCCACGTAGTTCATAGGGGGCACGGGTACTGCGGCTGAGAGCCAGGACCGTAGTCAACTCGCGTTGTTAGGGGGGCGAAAAAATTTTTCAGTCGGAGCATACAGAGGTTTTCAATGACTAACAGGCAAAGTTGAAAATTTTTCAGGGGGGCCAAAATTTCGCCAGGGGTGGCTGAGTCCTCTTGGCTACGGCGTTTCGCAGAATCAGTTTTAAATTTTATCTGTTTTAAATGAATAGAATTGATAGAAGACGTATTGGCTGGCCCATGTAAAGTTCAGGAGCGGAACATTTTTCTTTGGGACTGCAATAGATTAAGCTTAAAGCTAATTTTTTGCTTATCCTTAGGTAGTAGGTTTCTTTTACGCTTAGGCTTAGGAATATGCATATACTATTGTTACTGTCCTATTAGTCAGTATAGGTTTCAGATCGTTCTACTAAGCTGTTGGAAAAGCGGGTTACGGGTGGTTTCAAATTAGCGACCTTCTGTGTGTCCGGCAACACTGTTACCATTGCGCCACGCAGCCTGCCTTGCCCAACTGCGTCTATCGTCGACTATATTTCGACCGTATGCTGCCGGCAAGCATACTATACAATTACAATTTGCATCACAAATATTGGGTATGCACCAAGACAACAAGTATGTCTCACATGCTTACATTTTTCTTTACATTGGCCGACGTATTTGAAACGACCAGATTCACGTATTTTTAAAATATATTTCTATGTCGACGTAGTGTAATTTTCGATGGACAAAGTCAAGGTTCTGGTTACAGATTTGGACCAATGTAAAGAACAGGGGCGAAACGGTGTTATAAGCATATTCTTAAGCCTAAGCCTAAACGGAAGAATGAGCATATTCCTAAGCCTAAACGGAAGAATGAGCATATTTCTAAGGTTAAGCCTAAGCCTAAGCGTAAAAATGATCATATTCCCTAAACTTAAGCCAAGCAAAAAATTAATCTAAAGCATTAAGCTTACTCTTTTCTAGTCCCACAGAAAAACGATCCGCCCGTAATCTTTACATGGGCCCAGACTTGTACAATTTGAAATTTGTTTATTACTCACTTTATTGTACTCTCTCGCCGCATTCACAGCGGCTTCAACGTAATATTAATTTTTACGATCGTTTAACTTTGAATTAACTATGATCTATTGGGGGTAGATTATTTTAAATTTATTGAACATTTACTCATTAAAAATTGCGAACCGCTCCAACGGGAGGATATGCGCCGAGAGTAAAGGGTTACAACAAGGGGGTTTGTTGTCTATTTATGAGTTTAAATACATAGCTAATACGCTACAATTTCAAATGGAAGTTTATTGATAGCTACTTTGAATAGTCAATGACATAGCTATCAGGCGACTTGCCATGATACTTTGCGGGGGTTTTGGGCTTTAGATTGCGGTTGAATGGATATATCTCGAAATATAATTCCACAAGATGCGATTGGACAAATTTCGACTTATGGTTTTTGTGCCAAGTTGATTTTGGAATAACAGGCAAAAGTATATCAACTTGTTTTCCTCCCATCGGTCCCGGCAGGCAAGGAAGCTCAGCCCCAATAGAAGAAATTTGCCCACCCCCTTAAAAATTTTCAACCTTGGAATAATAAAACAGAGTGAGGCTATATATGGACTCAGGCTTAGCAAAATAGAGTAAACAGTAGTGGGTGGTGCCTAAACAAGTACCTATCCAACTTTGAAAAAGTGTTCCAGTTGTTTTTATGACTCTTATGAACACTCAATGTATTTGTTGTGACATCTTTGCACGGCTGTTGCTAGCTAATTATTTATAATATATACCTTTTTAAACTAAAACAATTTAAACTAATTAATGTGCATTATATTCATTTTGGCCAAGCTAACTTTTCAACAATTTCTCAAATTTATACCCATCATCTCACGTCGCCAAGAATTGCAAACCAGTTTGCGAGAGGGTCCATAACCGTCGGCAGGTACGCTCACAATGGACGTGTAGCGGCAGTTCCACCCACGTGGGTTCGTTTAGCCAAATTTTGCGTAAATATACAGACAACAAAAAGTCCTTAGAAGTGAACAAAGTTGCAGCAGCAGCTGCGATTCCAGAATTTATCACCCCTGGATCCGTACCAAAATTGTACACCATGGTCGAATATTTTGGCGGCGGCGTGTACAGAGGAGCTGAATGACTTAAATAGCTCTATTGATAAGCCTCGAAACAATCGAGTCTTTTAAATAATTAGCTCATTTTGCCCCCCTCTCGCGCGCTCTCTTTGTCTCGTCGTATCCGCCTATGACATGAAATATTTGAACGGCAAAAATTTTGAGCAAAAAAATTATTTATTTTGATTAATTGTGTCATTTCAAAATCGCAACGGGTAAAAGCCGAAAATGTTCGTGTATTATAAAGTGTGTTGTGGTGCAGGGTATACATTTGTGTTTTGAAAGATATATTACAGCAACTATACACGAGAGAGAGACAGAGAGCGATGGGGAACTACAGCATTTGAGAGCGCAAAACTTTTATAACAGCCCCCCTAATTACTTGCCATTTGTCATATCAGGAACGCGCACACATAATGCATGTGACGCGAATAACATATGCGATGTCTCCGTTGTGCAATATTGACACAGGGGGCATATAATTGTATAATTTTGGTCAAAAAGAATAACGTACAGTTGTCAATTAATGGCTCTTGTACTGCTGGCCCACGTGTAAGGTTGACGCCATAAGTAAACGTGTTTAGCCATATATCAACGTGTAACCGGATGTCCATTTGTGTTATTTTGATCACTATCCGTTTCCGTTATATTTGCTATTCGTTTATACCCTGATATATAATGGTATTTTCAGGCAATTATTTTACCATCACAAATTCACCGCCCTTGTACACTTCCCTTGAAATTCACGATTAAGGCTGAAACGAATGTTTAGGTCAACCTCTTTGCTAAACCTGGACCTAGGCTTGTTTGCAGAGGTGCACAAGAACGGAAAATGGCGCTGTATATCATAGCTTTAGCAGGGTTCTACCAAAATTCCAATTTTTCCAAAACTTTGAATTCCGGTGTTCGACTTCGACTCAAGTTTGAGCTCGATTGTATGCGTATCTTCCTAACCGCATTTATAGTCTCACTTGGCTATTATCTCACTCGGCCAACAAACAAACGTATGAAGTCCAATAACTTAAACTTGAATTATAGCTTATAACCAGTAAAATTTAAAAGATTGGACGGACCAACTGAACTATAATTTTAAGTTTAACCTAAACTAATATATTTTTTAAATTAGTCAATCGTATTTTTGGTTTGAGTTATGCATGTTGCATTAAAACTTTGTAATCTGCAAGAAGTTGCGAAACTTTATTATTAAGAGTAGATGAAAAATGAGGCTTTTGCTCATTATTTTAATGAAATATTAAATGTGCAGTCAAACTATTGTATTGTGTCGTATCATTTTTTACAAAATTTAATTAAGTTTACTTTAAACCAGAAATGAGAAAGATTTTATGTAAGTTGTTTTATGCTTAAATCTTCAAGTTAGTTTAGTTATCCTAGAAAAGATTATACAGCTTGAGCTCAAACTTATCGAGTTTGTTTAAGCTTTCAGAGAGTGGTCAAATTATGTTTATCAAATGTTTGCTGGAAATCACAAATAAGCGCAGGTTGCGTATCCAGTGATATGGCTAAATTTTAACGGAGTTTAGCTTTAATTACAGTAACTGTGACGTGTATATTATATCTGTCAAGGCAGCGGCCAAATGTGCTGTCTTTGCATGCAAATACCATTGTGTATTAAGAGGACAGTAAAAATAACGGAAACGGATAGTGATCAAAATAACAAAAATATAAAACGAATATTGAAGCAAAGCACAGGTGGCTTATCCAGTGGTATGGCAAAATTTTAAAGTACTGTAGTGACCCGAATAAGAGGGGACTGATATTTATTTGGCCTCTCCAAAGGGTATCTCCATTTATTCGGTTACGGACTGTTATTTATTTTTCACGCACACTCCGTCACTCTTCGTTATTGATATATATCTGGTTCTACAATTATCCGTTGCATTAAACGTTTTTTTGCCTTGCATCAAAAGCTTGAGCGATAATGCAAGGTTAAACTTAGGAATGTACTTTCAAAACTTAAGTATACTTTAAAGTTTCGAACTCAACTTTATTTGGGCCTGGAGTTATTTATGCACTGCTATTAGGGATAATTGACATTTAACGGGCGCCATTTTTAAGGAAACGGATATCACATTGGATTGCACACAAATAACAACACTGTAACATCTAGCAACTGGGCCCTTTCATATGGTAATATATAAGTAGCTTTAGGCTTAGGTTTAGGCTTAGGTTTATGATTAAACTCAGGCGGAGTGGGTACGCCATTATAATTATCATACCCGAGAACTAGCTGGTTTTAGCAATATATAATAGTTGTAGCACGGCTTTGACATCTTCCGAGATATGAACGCACGGTGCTGCGATGCGTCATGTGTGCAACATAAACCCATATTTCTTAGACAAACAAACGCATTTTTAGGGGCGTAAGCTTAAGCCTAAGCCAAATAGCCTGAACTAACGTGTTTGCCGGCCTGTGAGAGAGCAGAACACTGTTATGGCCGAAAAATATCTGAAAATTCCATTTTTAAGAGATATATACTTCTAATTGTTTCACATTATTTTGTTATATTTTTATTCTGCACTCAGTTTCACACAATAAATACTGCTATTAATTAATATTAGATAACAAATTTTTAAAGACAAAGTTTCCAGTATATGATAGTGAATAATTTGCCATAAAACCGAGAAAATTCCGGTTCCTGCATCTTTGAATGCAGGAACAGGAACAGACACAGGAATTGAACTTTTGCAAGAATTCCGGCAGGAACATGAATTCTGGTTATATATAGATACATAATATATATAATATATATATTATATATAATTATACATATAGCTTTCGGCGCTTAGTTTCACACAATAAATACTACCATTAATTGATAAAACATTTGGGAGGTGATTTATGAATGACATTAGGGTAAAACTTTTCGCTGTTTCTCAGTTTGCAATTTTGTTGATAACAAAATGCATAATTGGGTTCTTTTATTATATGCGAAATTTTACACACATATTAATAATACAAAAACAATATGGTGCAAACTGCAGTCAAACGTTCACAATACATTATTACAATTTATGTATACGTTTGCAAGCAAAAAATGAATGCAAATTTGCAAAATGTGCAATACATAATTAATGACCACAACTCTTAGCGACCAAATGTTTCTCAACTGACTGTCGCATTATTTAATCCATACATTACTGGTGCTTCCGTTGTGGGTATGAGCCAATGTATAGAACAGGGCTGTAACAGCAGTATAAGCATACTCCAAAGTCTATCCTACGCAAAAAGTAGTCCATTCTTAGCGTACTGTATTGCAGTCCCTCGTATAGTTTATCCGTTCATGATTTATGAATGGACCGGGTTATGGATACTTCAAAAATGCCCGTGTCATCTCTTTAATATTCAAGTCGATGTGGAAGGGTTCGCCTTTTATTCTTGTATCTTAAAAACTCGTGTACTCTACCCACCAAATGCTTAGGCTTAGGCCAGGGTAAGGCTTAGTCTTAGGTGATGGAAAACGTTTACCTAAGCATTAGCCTAAACCTATGCTTAAACCTTTACCTGACCAAACCTTAGGCGTAAGCCTTAACCAAAACCAATACTTTGCTAATAGCGCTTATTCAGGCCATTAAGCCAACATGGTTCTGAGATAAATAGCATCCGATCGTGTCTGAATTTCGCAATCGAAACGACATGTCAAAAAAAATCGGACCAATGATACTTTAAGGGGCGTAACAGTAGATTAAGCGTATTTCTAAGCCTAAGCGTTGTAAAACTGTACTCCTAAGCATAAGCCTTTGCCTAAGCCTAAGCAAAAAAATGTAATATAGAATCTAAACCTGCTCTTTTATGGACCCACCAGAAACCTTGTCGCCCCTCAAAGTAACAAGGGTCAAAAATTGTTTGGTTCATAAACTGCGAAACTTCTATACTTCCCCGACCCTCGTCGGGCTACGCATCATCTTCGGTTAAAAAATGGCACGTTTTTAGCTGGTTCAAAACGGATCACTTACCAATTTGCACCATAACATCGCCGTAAGTTGACTGGTGAGTTGAATTTTCTAAACGAATCAAAGTTAATAAATTAATTGCACCAAAAATTGTTTATTTGAAAAGCCTGCAACGAATATACCTTAGCTGGTATCACGGTTCATTTTCTCAACTGGCAGTGTAGCAGCGATCACCATTTGGTGCTTGGTCTTGTAACCTTCAAACCAGTAAATGATGAAATATCAAATTAAGCATATTTTTCGCAGTTGATTTGTTCTACTTTTGTGCTAATTAGCATCTATTTTGGTAGTTTGTCAGTTTGAAAACCTATCGCAAATTTGTGACAAGTGCTTAACGCATTTTTGTATATAAGCATACATTTTAAAAGCTGTTTTTCATTTCTTACTTGAGTTTGCAACCTGCATTATACCAAAAACAAAATATTTAACGCCGATAATCTTGGGTCATATTGACAAATGCGTATCGCAACTATCATCAGTTAGTAATAGGTTTTAAAGCTCACTAACTATTGCAGTTGTTGATCTCAAAATTGGTACAGGAGTATATACAACAGGTTATATGTGAAAAATGTGCTGAATTTTGAGCATCAACATTGACTGGTTCAAATGTAAAGTTACACGACCTATCACCATTTGAGAACACCGGCTGCCGTGATAAGTTCGTTGCTTCAACCAACCAATTGGTTCACGTAAAAGTAGCTGCAATGTACGCATTAAAGTAACTTAAACACCGCTGAATTTTTTTAATTTTGCGAAAAAATAGGTTTGAGTTGTAACAATCGAAATTTAAGCGACACAAAGCTGTGGAATTTTAAAACTTTCGTTTGAACTATTTGTTGTAAATAATGCGAGTTACAGCCAATGTAACTTTGAACCGTCTTAGACCTTAGCCTAAGCATAAGCAAAAAACCAGGCTAAAGATAAGCCTGGAGCACAAGAGGTACGACGTTCGATTCGTTACGTAGGCGTGAACGCTAGGCAAAACTTTTAAAAGGGGTTTTGATGATAGTGTAGTTCCACTACTATGCCATTGTTGTCCCAACCGCGAAGACAAATGAAATATTGTAGGCGTACTCTCGCAATCTTGCGCAAATTTAACATGCACCCAAGCGGGGTTTGATTGGTGAATATTTCGTTCGCCAATCTACCATTCAGACCATTTACCAATTGGCCTCGGCCAATCTGCTATTCTGAGCCAATAGCAGATTGGCCTGAGCCAAATAGCGATTGTAAGATATAGCAGGTCAGTTAGTAATTGGCCTGAATAGCAGGTTGGCCTACGACAAGTACACAAATAAAATATGTTGTTGTTTACAATTTTCACGCTGTCTTTGGCCAAACCTTAAAAAACTTTTGCATGAACCAAGCCATGACGTGTTCGTTGTAATAACTATAGCACTTAATAGCTGAGTTTTTGAAATCTTACCTACGTATAAGTAATTACTTAAGTCGCCGACTTAAGTAAATACTTAAATTTTCGAGCAAAAACAAAGAAACAGTAAAATCATATATTGTCATAACAAAACAGTAATAGTTTTGCTTTACATTAAGGAGTCACCATGAGTTTACAATTTCTATTTAGGTTAAAGTTAGTATGCGTGAACGATTAATTGGCAACATATCAAATTTAGTCGCCGACTTAAGCAAGTATTTCAAAATGGTCAAGTAATTAATTATTTAGCGAGCACTTAAGTGTTAAGTTGCAGTTAAGTAGGGTTTCGGAAACCCATCCATTGTCAAATTAAATTTTCAAAAAGTCAATTTTTACAATGATCGCTTTGTGTTAAGAATTACAATAATTCATGATTATATAATGATGAGGCATGTTAATCATGCTTTCCAGCTTAAACGGTTTCGCAGCGTATTCATACACGTATCGTGTAGTACCAAACTCACGGTATATAGAGCCATTGTAACGAAAAGTTTGCATGGCGGCGTAACTCAGTAGTTAGAGCAACGGACCGGTAATGCGTACATCTTGGATTCGCTGATAAATTGAAACATTGTAAATTTGAATGTTTGGAACATTTGGAAACTCAGACAACGAGAGACTGCGACATTTTATTCCATATCTGTTCCATTTCCTAATTTGGCGGAAAAAGGCTGTACCGAAACGACGGGTATTTGTTGTCGCTGCAGGATCATTTCAGAACATTTATCGTTTTACAATTCAGCTCAACAGTGACTCAAACGGAAGCCTTGTTTGACCGGTAAGCCTTATTCACAGGTGCAAGTTTTTGCTGCGAGAACTTGCAGTTGCAAATTGCACACAGAACTTGCATTTTTCATCTGCCAATCACAAAGCGGTCGCTATGAATTCAGTGAACTTGCATGGTTATTCACACATGTGAACTATATTCCTAATCATGATTTTTAGTGAATTATTTGCAGCTGCAAGTTTATCGGTTGGGATTTTGGACGAAACTTGCAAGTGTAAGCTGTAGCCGCAAGTTCTCGCAGCAAAAACTTGTACGTGTGTATATGGCTTAACTCGTGATCTTGCGGTTTGTTATTCAGCCCATCAAACTGCGTCGGAGCAACGATTTTTAAACTTGAAGTGGCCAGTGTATAGAACAGGGCCGTAACAGAAGTATATGCTTATTTCTAAGCCTAATTCTAGGCGTAAATATGTGCTTGTAAGCCTAAGCCGAAGCAAAAATCAGCCTAAAGCTTTCACTTATTCAATTGCAGTTTCACAGAAAACGTTCCGCTCCTGATCCTTTCATAGGCCGGTTGAAGTTTCTGGCAAGGTTATTTTTGATCTCGAGTAAACTTAATGCGGAAAAAATCATTTTTTAAAAAACTTTGAATTGCGAAATGATAATGAAGAGAGGTCATGACAAACTCAGATTTATTAGGATTTCAGATCAAATCAATTTGAACAAACGTCGGCTTGATCGATAGCAAAAAACACCCTACTCAACGCTCTAAATAGTCACTAAAATGGCGTCAAAATTACAGGAATTTTGAAATTTACCATTTTAAAGTTTTACCCGTTAATCCGATTACTATAAAAAGTTATTTTGTTAATTTACATATATTTCAAGCTATATTTAAATGCGATTTGAACTGTCAAACGCATTAACAATTTACAAATCATTCAGTTTTTAAATGCAAAAATATTTCAAAATTTTTACAAATGCATAGTAAATTTTGGGATATATCTGGTTTTTTTTTTGTAAAATTTTGAAAAAAACCGCTTTGAGTTCACCCGGAATTTTCTATAAACTTCAAAATAAACCCACTGAATGCTTGCATACCTCAATTGTATTGGCAGAAAAATATGAAAATACCTTTAACACTTGTACATCTTAATATCCGTATTACTTTTGCCTTGATCACTTTCCGTGTACCAAAGCTGCTACGAACGTATGCCTCAAGCTCTGATTTCAAATAGATTTCCTGTTCCGGTTGCGATAGAATTTTTTCATGAATTTCTGATAATTTTAGATTCGAAATTTTTTGTGCTGTTTAGATTTATTTCTTTTCAGAGAATTTTCTTGTTTTGTTAAAATGTAAACAATTTCTGAAGCTTTGTACAATTGCCCAAATTTCTCAAATACAATCTTCACACCTAGACAACAATTAGCAGATTATTAATTTTAAAATTAGCAAACTCAACGCAAGTTTTATGTTTAACACCTTGTGCTGCGTCAGCTTCGGCTCTGTTTCCAGCTCCGGAATAGCATGTTGCCTTTGACTGTTGTGTTTACTCCGATTGTACACTTCCGTTTTACTCCTGGATTAAAATAGGGATAGTTTGAATATTGCCGAGTGGTATGGCTTGAATATTCCCAAATGTCTATTTGCTTATAAAGATATACACTAAATATTAAGGTCTTGTAGGCTTGGAACTTGCAAATATATAAAGTTTCAGGCGTACGAACATTCATCGCATTTAATTTGTCCTACTAGTGACTACATTAACATCCAGAGTTGAGTTGTTGCAGTTCGCATGGTTTAAAAACAGTCTCTAACTGCGCAAACAAATGTTTCGCACAGTTTAGGATACAATTTCTACACTGAAGCTTATAAAAATACATCAACGTTGGGCCAATGTAAAGAACAGGGGCGGAACAGTATCATAAACATATTCCTAAGCCTAAGCCTAAGCCAAAACATAAGCGTAAGAAAGAGCATATTCCTAAACCTAAGCCTAAGCGTAAGCCTAAGCCAAGCAAAATAATTAGTCTAAGGTTTAAGCTTACTCTTTTCTAGTCATACAGAAAAATGTTCCGCCCCTGATCTTTATATGGTTCCGCCCCTGATCATTACATGGGCCCAACGTTGGCACGCACACACTAGCAGATCCAGAGGGTTGGGCGTACGCCTACAATATATTCCCTCAGAAAAATTGACACATATATAGCATACTGTAAAAATTGCGTTTTATGACTTATGTCAAAGCGCCTAAGAAACTTCTAGATTTACCGCTGCACGCATACCCTTCCATTCATGAGTTGTCCGGTTACAATAGAGCGATCCAATCCTAAGAATTTAAGAAACTGCTAAAAATTACGTTAAACTTGTAATAGTTAAAGCCGCATTCACACGTGAAAGTTTTTGATAAAAGCCCCATTCACACGTGCAAGTTTTCGCTAACAGCTCCATTCAGACGTGCAAGTTTTTGCTAAAAGCCCCATTCACACGTGCAAGTTTTTGCTAACAGCTCCATTCAGACGTGCAAGTTTTTGCTAAAAGCCCCATTCACACGTGCAACTTTTTGCTGCAAAAACTTGCACGTGTGAATAGAGCTTAGCAAATTCACATTGGCTGACTTTAGTAATTTGGTTTTATTTTACTGAAGTCGCATTAACGAATTTAAAAACTGTCAAAACTTTTCATTGTAACAATTTACGATTGGCACTTCAATTAAATGTGACATTTCACATTTTAGTATCACTGTTTTTTCGTTTGATTTTCACCGCGTTCAGCATTTTCATGGCCAATATGCATTCTTTCAGTGAATACTACTGTAGCGGCCAATGTTACTTTGAGGGGCGTAACAGTAGATTAAGCTTATTCCAAAGCCCTAAGCCTAAGCCTAAGCGTTGCAAAAAAGTTCCTAAGCCTACGCCTAAGCGTTGCAAAAAATAATTCCTAAGCCTAAGCCCTAAGCCTAAGCCTAAGCGTTGCAACAAAAGTTCCTAAGCCTAAGCCTAAGCAAAAAAAGGTAATTTAGAATCTAAACTTACTCTTTTGTAGACCCACCAGAAACCTGGACGCCCCGTAAAATAACATGGGCCAGTGTAGCTGTGAAATCTAAATTCAGGTTGAAATGCAGAGGGTTCTTTCTTGCGTCTGTATTAATAATTGCTGGCTCTTGGAAATGGCTTAAATTTCAGTTGTTGCGGTTTGGTATGGGCGCTCCTGTTCTGAGCGTGGGGGGGCGAAGTTTTGCCCAAAAACAAATTGTAAATACATAGCTAAAATGAAATCAAAGCCATGGTCTTTCGCAGAAGCGCCGGAATGCTGCAGTGTTGATGAGCAACTTTCGAGACAGACTGTTAAAATCATGCAATTTTGCGGTACCAAACCGTAATGCTTACAAATTTGGTTTAACTTAAATTTTACACATAAAATTTCAATTTCCTTAAGGCAAAACCAGATACAATAAAAGCGCTATAGCGCGCATTATAACTTAGAATTAAAACGGTTCTGATTTTACGTCTCGTTTTTTACAATATTAAAAATCAAATAAACTATTCGCGTTGCTAAAGAAAAGGATCAAAATCCCCCAGGTTAACGTTTTGCGATTGTTGCAAAACAATTTAACACAGTTAATACAGTGTAAATTGTTATATAATTTTTCTTCATTAGCGTTTTATCAATTTTAATACTAAAATTTGCGATCTCTACGTTTCCAAATTGTGGCCCATGTAATGATTACGGGCGGAACGTTTTTCTGCATGACTGCAATAGAGTAAGCTTAAGCTTGAAACGAGTTTTTGCTTAAACTTAAAGTATAAGCTCATTTTTACGCTTTAGGCTTTGGAGTATGCGTATTCTACTGGTACGAACCTGTTCTATTTACATTGGCCAAAATTGTTAAAAACTTAAATGTTGTATAACTCCTGTTTACCTTGACCCCAACCAATTGAAATCCATTGCTTCTTTGCCTGAAGTAAGCTACTGTTGACACCACAGTAGTTAAAAAGTACACGACTATAAAGCGCATTAAAGTTACTATGCTGTCAAATTTGAACAGTATATTTTACATCACATTACCATCAATCATTTAAATATTTTTGAAGCGACTGCTATATTGTGATGAATTGGAATTCGTTTTTACAATAGCGATATTCACAGTAGCGTTGTCATAGTAAAAATTAACCCCCCTCCCCCGGGCAGTTTCTGCCGAAAAACTCAAGCAAGTTTCAAATTTGCACAGGTTAAAATTTTGTTGCTCCAATAAGTAGACTCTATGCGAGAAAGAGTTATCCAAAATTTTAGCGATAACGACAAGTTAGTTTCCATGTGAATTTCGGGTATGATTTTCGTAGGTCACAAAACAGTTATAAAAGATGGACGGCTAAGTTTGCGGCACCCACTCACGATGGGTGTCGCAAAATTTCAAAATAGGCCAATGCAAACGGTCACATGTCAACATTTACCTTACATGTGTGACAGAAAAATACATAAAAGTAAGTCAATAAGCTCGATTAGTTGGCACAAATATCAGGGTTCATGGGAATTCCGATTCCGGCTAAAATTCCGGCAAAATTTGACTTTCGATTCCGGCTGACTGCTTTTTTAAGATGATTGAACTTAGATTTTGCTTGTTTCGTTTTGTTTCGTTCATTTGCAATTATTCTGTTGGTTTTTTCTTAGTAAATATTCCGAGTTGTTGCGCGATTTCCGTCAGCTATAAAAACAATTTTTAATGAAACTGTGAACGTTAACGGAACAAGGCGTACTGCAACAAAAGTGAAGTCATACACCTTTAACTTTTTTATAGAATTACTACCAGTCGTAGTGGGACTACATTTATTGAGCAAAGCTCCAACGCACGTAAGCAATTAAGGTAATATGCAAATTAGTTGTTAGCTAACTATTCATTTATCGGTTTTGGAGGTTTGTAAGCAATTTATTCACATTCTTCGCACCCAAAAACCTTCAGTAAACCGTAATAATTATTGAAATAACTTAAAAAGTCCTAGTTTTGTCTTGTCAATTATGCTAATATGCAAATTAGCTATTAGCTAACATTCAATTATCGGTTTTGGACGTTTGCAAACTATTTATTCAAATTCCTCGCACCAAAAAACCCTTTAGTGCTGAAATTATATTGCTTTTAACCTTAATAATTAGTCAAATATTGTAAAAAGTCCTAATTTAGACTTATAAACTATGTTAATATGCAAATTATCTATTAGCTACCTGCTCAATTATCAGTTTTGGAGGTTTGTAAACAGTCTACGCACATTCTTCGCACCCAAAAACCCTTTAATGCTAAAATTAATTAGCTTCTAACTGTAATAATTAGTGAAATATTGTGGAAAGTCCTAATTTAGGCTTAATTAATTATGTAAATTAGCCTGTAGCTAATAAACGGCTTAAAATTTTAAAAGGCCAATGCGAGGTTAACACCCAAAAAGTTTTTCAAAATCGGTCTAGCCGTTCCTGAGATTCTTTTCGGACGGAGAGACGGACAGACGGACATCCACCTTTCGACCCCCAAGTACAAAACATAAAACGCTTCGCGAAACTCCGAGCTTCGCTCGGAATTTCGCTTCGCTCAAAAACTTGACTCCGATTCCGATTTCGGTTCCGACAGAAAAATTTGTTTCCGATTCTGATTCCGCATCCGACAAAATCTAGTTCCGGTTGGAACCCTGACAAATATTAATGATGGTGTAAATTTTTTGAAGTTTTTAAAAAATATCTGGCAAGTTAGAATTTCGGAGCCGGATGTCGACTTTTTGCCGGAGTTGGAGCCGCACATCCGGTTCTACCCTGGGTAGGACCTAGGCCTAAATTGCATCTCTTGGATCGGCCATTTGTGACATTGCTTATAAGATTTCAAAACATATGGATAGTAATCAAAACAACCGAAATGAAAAGCGGATATTTAAAAATACTGTCCGTGTAGCAGACGCGCAACTCTTTTAAAATATTGCAGGTTTTGGCCAATGTAAAGAACAGGGGCGGACCAGTAACTTATAAGCATATTTTTAAACCTAAGCTTAAGCCTAAGCGTAAGAAAGAGTTTATTCCTAAGTCTAAGCCAAAAAAACAATCAGTCTAAAGCTTAAGCTTACTCTATTCTAATCGCACAGAAAAATGTTCTGCCCTGATCTTATGGGCCCGGATTTTAAACTAGCCCGTCATGAAGTATTTGTTATTGGCCCGATAAGTTTTTCAACGTTGTAACAAGTTTGGCATTAATGAAGTGAAAACTGGGGGCATAATTATTTCGGGGGTTGTCTAGCCCTTCCCCCCCCCGAAAAAATTGCACCACTACCTAGAAGTAACAAATTTATTATTGAATTCAACAGAAAGAAGCTAGTTTATTGTCAAATATATGGATTATTATGGTCATTATTATATGAAACTAAGAAAATAGTGAATATAACTTCCAAAACAGATCTTAACTGAAATTCTCAGAAAAACGTGGTGGATTACGAAATTCCTGACAAAAGTTGGCGGCACGATATAAAATTGTGAAAAAAGGCTCGCGAGCAAGAAGCCTAACGCAACTAAAGTCATTTTAGCAAAAAATTATTTGGTTCAGGGCTTATATTCTCAAATGGGTACACAGTGGTGGATCCAGGATCTCAAAATGGGGGGGGGGGCAAAATTTCACAGTTAATAAACTTACTTTTGACCCACACACAAACCACGAACTATTGTCACAAAATTCCTGTATAATTTTTGTCGAAATGCTGTTGGGGGGAGGCACGGCCGGGGTGGCCCCCCATGGATCCGCCATTGTGGGTACAGCACCTATCATCAGTTAGCGATAGGTTTTCAAACTAACGATCATCTGCAATTGTAGATCTCAAAATTTGTACAGAAGTAGGACAAATCAAAAGCGAACAGTATGCTGAATTTCGAACCTGACCATGCGATGGTTCCATAATTACAGGACATATCATCAACTGGTGATAGGTGCTAAACACATTTGAGAATACGGGCTTAGATGTCTATTTTAGGGCTTTGTCTGAACTACGCTGAACTGAGAAAATTAAGATTTTCAGGCATCCGGAATCAAAATTGATACTGAAAACAGTATCGCAGATGAAATGTTATGAATATAACAATGCAAACAACAGCGAACAGTTGCAGAAACTCTGTCGGAATAAACAAAAAAGGAAATTTTACGAAAAATAATTTTAAGTTCTGTACTTAACGACTCAAAATCTATAAACCGCGACCTCTAATGTGTGTGGCACCTATTACCAGTTGGTGATAAGTCTTGAAACTTTCAAATTATAAATGATTAATTAATAGACATTCATTACAATTTTTGCATTTGATTTACCCTACTTCGACAAATTTTGACATCTGTAATTGTACGAGCTCGTATGTTTGAAAACCTATCGCTAACTGGTAATAGGTGCTATATGCATTTAAAGATATGGGCTTAACACAAAAAGTCGCAGACTGTTTATGACGCTGTTTCAATTCTACTTGTCTGATGCTATATAATGGTTGGCCAATGTTACTTTTAGGGGCGTAAGAGTAGATTAAGCGTATTCCTAAGCCTAAGCCGAAGCCTAAGCAAAAAAGGTAATCTAGAATCTAAACCTACTCTTTTGTAGAACCACCAGAAATCTGGACGCCCCTTAAAGTAAAATGGGCCTAATGGTTGGTACTTCCAGTGCAAATTGGGTTACTCATACCGGTTGATCGGAAAAACCCATGATCATCCCCAATCAATAAGACTATTTAACGACTCGTTTGGCCAACTTCGGACGACCGCAAAACTGGTTAATGTATAGAACAGGGCTGTAACAGTAGTAGAAGCATAATTCTAAGCCAAAGTATAAGAATGAGCATACACCTACGCCTAAGCAAAAAATTAGTCTAAAGCTTACGCTTACTCTGTTGCAGTCCCGCAGAAATACGCTCCGCCCTAATCTTTAAATGGTCCGAAACACAAAATAGAAGGATCGCGACGGTTTACAATGGATTTTGGAATAAAATCAAACAATATTCAATTAATATATGGCCCATGTAAAGATCAGGGGCGGCACGTCTTTTGTGGGACTAGAATAGAGTAAGCTTAAGCTTCAGACTAATTTTTTGCCTGTCTTAGGCTTAGGCTAGGCTTAGGAGTAAACTCATTATTACGCTTAGGCTTAGGTTTAGGCTTAGGCATATGCTTATTATAAATACTGTTCCGCCCCTGTTCTTTACATTGGTCATATATATTGATAAACCACTAATAAGTCCATGATTAATGCATGAAGAAAATTTACATAAATTACAAAAATTCAAATATCACAACACTGTACCACGTCTTTAATAGTCGCTCATATCAAGAGTGTATGATCACTCTTAAACAAGAGTGTGCAACTACTTTGGTTCTGCATGGTAAAAAATATACCCGCGTGCGTTCTATTTTTGTCCGACCCCCACCCTGATTAGGAGGGTAGTAACCACTTGAACCGCATAGCCAATATAGGCTTGAATAATATAATCGGGGCAACTTGAGATTAAATTGCAAATACTAGCACAATTTACCCCACCCCGAAAATAAGGGGGTAGGCCAAAACACAACGTGGGCTGAGTACATTCTGTTGTACACAGAATGTACCCAGTTGCACACTCTTGTCATTATGTACTCTTGGTCATGTACCCAGTTGCACACTCTTGTCATTATGCACTCTTGGTCATGTACCCAGTTGCACACTCTTGTCATTATGCACTCTTGGTCATGTACCCAGTTGCACACTCTTGTCATTATACACTCTTGGTCATTTACCCAGTTGCACACTCTTGTCATTATGCACGCTTGGTCATGTACCCAGTTGCATACTCTTGTCATTATGCACTCTTGGTCATGTACCCAGTTGCACACTCTTGTCATTATGCACTCTTGGTCATGTACCCAGTTGCACAGTCTTGTCATTATGCACTCTTGGTCATGTCAACAACAACCGGTAACCATCGACCAATTATGTTTAACGCGCAAACATGGTGCGTCGATTTTCGGCATCTGTTTCCACGAATCAAAATTTATGGGTACAATAATCATACTCCGCAATTTACTCAATGCTAGTTTATTGTGCTGGCATTTAGTTCCGTAAACTAATTGTTATTAATCTTGAAATTCTATTTAATGCAACAATAGATCGGTCATTTTTAAGGACCGCGCCCTGATAAGTCCAAATTTCAAGGTTCACCAATGCTGTAAACAGTTTAACCCACTGCTGCTTTATTGTACGGATGATATCTAGTTAGCATTGAAAGTGCGGCTAAATTAGACAAAAACATTGTTCGCGGCGATGAGCGTGCACGAGTGGATGGTGAAATGGAAGACGAGACTCCTGTTATATTTTGAGGAATAACAGTTGAAATACTTACAGGAGTGCTTTCGGGGAGAAGAGTAGTTGATTTTCCGGCCGTGAGGCTCGCGATTAAACAAGACATAGCTGGGTGTATAGCAGATGTCGTTACAGGAGTGCTATTGAATTGGTCAAAATTTGGCTTATCGGGAGTCATCAACACAGAATTGCTCTCGCCAGGAGTGCTTGGAGTATGGCTAGTTTGTAACGAGTCTTCGCGTTTGACGTCGATTGTTGTTGTTGCTGTTGCAGTAACAGCTTGTACACCGGTTTGATCAGATTTCGACCCGATCATTGTGTGCGCGGTTCGAATATGTTCAAAGAGTTCGTCGGAGCTGCTGAATTGCTGTCCACACGGTTGATTGTTCGCATCCGGAGACACCCAATGACACATTATCACTCCTGTTCCATTATTATTTGTGACTCCTGTTTGACGATCTGTTACAGGAGTATTTCTACTTGGGTCAATCAATGGTGAAGTGTTTGAGCTGCGGCATTTGGATGCTTGAACAATGGGAGGAGTTTCTGCGCTTGTGTTGTTGATGTTGTTATTGCATTGTGTTGACTGAGCAATTTGTTGTTGTTGTTGACTGGCAGCAATTGCAGCAAAAATAGCCGCCGCCGAAGACGGAAAACTGTTGCCAGGAGCGACCGAGAACGCGTTGTTTGATGTCACTCCTGTTTGAGTTGTTCCAGGTTGATTATTGAGGCCAGAAGAAGGTGCACCGGAAACCAGCGAATTCATGGCAGCAACATTGGATCTGTTAGACGACATATTGCAAAGCCAGGACCAGAAATCTGAAATACTTCCACCGGAACTTGTGGTAGCCGGAAAAGAAAAATTGTGACTCGGAAGATGAGAACCTAATCCCGAACATTGACCCAGATTGCAGCCAAGAGGACACTTTAAGGGAGGGGCTGAAACATTAGTTCCAGTCGTTCCAGTCACAGGTGTGAATGGCATTGGTGGACCCCCAAGTGCCAGCCCTGCAGAATACAACAGTGGTAAAACACTCGCAGGCGGCAAATTAGCAAAAGGCCCTCCTGGTGGACAACTCTTGCAACACGGATCGCGACAGAGCCCAGCCACAGGGTTGTTGACTCCTGGACCATGCGTCAACTCTAAAGAATGACTTCCATTGAGTGATACCCCGGCAATTTGATTTTGGTGCTGTTGTTGTTGAATCGCCGCCGCAGCTGCTGCCAAATGAAAACTGTAAGCGGAATTTGGAGAGAGATTTGCCATGTTCGGAGGCAAGGAACCAGGGACCAAAGGCGGAACTGAGTGATGATGCAAGAGGTTTCCGGCAGATGGACCCAAATTTCCACTGTGAGCTGGTGTCGGACCAAAGATTGGATGATGATTTCCGTTGCTGAATGATTGAAGAGCCGCTAACGCCAAAGATTGAGACTGTAGACCGCTGGCTATTGGGTTACTCGGCAACGGAGGACAAGGCAGCAAAGGTACAGAACCGCCCAGCATTGAAGCAGGAGCCGCTCCAGGCATAAACGAGCAGCATTTTGACCCAGAATTCGTTGATGGAGGAAGCGTCGCAGGCAAAATCTGTCCAGTTGTACTCACTGCAGTGACTGGTGAAATCCTTGATTCGTCGCCATTTTTTGCGCTTCCAATTTGTCCCGTAGTGTTTCCCGTTTTCTTCGTCGATCCACCGGAAATCTCAAGATTCATCTCCGCATTTCCGTTTGTCAGTTGACTTGTTCCTGTTCCACTGCTTCCAGAAGTTGTTGTTGACAGTGGAGAAATTGCTTCTTGCCGCTTCGATCCATTTTGTTGCTCTTTGTGTGTTTTTCCACCTCCTTTGCTTCCAGGTGATTTTCCACACGGTGAAAGAATTCCATTCACTGCTGTTCGTGATGAACGATTTGTTTTGTTGTTGCTATTTTTGCTTTCTGTTTCAGCAAACTTTGGAGAAGTTGTACTTTTGTTGTCGTTAGTTCCTCCTCCTGATTTCCCACTTCTTCCTTCATGTTTTCCCCCGGTTGAATTACAATCCAAAGGCAGAATCGTTTTTCCTTTCACTGGATGGTGATGTGGATCCGGTAATCCAATGCTGTTACAAGTTGCTGCCAACATTTGAAGTGGCGTCTTTGCGGAAGTTGTGTTTGTTGAATCCATCTGAAATATAACGCAGACATTCACAACTTTATTCCATAGTATATATAGGGTAAGCTTATGTAACTACGATAAATATTTACATATATCTTTCTAGTTTATTTGAAAACATCAACCAAAATTACCTGAGTTTCTGTAAAAAATTTGTGAGATTTGAAGAGTCAAATTACTTTAATGTTTATTTTCGTTGAAGAAGAAATATCAAGAGCGGTAACGATTTGCGTTGCTTTCTGTTTACCTTGGCCCGCATTCTCAAAAGTGTGTAGCACATATCACCAGTTGGTGATAATGTCATGAAACATTCGAACCATGAATGCCGAGGCTCAAAATTCAGCACATTTGTCTCATATAATTTGCTCAACCTCTGTACTAACTTTGAGTTCAACAACTGTAATAATTAGTAAGTTTGAAAACCTACTACTAACTGATGATAGTTGCCATACATAAGTAGTTTAGGATATGGGACGTAATCACAATTAGCATTTCCCATATGATTTCAAGCGCTTAAATGGTCAAATGGTGCAATAGCATAAAGCTGAAATTTTAATTGTGCGAATGAATGGATATGGTCATGCTTACGAAGATACTTTTAATTTGTCTGCATCAACAGCTAATGATAAGCATTGATACAAATTGAACTTTAATTATTTGATTACTATTTTATTTTTAGCGAACTGTCAAATAATTCACCCGTGTGCTCGTTGTCAAAGTCGCAAACCAATTTTTTAATTTTTTTGAAATTTTATTTTAAGAAATTAATTTTTTATTTCCACCAATCATCCAGGCATAAACTTTTACTTCAATTTCACAAACGAATAAATTTTGACCACGAAAAATGTTGGAATATACAGTCAAAATGCAAATTGCCTACTGATTCTGGTTCATCAATTTAAAACATTAATGGCACAAATTGTAGGACCTGCCCATTGAGAAAGAGACGAACTTAGACACTAGGAAAGTCAGGCTTACGCTTATGTTTAGGCTTAAACTCAGACATAGCAGACAGGCCCTTACAGTTAACATAGACCGAAAGAAGAATAAAGTTTATTAGTCCGGTGTCCGCAAACAGTCTACAACTTTGTGAGATTTACTAATTAAGAACTATTTTCAACCCCAGAAAAAATCTTCTAATTTTAACAATAGGTTAAATTTCTTGAAATATAATTAACCAAAGGGTAGTCTCAAAGCACCGTCAAAAACAGTTCAATTCAATTTACGTTCTGTCAACTATTGCCAGTTAGTTAACGTCAGGTCTTGTAACTTTTGAAGCAGAAAATTGTTTTTTACAATTAAATTGAACCGATTTTGGCTATTTTTGAGACTTGTCGATGACGTTATCCGCTTTTTTGATAACTTATTACTAACTGGCAATAGATGCTTACAAGCGTGACAATATGGCGTCTGGATCAAGTTAAATTTACAATCCTTTTGTTCGACTTACTGTCGTTGCAGGTGCAAGATCAGGGCATAGATAGCCGTTCGATTGCGTCGATACCATGTTTCCTTCGATGATCATTGGTTACTTTTTCATCAACGAACAGTAACAGGTTGAGAGAACGTCGATATAAACGATTGGTGCGTTTTGTCCAATTAAACTCAAAGAATAATATTGAATCTTCCAATCAAATCAGTTCAAAGCGTCAGCGTTTAAAACGTTTTACAAAGAAATATTAATGTTTGATTGGCTAATATAATTGTAAAATCATTTGTAATTTTTTCACTGAAAATAATATTTGGTTCTGTTTTTAATTAACTGTGTTCTAACTTTTAAACATCGCAAGACAATTGCTGGGTTTCCAAAACCCTACTTAAGTACAACTTAGTACTTAAGTACGTGCTCAGTAATTGCTTACTTAACCATTTTATCGTTTTTAAAAGCATACTTAAGTAAATACTTAAGTCACTAACAAATTTTGATATATTACAAAGTAACCGTTGAGGCATACTAACCTTGGTTTAATTGAAATTGTATAATCGTGGAGTCTGTTTAGCAAAAAAGAAACTATTACTTCATTTTTGTGACAATAGCTCCCATAGGCGCTTGTTTGTTTTTGCTCAAAAAGTTATGTAATTACTTAAGTCGGTGACTTAAGTAATTACTTATGTATAACTTAAGTAAATACATAAGTAAGATTTCAGAAACCCAGCCAATATGCAATAGCGAAGCAATCAAATTATTTATAGCCGATTGCCTATTATAATTTATATTACTAAAGTTGGACCGCCCCAAATACGTATTTTAAACACTGTTCCAGCACAAGCGCAAACACCGCTTTCGACAATATATAACAATCCTTATACAAAAGATTTAGTAGATTTCTAAGTTGAGCAGCAGGAATGTGCAGTCTCGGTTAAAAACCGAGACCGAGACCTGACACTTTCAAACAATACAGTCATGCATTTGCTGAATCCTCAACTTCTGGTCTTTGTTCCAAACCACCGAGACTCAAAAAAGCGGAACCGAGACCTGCCAAATACCGAGACTTTACCGAAATCGAGACTTCCATATCTGTTGACCAGTACCATATTGTGCTCTGCACGAAAATTTTGCTGCGGATATGGTGGGGCTTGAATCCCGACATTCGGTTAGCATAACGCGTGTATTATTTGACGATTACTTGATGTTGCGTGTATAGTTTGAGAAAGCTTTATATGATACGAAAGCATTTGAAACCAGAGTATTTGAGAAAAATTGCACATGAATGCAACTACGGATACTTGTAGTAGATTTAGCGGTATTGAAAACAAAATTTGATTCTGCATTTAATAAATGGTAAGCTGCCTAAGACTAAAAGCCTAAACCTACGCGTAAGCGTAAGCATAAGCCTAACGGATACTCGCAGTAGATTTGTCTGTATTGAAAATAAAATATGCGTTTGTATTTAGTAAATGTTAAGCTGCCTAAGCCTAAGCCTAAACCTAAACCTAAGCCTAAGCCTAAACCTAAGCCTAAGCCTAAACCTAAGCCTAAACCTAAGCCTAAACCTAAGCCTAAGCCTAACGAATATTCGTTGTAGATTTATCTGTATTGAAAATAAAATATGCTTTTGCATTTAGTAAATTGTAAGCTGTCTTGTGATTCTTAAGCATTGCAACTTGATCTATATGATCACCCAGGTTAAACTTGTAAAAGTGTTTTTATTGTTTCTTCATAAATTTCAGGAGCCCATGTAGCTTGTATCTTCCTTCAAAGAAATCAATTTATGTCAAATCTGAATTTTTGTCGGCTGAGTTGCAAGCGCGTGCCACGCGAAGCATTAAGGAGTCCCCAATATTTCGCTAGTGCCCCCCTAAATAGTCTCGGTATAACAGTAAACAATCTTGAAATGCAATTGTAGGGGAACCTGTAAAATTTATCGGTGCCCATGAAATATAATTTTTTGCTGACGCATCTGATAAGTTATGGTTTGGACTTAGTGAGAGTACGCGATACCAAGTGGCTAAAGCAGTATTGTAGAACTCTGCAACAGAATTATTAGCTTTACTAATAGATTCACTGAAAAAAACTAATTTGACACTGGTACTCAGGGTCAGAGAAACCACGCTCCCATACGCGCCATTTGGGCAATCCACCCCTAAAGAGGCCCTACTCTAACCGGTTGAAACAAAAACTGCCAAAGTTTTTAAATGCATCTTCGTTGTCGCTCGCTTCGCTTTCGAGATTGGAAGAGCCCCCACCTCTTGTCTGCTCCAACGCTGCTGCTATTCCGTTAGAACAAAGCATATTTCTTCAGCTTTCGCATTGTTGTTTTGAAATTTGAAATATTCATTACGACTGGTAATATGATGATACACATTTTTACCCACAGAAAGTATTTCCAACTTAATGATTGAAGCATTTTGAACGAGTATCACGACAGTTCGTTGCCCGACACCTCGTCGACCGACAACTTAATCCAAAGTTTCATCGACTCGACAATCCGTCGTTCATCATATATACTTAGGATTATACATAAAATTATGCTTAGATTTATTCATTTGCTTTAGTACACTGTAGTACGACAAGTTGTCATGCCAAGACTTGACATAGATACAAATTATACACCCTGACATGAAACGTAACCTACGCAAACAAAACACACCCCCGCAGTCAAATAATCTATCTACGCCACGCTAGCTGCGAGTTGCATTATAATAAAAAATTGCACTTTAAAACTGCATAATTAACGATTCAGTTTTAAACCCTATCACTAAACTCTGTTACGTATCAAAACACATTAATCACGAACATAATCGATTCATTAAGACTCAGTTAAAATTTAAGGCAAAATTATTTTGAACCAAAAAATAATTTGAGAAAAAAAGCGTCGAACGAGCAGATATTTTACACTGATATATAATGCGCATCATAGCCAGAAATATACATAAAAGTTAAACCCGAAAAGCGAATAATAACGCTGTTATGACAAATTCATGTCGAACGCCGTCATAAATCACACGAGTTTAGACACACACAAAAAAGCAATGTGCGACCAAACTCGGACACACACAACAACATTAATGTGTAGTCAAAATACATTAGCGATAACTGCGGTGTGAGTGTCTTTTGGACTCGAGTTGAACGAGCAATAAAAACAATTAGATTTAACGAGTTTACGACTCACGCGATTGTCACTGCTCGAGGCACACATAACAACATGACGTACGAAGAGACACCCACAGGAGGGGCGATGGAGTGAGTGACAGGCAGCACACACATATGTAGAATGAGAGCGAAAGAGAAAGAAACAACGTGGATGGATGGCAAATAATCGGATGATTGATGTCATGTCGTTTCGCGACACAAATCAAACGTCGCTTTTGAGCGTTGAACAAATGCCGACAATTGGCCAATCAGAGAATAGCAACGAAAATTAAACAACCAATCATATTGCAGTATTTTATAAAGCCTAAAGAAGTGTCAAATAAATAATATGAATTTAGGAAATAAATATTAAAGTTTAAAATAGATTTCGATGAAATATTTCATTTCACAAGAGTATAACCTCAGTAAAAGTTGTTGCCGATAAAAATGTCATTTTTTATACAGTTTAAACCATAATTTTTATTGTTATGTGCACTTCGTTGACCATATATTATTATATATTGACAGTCCGTAATGCATATATTTTATGTTTTTGGTTTCTTTGCAGTTACATAAGCCAAAAAAATGGTATCTAAAAACTCACCTTTAAGAGACTAATAAGTTTGTGACGCCGCAAACAGCGGCCGACTATGCAGTGGTGCGTGGAATCTCAGTGCGATGATTAAAATATTTTTCAAATTCTTTATTTAAAATCTTGTAAGGGTGAGGCCCCTCTTTGGGATGGTACCTTTCAGATGATGAGGGGTGGCTCTTCCGGACCTGACGACATGCTTAAAGCCAAAGAGGGCTAACTGGTGGGGCTCATCCCACTGCAGAACAATTTAGGCACACCACCGTGGAATAGTTTCAACGTCGATTGTAAGTCATCCGAAAATTCTTTTGTCCACCGGCGAAAAGTTAACTTCCGCTCAACTTGGAAGACGATCTGGTTATACGGTTCTGTTCAGACGTTCGGAAAACTTCAATTTCAACTTATACTCTGTTGATGGTAAAACTAAACTATGAATTAATGCGAGGAATTTATTCAATTCATTTCAATTTATTAACTTACAATTATAAATACAGATTATAAAACAAGTTAATATAGATTACAATTATACCTTGGTAAAATTTAAACAAGACTATATTTCAACGCAGATTCGATGTCCAATGTATAGGTAAGGCCCGTAACAGGAGCATAAGCCTATTCCTAGGCCTATTATCCTAAACGTAATAAGCTTAAACCTAAGCTTAAGCCTAAACAAAACACAAATCCAATATTACTCTACGGCAGTCCGGCAGAAATCATTCCGCTCCTGAGCTTTACATGGACTCATGGGTCGGTTCGTTAATAACTGAATATCAGGAGCAAATAATTATTTAATATTAATAATAAATGTTTAGATATACAAGAGAAACCAATAGAAGAAATATTTTTGAAGAAACAAAGAGTCGCAACAAACTTTAGGCAATCATATAAACAACAAAATGCTTTCTTGTACTCCATTGGCCCCGTAGATATTGTCGGAGCCTCCGGAAAAGTTCTTCCGGAGCAAAATCAGGTGTTCAGGTCTTCTATTATCTATCAGAGCCGGATGCAGATTTCCGGTTGTACGCTAGGCCTACGACTCGATTAAACCATGTTTTGCTTTTGCTCCGCCTACGCTACACATTCCGTATTTTCATTATTAATTTCGGCAGTCCACAACTGGTAACAGGCGGAATCGTTCTTTCAACAGTAAAACCCATTGTTTTATGAATATAAAGTGTGTCAAATTTAACACAATACCACTATTTGTCAAACGTTAATGATTAATTGACTTTGTGACAGCACAATTTTTATTGCATGAGATGAAATACGGGACCCGTAGCAAAAACGGGAGCCAGGAAGGATGTTCAGCTCGTCCTGGAAAAATTTCGCCTTCCCCTAGAAAATATTCAACCTTACTTCTAGGTCATCGACAACCCTTGTATGCCCCTCGTGAAAAATGGTTAGCACCCCCTAACAACAAGGTGAGCTGGCAACGGGCGTGGATGAACACAGTACTGGCGGTAGTTATTTTCGCCACGTAGTTGCAGTATGATTGCACTGTACAGTGTAGTATGTGTGAAATAGGTTTTCCAACACAAAAGATTATAATCATTATTAAATTCACTGGTGGGTAATTAATCTTAATTGGTTAAATTTTAAATCTTAAAGCGAGTAGCTCGGACCTTTTGCAAATTAAGGTTACTCTTAAAAACTGTGGTTAATTTAAATTTTAAAGCGAAAAGCTCGGATGTTTCTGAATTTGGCGTTCGGACTCTTCAACAAAACTCTTATAGCACTCGGAAAAGAGTAAAATTCGACTGAAAGTTCTCTGATACCCTTGTATGCGCCACCTGAAAATGTTTAGCCACTCTAGTATGCTGAGTTGGCTGACCACGAGCCTGAAAAAGCTGTTACAGGGCAAATTTATGTAAGTGCGGTGTCACGGTAAAAGTTATCGTCCCCAGAACAATTTTTACTGATGAAACCGTACCCCTGGACAATTTTCACCAGTAAAAACTTCGCTCCGTGGACAAATTTTGCAGATAAAATCTGTCCCTTCTTCATAAATTCTGTCCGCCAAAACTTGCCCGATCAATTTCTGTCACCCCAAACGTGCCTAAATATTTATGGACGTTCCTTAAGTCTGAAGTGCAGACGAAATAATTTTTACGACATGCGTCAAACTAAACAGCAACAAATAACCTTGAGCGTCCAAATGGTAATAAATAAATTTTGCAATATTGCACAAGAAACAAAACTTACGTCAAACGTTGGTCAAGCGTTGGACACCAAACCAATGGTAATCCATTGAAATTCTCCAAAAGTTTAACCCATGGTCTTTTGAATGATGTTCATCTCTGCTCTTGTGTGAAGCCCATCACTGCAAATCACACTTAAAATAGGTCCATAAAGGCACATTTGGGGAACAGACATTATTCAACAAGTTTTGAAGGGGACAGAATTTATCAATAAATAATGTTAGGACAAGAGGAACTAACTATAATAAGAGCTTTACCGGCTGATTGAATAACCTGTTTGATCCAAGCGGTGAAATAACCTGCTAAACATCAGTGGTCAAAAAATTCTTTCTCGTTACACTCGCTATCCGGTATTGCGACAATTCGTCGCCCGATAACTCGTCGACCGACTCGTTTTAATCCGAAATTTCATCGACTCGACATTTACCCACCACTACGCATATTCTTAGGATTAGGATTACGCAAAGGATTATGTTTAGATTGTGTCACAGGCTTTAGGACACAGTTGAGCGTCAAGTTGTCGGGCGACGAATTGTCGTAGATTCCGCTATCCAAGCCCTCATCAGAAGATAATAAATTCGTGAAATGCAATCCTGTCACCTGTCGAGCACTGGCCAGATTAACTGTACATAAACCAGTATTTCCCATGGTGGCACCTAATGCTCACATCACCACGATTTATTATCGTACTATCTAAATAACGTTCAAATGCATGCCGACAAATATATTGTGGCTTAAAAATATTTATTCAGCGAAAATATCGTTTGCTTTGATATTATAAAGCAAAAGCAAACTGAAATATTGAACTTCATATATCAAAGTGAAATCCAATTTAAACTGAAAATTCCAAATCGGCCAAGCATTTTATATTTGAAAGGTGCGGAACACCGCCTGCGTTGACGACTTTTCATTTATCTTCAAAATGGACCGATTAGTCATTCACAGTCGATAAGTGGCGGTTTTACCCGTGTGTCGGATATTAGGAACCATTGGTTGAAGGGCACTGAGAGATTTATGAAGGGGGAGAGAAGAATTTTCCTGGCGGTCGATGAATTTTAGTGGCTCGGGGTCGAAGATTGTCCATAGCGGCATCGGCCGATGGCACCGCTCCGTGTTTTGTGAACTCGTCATATTTTTCACTTGTTTCGCTGGAAACCACATTGTAAGCACACTGGTAGATCAGAGGAAGCAGACTTTCCTAGACTCCCTGAACGTGGATCAAAATTCAGATTTTGTATTAAGGTTTAGCCCTATAATAAAGTTAGGTTTCTCGTTCGCAATTTAATTTATATAGCGCCGCCCGCCTTCTACGAATTTCTGGATCCGCCACTGTCTGAGATTCAGATTAATCGCTCGGACTGCAAAATTTTAGAACGGCAGGACCGATGTGCCAGTAAACATTACCCATCCTCCTTGAATCAGCCAGTGTGCTAAACTGAAACGTTAAGCTGGACGAGGCTTTTGTGAGGTTAGGCACGTAGCTAGTTCACCTTGCTATGAAGCTAAAATTTTTCAGAAAGGGCATTCAAGAGTTTTTAATGACTTGCAAGCAAAGTTGAAAATGTTCTAGGGGAGCCAAAATTTTTCCAGGGGGGCTGAGCTTCCCTGGCTCCCGCTTGGCTGCGTGGCAGTGTGAGGTGCATGGAAAACTTAAGCAAATAACCTATTTTGTGCCGACAGGCCCATAATTTGTCGCAAAAGATTACAATCTGCATATTTTAATACCTCACTTCACTAAACAGCAGCAGCGGATCCAGAAATTTCTAAAACGAGCGGCCACGCGAGTTGTAATGGTAAAAAACTACTCGAGAGCAAAGCAAACGCGAAACCAAAATCCTTTTGAGTGTTAAACCTTAATACAACATCATGATTTTGATTCCGTTGGGTCGTGTAGGCCTGGATGACGCTCCCATTGGTCCCCGCCAGTGCTATAAACAGCCAACGGCGTATTTTTAGCGCACGTCCGTAATTTTTTTATCAGTTGCTTTAAACGGTAACATCCTCTTAATTTTGCCGCTGTCATAACTCATTAATTTGTTATCGAAAATAAGGCAAAACGATTTGGAAATTAGAAACACTTTCTTAAATACTTTGTAAAACAGTTGGCTTAATTGCAAGTCTGCAGCCAAATTGATGGCAAGCCACCAGTGTCAGGGGCTACTTATAGGCATAGCCAGGATTTCATTTTCAGGAGCAGATAACGAGTTACGAGGGAGCGCAGTGAGCGAGAAAGCTATTTTACGTTACTGGTTATTTTATACTGTGTAAAGGTGTATTCTTTTTTGAAATTTTCATAAAATTTTTGGACAGGATATATTTTGCACCCTCCTAGAATTTTAAAAACAAATGCATCAAGATTATTTGTTTTGAGCGTTAGACAATCCTATAACTTGAGTATATAAGGAGGCTCTGGAAGTAAAGCGCTGTGTATTTTAGAGTGTCCTTTGGGCGGGAGCTAAGCAAACCCGTGAGCTAAACGAACTTGCAATAAGCAGGATTCTTGCAATATTAGACTTGATGAAATGGTTCACTTCACACTGTCAGACAATGTATAAAGCATGGCCGTAACAGTAGTATACGCATACTCCTGCGCCTAAGCCTTCATAAGAATAAGCTTATACGTAAACCTAAGCAAAAAATAGTCTAAAGCGTAAGCTTACTCTATTAGAGTTCAGTAGAAAAACGTTCCGTTGCTGATCTTTACATACGCCACACTGTCTAAACTTGTAGAAAAAGAAATATAAAATGAAAATTATCATAAACTTGTTGCCAAGCTAAAAGTGATCGTAAGTTTTGTATATTAACCCTTTCTCACATGAATATTTTCTATTTCCCCTGAGACCTATTTTTATGCTAGGATTCGAACTCCAGTGACTGGAGTGGGAGGCGTATGCCATCACCACTCAGCTATAGGAGCTTGACGCTCGAGCCCGAGGGGGCTCTCACGTCTTGTGGTGATTTAGTACTATGTATACGTGTTGCAATTGTTAAACACGGTGCGATATATATTATTTAAGGTATATACACTGCGCTGAGTTGCCTATAGGCAACTCAATGTGAGAAGGGGTTAAGAATAGATGTATTCCAAATTAGCGGCCGAATGCGTTAAACTTAGTAATAAATGGTGCTTTAACAATATTTAGCTATTTGCCGAAACCTTTTATGAAACCTTTACATAAAGTACTTGGGGATTGTCAGGCTGTCAAAGTAAAACCCAATGTGTTTCATATAAAATTACTTCTCAAATCTACGAGGTGAACCATAAATGCTCAGTAGTATCCGTTCCATTCCCACAATGCAAATTTCTCAATTGCCTTATTGAACATTCTAGAGTTGATCCCGTGAAAGTTTGAAATCATCCGGGGGGGGGGACAAAAACTGATACCCTTAGGGGCGGCTTTACTTGTTATCATGGGGGGCAGGAAGTTAACTCGTCCAAATATTTTACAGCGAAAATTTTTTCCAACCCTCACTCGATGTACGACGCATGCCGTTTATGCTGCTTAGATTCGCTTTTATACTACGCGGTACAACCGGAATACTTGGCTAATTTTTTGGGAGTACTTAACCTCGCCCAAAAACTAAAAATGATTCATTAATATCAAAAAAGCAAGATATACATATATTGGTTTAAAAGCTAAAAACGCTGATGTATTGCATAGATTATCTGGTGTTCTTTTTGGCCTCCCTCGAAAAAAATATTAACATTAATCTATTCTGATATATATTTTCAAGACCAATATATATATGTGTGTGTGCATTATATAGTAGGCAGCGTCATATTAATAAATCAACAAAATTGACCATTCGATCTTAAGTAAATTACCAATTGGCTCATTTTGACAACGGCAGCAACGCGCGACGGCGATCAAAAATGACGCATTTTAGCGGCAATGATGATCAATCTTAGAAGGCACGGGTTGGTGGCTTTAACAGCAATTGGCAATATTTATTCATCACAAATATATTGATATTATAAATCGTGACACGATATGTCCGAGCATATATAGGCAAGTCTGTCAAATTGTAATGAGTTTCGATTTTAAGTGTTGGGATTAAGGTTTTTTAATTCATTCGTAACCTAAATAATGGTAACATTAAGAAGATGCGTTTAGGAGGAGTTTAAGTTAACATAACTGGTTTGTTTTGGATAACTTAGTTAACAAAAATTAGGCGCGGATCAGCAATTTTACCCTGCTGGCAATATTGGCGATATTTATTCATCACAACTATATATTGATATTATAAATCGTGGCACTTCACGTCAAGAGATGCGGACAACTTGTAGTTGACATGCAAAAAGGTATCAACCAGTGGCACAGCAGCTTATAGAAAAACCAGGAGGTGCACCACGCATGGCAACAAGGGCAGCGGAAGTATTTTACAAGTGTGAACGAAGTATATTTTGAAAACTTAAACAACACAGCAATTTCCGAGAAAGTCTCTTCAACACGGCCGTACTATTGTAAAAATGTTATACGGTTGTCTCGAGTTGAACACTATCAAATACTGGATTTTGTATCTGAACCGAACAATGAAATTGCTGGATTAATACTCAAATACTGTAGTGACCCGAATAAGAGGGGGGGACTGATATTTATTTGGCCTTTCCAAAGGGTACCCCCTTGTTATTCGGTTACGGACTGTTATTTATTTTTAACCCAGGCTGCGCCGTCCTTCGTTACTGATAAATATCCGGTACTGCAATTATCCGATGAATTAAACGTTTATTTGTCTTGTGTCAATAGTTTGGGCGATAATGCAAGATTATACTTAGGAATGTACTTTCAAAATTCAAGTACGCCTTAAGGTTTCGAACTCAAATTATTTGGTCCTGGATTCATTTATGCGCTACAATTAGGATTAATTGACATTTGTGGACTGTAATTAGGGTTTAGGCAGTCTATCCGCTCACGGACTCTTATTAGGGATACGGACTCCAATTGATTCGGACTCAAAATGGGGCCCCCTCTTATTACCCCTCCCTTTCTAATTGGGGTCAATACAGTAGGTTGATGTGACAACATTTATTGTAAAAAACCTGCAAACACATCGAGCGAGAAACCAGACGTAATTTTTGTATAATATTGTTTTGGGAATACGGGCCTGATTAAGTAAACCTGTTTTTGGGAAAATGGGGATTCAAAAAAGGTTGGAAGAGTGCCTTTGACAACCGTCTGACTGCATACCCTTGTTACAGCTTCCACTGTAACTTTTTTTAAGTACTGTCGCATTAATAAATTAGTGTCTTCGACTCGCTTAGCAACCTTCGAAAGAGAACTTAATCAATTGAACTTGTTAAAATAAACAATAATTGCTCAACGTAAGCGTATTTTTGTGTTAATTCTTAATTCATACACCTATTAATATATCAGGGAACCACACTAAAACTGGAAAAAATGCTCTTATCCCTACGTTACACAAGTTTAATTGAGAACGAATTCAACACAATAAACTTTACAGGTAAATGCCTACGCCAAATAATAACTAACTAGCTTGCCAACTTTGCGCAATGCGCAAAAGTAGCGAAAGCACAAAAATTTCCTTGCAAATTTTTCTTTCATAGAACAATCACATGTATTTCTGTAGAAATTATTGTAAATAAAGTAATGCTTGAAAGTTGCCCAAAATACGTATTTGGAGCGTTCAGTTTTAATAGATAGATTTAATACATCGAAACGCGTCGAACGTCAACGATACACAAAGCAAAATGAATGATTGTTGTTTGGATCCGAACCGAAAAACTGTCACTGGAACGACGACAAAATTTTAAATATCAGTATTTAAGACGAAACTGACGAATCATTAACGGTGGTTCAACAGAACAGCGTCGTTAACAGCAAAAAAATTTACATTGAGGGGTTGCTGCCTGACGACCCCTGAAAACTGTAATGTTTAAGACACCCATAATAGAACAATGAGACACACACAAAAATTCGGACACTCATACCGTTGTTGGGTGTCTCTATCGACTCAATAGACACTCAAACTGCGCTGTTCGGCGAATTGAGCTTTAGTCTTAAACCGTCAAACGCCGAAAAGCGACGCATCAGTCATGTCAACAGTGATTGAGCACTCTTGTATTGGAGAGAGGCAAAAATTGCAACTGCAAATTGTAAATTATTAAAATGAGTAAAAAAGTTATATTATGCTGTGTAAAATTGAATATATAATATATTATATATGTAATATATTATATATAATATATATAAATATATATAATATATATAATATATTACATATATAATATATGCGTATATATATGTTCATATAATATATTGTTTTTGTACGCAGGCCTAAAGGTGGCACATACTTGTAGTTCAGCGCCAAACTACGCCACAAGTTGTCACGTGCGCTACCTTACGAAATCCGGAGGACACCGTACGAAATTAAATATTCAAAAAGTATAGCGCCACTGCAAGAGCAACAATGGTTTTGTTATTCCCAAAGTACCTAAAATCAAATTGCCTTAAATTTCCGCAAGAATTATACCAAGCCTTGAGTTCGGCCGTCGCTGTTCGTCGCCGTCCATCGCTGTTCGTCGCCGTCCATCGCTGTTCAGCGCCGTCCGTCGGTGTTCAGCGCAGTCCATCGCAATTCGACGCCGTCCGTCGCTGTTCAGCACCGCCAATCACGGTGCGGTATCATTTGCGAGATGGACTTCGCCGCACGGGGACGGACAGCGCCGCTCGACAAGTTTAGCGCCAACTTTAGTGTTGCCAAAATACGTTTACAATTGTTTATGAAACAAAAACTGGTCGAGTTTCAAACCCCGAAATTCTGTTGCTTTTAAACAGCAAAATAACTGATTTATTGGGAACATGGTTTGGCGTAGGAAAATACGAAATGATTGCCCGAAAAAACACAATGATTTGACTCAAAACTACAAACTGTACGTTAAAGTTAAGATATATGGAAATCTGTAAATGGTTCAACAACATAAAAGCTGTCAACAACTTTTTGCTACACAGGTGTCAAATTTATGCTTTTAACTGTCAGATCATCACATGAAAATTGGCATTTAACAAGCTTATTCAACCAGTGGCGTATCAAGTGGGGCCCACCCAGTTGTTGGGCTCTTCAACTGCAAGTAAAAAATTTTAGTTCAAAATATTTTTCGAAATTAACGTCTGACTTTCAGTTCATTTCGCTTTCGAGATTTTTTCACTATTAAAATTGTGTCCTCCTGTCAGAAACCTCTGTATACGTCACTGCACTCAACTGGAAAAATCGAAATATCGTTGGTCAATCAATGACACGCAAGAGTCAGTCGGACCTGTGTTAATTTGATTTCGAAAATCTGGTCAATGTAAATAACAGGGGCGGAACAGTATTATAAGCATATTCCTAAGCCTAAGCCTTAGCTTAAGCTTAAGCCTAAGCGTATGAATGAGCATATTCTTAAGCCTAGGCCTAAGCCTAAGCCTTAGCCAAGCAAAAAATTAGTCTAAACCTTAAGCTTACTCGTTTCTAGTCCTACAGAAAAACGTTCCGCCCCTGATTTTTAAATGGGCCCAAAATCTGAACTTAGCCAAAATCTGGTTCACTTATAGATTAACTTAAAGATGATTGTGCCATATTTATTTTTTGGTTTTCAGATCAATTTAGGCATTCTATGATAATGGCATCTGTCATCAGTTAGAAAAATAGTTTTTAAAACAACTTTACCTTTTGCGTAGTTTATAAATACTGTTTTCTTAATAATTTATACAGGAAATTTATCATTTTGAAATAAAACTGCGACTAACACCTAAGAGCGTACACAAATTAAAAGGATAGAAGGCATGGGCGTCCGCCGAAAATTATATTTGGGGCACCTAATAATTTTGGGGGCCCCTACATTTGCGGTTCAAGATTGTTAACTTTTAGCCGAATCTATTTGGGGAGCACCAGTCAAGAAAGGCTCGATACCCCAATGCCCCCGTGAGGACGCTCTTGATCACAACGATATGTTTCGTCGTAACATTTTCACAGAGACAAGACAAACTAACTACCAATCAGAGTCAGAACAACCTTCTGGTTGGTAGAAGGCGAAACGTTTTCTCTCGCAAGTTTATACCCTTCTGAACAGAAATCCTGATTACGCTTCTGCTACTAAGTAATAATCGTAATGCAACAAGTTAAAAATAACAGCCAGTGATTTAGTAATACCTTCCGTCGCTACTTACACTATTTTATCTTTAGTGGACCAACCAGACGGATCTATAATAAGAAGGATCGGTCGATCCCGGTTTCTTGTGAATACTGTACCTTTTGACCAAAACTCATAATCAGAGGCATTAAACCACTAGCAACCAAATATTGATTGACAGCAAGTCAAATTTAATTTGACACAAACCTGTCATATAATACAGTTTTGGGTTTAGCCTCATATGATATATATACATATATACACACACACATATATATATAATGGATAGATGTGTATAATAGCATTAATATTATCGACCAATGATCAATCTTGGAGTGTCACAAAGTCAGGCAAAAATTAAAATAATGAACCAAATTAACTGTCAGGTTGAATTAACATTGAACTGAGGGTTCCGCAGTTTGGAAAGCAGTATATATCCTTTTCCATAGGTAAGAAACCACGAGGGGGAAAAGGTTCGTATATTTCTAGTTATAAAGATAATCACGTACGTGTCTGGTTTATCATTCCTTTGCTCGTGAATTCTTCGGGATCCTACATTCAAAAGTCGCGGCTACGGGTGAGCGATTATCAAAACAACTTGACTTATTAGAAGTTTGGAACTTTTAATCTCAATGACGGGGTTAATACCCCAGGTAGATATCAAGTAACAAAATATCTGCGAATTGATTTACAGTGTATTAGCCTTTAAAACATGCTGGTTACAGCAATAAAAACTATTACTTGCAGACTCCTGGGCCTGAACTCGAACTACGACCAGGGGCATATGCAGCTGATCCGAAAAAACACGGACATATACACTTTGGAAGCGATATATAGTAGTCGACGAAACCTTGCGATTGAAGCGTCAGCTGCAATTTAAATAATTGGTGACTTATAGAGACTTTGATGTTTTTTCTACCCGATTTTCCGTTCTTTGTTATGCAAATGATTTTGAGGGAAGGGTCGCTTTCGCGCTGCCGCACTGTTGTTGCTCCAATCACTAACCCATACTTTGGCCCATGTATAGAAGAGGGCTGGAACAGTCATATAAGCATATTCCTAAGCCTAAGCCTAAGCGTAAGAATGAGCATATTCCTGAGCCTAAGCCTAAGCCTAAGCGTAATGAGCATATTCCTAAGCCTTAAAATCGAACTATGAGCTGCCTAAGCATAAAACCTGGCTGTCGGCCAAATCCGAAATTGCGTAAAGACTTTAGTTTTCAATCAATCTTCTGGCGTTGTCATTCATAATTTCAAAATATGACCATAAATGTGACGTATTGCCATCGCGTCAAAAGTTTTTGAAATTTATTTACGAAAAATATTCAAGTTGATATCAATCAATACAATTAGCCGATCAATCTTTAAAAGCAAAAACTGTACTGTCATATATGGGTGTCGTCAGGTACGTACAAGGAGGTCAGTGGCGTGTCACCCCCTTGCGTTTCCGCAGTAATATTTTTTGCATTGGTATTCATTTTAAAACTTGTAATTTCAGCGGTTATTTTGCATTTTTCCCAACTGGACCGTACTTGGACACCCAAGTCCAATATTGTCGCGGTGCCCACGTGGTCAAACAATACTGAAGTATATTTTGGCTCGACTCGAGAGAAAAAGAGAATCAACGATGAACTAAATATGAAACGTATGAGTACTGCATTGACCGGAATAAGAGGGGGGGTAATAAGAGGGGTGGGGTCCCCATTTTGAGTCCCGATCAATAGGAGTCCGTATCCCTAATACGAGTCCGTAACCGGATAGGGTCCCTAAACCCTAGAGAGATTCTATAAATGACAATTATCCCTAATTGTAGGGCATAATCAAGGACCAAATAAAGTTGAAGCTTTTGATGCAAGGCAAAAACGTTTAATTCAACGGATAGTAGCAATACCGAATATATCAGTAACGAAGGACGGCGGAGGGCGGGTTAAAAATAAACAACAGTACGCAACCGAATAACAAGGGGGTACCCTCTGGAGAGGCCAAATAAATATTAGTCCCCCCTCTTATTCGGGTCCCTACAGTATGCGTATGAGATTCTACGCTTGTGGCCTAATTGTGACAAAAAAACTTGTTTCAGCGAGGCATGTAAGAGGAACGAAAACAGGGCTTTAGCGCAATGCTCAACGAACTTCAACGTTTAATGTTTTTAATTTTTTTAGAACGAAGTTTACAAAACACGATAAAAAATCTACTTAAATACGTATATTACCCTTGAACTTCAGCTTAGCATAAAGTATCACCCCAGCGGGACAATTCAGGTGCATCATTAGCTAGCTTTATCATAATGATGATCAATCTTGGTATCTCGCGTATTTATTCACCATAGAGTCTTTTAAATGCGATTGATTTTAATGTAAGTTCAAAAGAATACTTCAATAGAAAAGCAGGCCCTTGTTAAATATAGGAACCTGCCCATTTTAAGACATGGTAATCGGTGATCCTAGAGACCAGGCGTATATTTAATCATTGGCTTAGATTCACGTTTAAACTTAGGTTTAGGCTTTGTAGGCGGTTCCTTATATATAAGTAACTTAGGTCGATATATGTGAAGTTGAAGTAGTGTGACGTGATATTTTGGAAACCTAACGAATGCATCGGTTTAATAGCAGACATTGGTATACTCACACAATCAGAATCAGTATACGCATATTTATAATTTTATGAAATATTAAAGTGGATTCTTATTTTGTTTTGCTCTACAAAGTTCGCTACATTATTTCTTCATATTTTTAAACATTTTGATTCTAAATTTAATACCGTATTTTAAATCATAGTGCTAAATTGCGAGTTTCATATTCCACAAGACGGGCACAAGATAATGTGGACGATGTATTAATGTTTTTATTCTTGCAAATTTGCGACTGTCAAAGACTGAGTACATCTTTCAGCGGTACTGAACAAGAAATAGCAGCGTAGAACGATGTGGTCAGCATAAAGGTCCGACTTCGGCAAAAATCGACATTGAGCAGCGGATTCGGTTAAATTTTAGTTGAAGGTTCCAGCTATTTCGGTACTAAAGTTTAATTTATTTTTATAAAATATGACTTAGATGGCAACATTGGGGTGATTTTGAAAGCTGAAGTGCCGAAATGTTTAAAAAAGTAAAACAAATTTCGGTGATCTCGTAGCGGATTAACCTAATTTTGGTTTACCTCCGGCTCCGGTTCCGGCTCTGGTATTTTGACTTCCGATTGGACAGTGCAGAATGGCAACTAAAAATTTAAAAGTATTTCATGTTGTATGGGTGCAATATTTGGACACATTTTCTACAAACGTTATAAAAGGGCTTTCGGCCAAAGTTACTTTAATCGGCCAATGTTACATTAACAGTAGATTAAGCGTATTCCTAAGCCTGCTTAGGCGTTGCAAAAATGAATTGCCAAGCCTAAGCCTAAGCAAAAAATGTAATCAAGAATCTAAACCTACTATTTTATAGACCCAAAAGAAACCTGGACGCCCCTTAAACTAACATGGGCCGAAATTTCAATGAGCATAAAGTTCAGCTTCTGACAGGAAAAAATGATTTATTTTGTGTCAAATATGACACCTTTTAAATAGCATAATCAGAGCAAGACGTAGAATGATCGAGCGATTATTGGTTCAATTTGACAAAAATATCCAATCTAAATGACAATTTGAAAACTGGTCAATTTCATGACAGCAGACAACATGGGCGTTGCCAATGATTTTGGAAGGCCTGTATTAGGTTTTATAAAAATCGCGAAGAGAATTTTTGTGTTACAAACGTGAAAAAAATATCTAAAACTTCATTAACAAAAAATCCCAGATTGGATGACAACTTACACCCTTGATAAGAAATTGCCAGAGAGCGTCAAAGGTTTATGGACAGATACGAGTATTATTTTTGTAACCTGACAGTATCTAATATAATTAAATAAGTTGTGTTCAAATTCTGGGTTAATATAGACCTACTCTGTGAAAACCCTCTAATATACTTCAATTATATTTTACCAACTTTTTTAAGTATAAGTGTACTAAATATTGAGTAAATCTTTGCGCAAATAATGTAAATAAGTAAAACTACTGCTGTCATTTTGCCTACACTTAAGCAAACAATTAATCTAAAGCTTAACCTTGTCTATTGCAGTCTCGATGGAAAGCGATCAACCTCTCAGCTATAGACGAAGGCAAAAAAATGAATGTGCGAAATGGTAAATTAACTAGTGTCAAAATATTTTATCATAAGCGCATCAAGATTCAATAATTTGCAAAATAATTGTGCCATAAAGTTTCAAAATGTTGTCAAACCACTGCGATGTAAGTGCAAAATACCGGGTTTGACAAGCTGGTACCGGAATTCTGGTTACACCCTGCCCAACAGTGATCCAAACCAATATTTTGCGTCAAATCTTAGATATTAAATGCGTTTGGCTTCTTGCTTGCTTTGTTCGCTAGCTTTTTGTCATTAATATACAACGTGCGACCTCCGGCACAAGAAATTGCTGGAAACTTCAGCAAGGTTGTGGATCATCTAGTTGACAAATAATCTTTTTGATATTCGGCTTGCAGTGCAGATTAGGGTATAACCGGAAGTCTGGTTCCGGCTCCGGCTGCGGCATAAAATCGGCCTCCTGCTCCGGCTCTGGCTCTGGTAGAATTTATGCCGGATGTTCCGGAAATTTCGCAATTTTGGTAGTAAAATTTTGCATAATTTTGCAAAATTTATATGTTTAGCGCGTTTCGTTTTACTTTTATCACAAGTTTCAGCAACGAATTTCTGAAATTTCGCAAAAAAAATTAGCGTAAAACCAAACAACTTAACAACATATTGCAAATTGGCTTAAATTAACCAATCAACCACCATTTTACTACCTCTCCGGCTCCGGCCAGTTTCGTTGATTTCCGGCTCCGGTATTTTTACCTCCGGTAACCGTATTGCCAACATCACGCCAAAACAATCATTTTAGTCAGGGGATTTGCGTCAATCTCAATTACTCCGCAATACGATAACTGATTGTACCGTATAAAGTTTCTTCAAATATACGCTGTCTGTCTGTCATTTGATTATATTATTACGTTTAAAAAATCCACATCAGAGAGATAAATTAATATCGAATTTTATAATTCTAATAGTTTGCACAAAAAATATGAAATCTTAAGTGAAAACGTTCAAATATTAATGTTTTTTTGACAAATTTAACTATACTTTCTGTCTTTTTTGGTGAATTGACATCTGCCGGTAAAATTGCCAAAGTAATTTGTTCGTTATATATGTCTTTTTGATTAAGTATTTTTTATTTTGGAACAAAATGTTCGAAATTAAGTGAAATTTTCCAGCGAAAATTTTTTGGGTTCCACAATGCGTACCACATCCCCAAACAAATAGAGCTTTCGTCAACTGTTCGAGATAAGTTTTCGAATTAAACGAACTTTGATATACACTACAAAAAATGGTGAGTCAAATTGACTCTCTCCGAAATAGGCTTTTCGAGACTACTACATCGAGTCGAAATTCGACTCCACCAAAGGCAAATTTGACTCACTGAGTCGCACATTTGACTCTAGCGGAGTCGAATTTGACTCAGTTGATGCAGTCCTGAAAAGGCTATTTCAGAGAGAGTCAATTTTGGCTCACCATTTTTTGCAGTGCAAGGATAACGTTTACTAGTGTGATAAAAAGCTGACCAGTAGTTTTAGATGTTTATCGTTGACTCCTGCAGACAAGCAGGTAGGCTTAGTAAATTTTTGCACACATCTGCTCGAGCAACTCAGAGTCTTCTCGGTGAGGGAAAAACTTTTAGGAGTTTGTTAGCATTTTAGTAGCAGCAATCCAGTACGATTAATAAGAGTCACGGCAGCTAGTTTTCTACCCCACCTTCCCTTCGGCCCTGCAAAGGAGCAGGGTACCTGGTGCAGCGTAAAACCGACCCGTCAAGCAATTTAAAAATGTGCTCCTTTGGCACAATTTAAATTACACCTTGAGTTATTCAGGGTTTATTTTTTGCCTGTCTTTCGACCCATTTCGTAGTCAGAAGGGCCTCTGATGCAGCTCTGTGATGGGTAGTTGCACCATTTCCGAATTGAACAAATCTTGTATTTTACAAAAAATTACTCAGTGCATTCAGAATCAGCTCATGAAACTATTTATTCATTGTGCGTGGAGCAAACGGATACTAAAAAATACAGGAAACGGAAATGTATAGTCATCAAATGGTTGAAAACAGGAACGGAAGACGAATATAAAGTTTAAAAAATGAAAAAATACTTTTCAGCCGTATACAAATAATCAACAATGTTTACTTGGACCGATTTTAACCGAAAACGAAGACGAAAACCAATTAACGGGTATAATATACAAACTGCAATAGAATTAATCTACGTTCCTGTACATTCAGCCTACCACGATCATGTCGATTTGTCGAAAATTTAATTCGCTCATAGTTTGCGGTAGAAGAAATTTGAAAATTTTAACAGAATATGTTATGCAATTTGTCGATATAGTAAGTCGAAAAGTTAACTATTTCTGCATCAGTGACGTATTTATTCATGTATAGACACACCTATGTTTGATTGAGTCTCAATGTTACAAACGTGTTGTGGTCCATATTCGACAGACTATTCTCAAACCGTAGTTGTGACAAAAATTATCTAAATTTAAAGTTGTGATAATACCTTGACTTCATAAAGATACTTTATTTTATACTTTTTAAAGTAAAGCAAACAATGATAAGGTTTTTTGTTGTAAAAAACGAATGTTAGACCGATTTACAAGGGCTAATGTGAACCGATGTTGGCAAGTATATCTCATTGACGAATAGCCCACAAGGGTGGTGCAATGGAAGAGGAAAAATTGCGTAGCCGGAACCGGAGGTCAACAAAATTTGTCGGAGTGCAAATTTAGGTAGTGAAAATGAGGTTTAATTTGCTAATTTTCGCAGATGGTTGTCAAGTGTTACGGTTTTACGCTTATTTCTACAAAATATCGGCAATTTTTTCATCAAAATTGCACCAAAAGCGAAAACCAAACGCACCAAACAAATAAATTTTAGAAAACTGTACCAAATTTCATCACCGAAATTGCCGGAACTGCCGGCAGATATTCTACCGCAGCCGGAGAGAGAGGTCGAGTTTTTGCCGGAATCGGAGGCAGACATCCGGTTGTGCCCTGCTGCCCGCACGTTTTACGGAGAAGATGAGAAAAAATTTTATGTTGTCCAACCAACACAATGATAGGTAAATATATTCGAGTAACACCGTTCTTGGTTCGAATATTAACAAAATTTGTCGCATATTTTTACGGGCCCGTAACAAAGGGGGGGGGCAGGGGAGCTCAGCCCCCCTGGAAAAATTTTGGCCCCCCTAGAAAATTTTCAATCTTGCTTATAGTTCAACGAAAACCCTGGTATGCCTCACCTGAAAATTTTTTAGCCCCCTGTGAACTTGCTACGGGCCTGATATTTTAGATTTCTGCATTATGAACAGAAAGTTTTCGTTCGTACCTAAGTACACAATTCAAGTTTTTTCTTAAATGTGATGGTCGAAGTTTACTTTGAGTGACGTACCGTTCTTCCGTAGAACTGAAATAGAATACGCTTAAGCTTTAGGCTGTTTTTTAGGCTTAGGATAAGTCCACATCTTAGTAATAGGCTTATGTTTACTTAGCGATTGAGGCATAGGTTTAGGTTTACTAAGAGACTGAGGCATAGGCTTAGGTTTTGCCTAAGGAATATCCTTATATTACTGTTATGCGTCGCAGAGTAACGTTGGCTGATACGGTTACCATTTCCTCCACGGAAACTGAACGGATGTTCTTAGTTCGTTGATACGCTGATTTCGTGACACAGATTTTGCATACAGCGCGACACCGTGGCAGTACTCACGTCGTTAATCACAAGGATATACGTTGCAGCACACCTATAACCTGGTCAAGGTGTTAGGGAAGCAAAATCCTCCAATGTCTTGACTCTGGTTCAGGGGCTACGTTCTAGCTTTTCTCGCCTTCCTAACTTTGGTCCATGTAAAAATCAGGGACGCAACGTTTTTCTGTGGGACTAGAATAGAACAAGCTTAAGCTGTAGACTAATTTTCTTTGCTTGGCTTAAGCTTAGGCTTTAGGTTTAGGAATAAACTCATTCTTACGCTTAGGCTTAGGCTTAGGCATAGCCTTAGGTTTAGGAATAAGCTAATAATACAGTTCCGCCACTGTTCTTTACATTGGCTTAAACTTCTTGTAAATTTATTAAAGGAGTAAGCGGTTCGCACTGATTTTAAGTCAAACTAGCAGATACTTAAATAGTTTTTTCGATTATGGTTTCCGTTTATACACACACATCCTGCAGCCTCTTGTTAACAAATATGTGTACAGGCCGCAACTGGAGGATCCGAGGGTGACGCCCCCATCCCATATAAATATTTTACCCCCAGGCACAAAATTTCTTCAAGTGCATAAATAGTTTCTTCGTCTCGTCTGGAAACCTTCTAGTACGGCATCCTGAGGATTCCTTGTTGAGGGGACTGTTTGTGTAACTCATATTGTGATGATGATAATACAATATGATAGTCGATGTTAACAGTTCGAATATAAACAGTACTCAATACGTGACTACTTTCAGTAAATACATGACAATTTCACTAATTTCAAAAACTTTTAACAATTTTTTCGTAATTTTAGTCAGTAGGAAAAAACGCTAAAATTTGCAGTTAACTGGAGTTTTTACTGGTTATGAGCCGAAAATAGAACTTCAGCTGTCGCTTGCAAGAAAAGTTTTTCTTTTGAAGATACAAACGTTTTGTAGAAACAACATAGATGCGGTAGCGAAATAGCGATCGAGCTATTTGAATGTAGTTAATTTTTATTGTAGTGCACATGAAATATACGCACAAATTGGATCCACAACATTTAAAAGATTAATGGGAAAAATAAACAATTTATTTGATTTTTACGCATTAATATGTTAATTTTATGCGCATCTATGGACATTAGGGTGCAACCGGAGGTGAAAAATTCCGGAGCCGGAGCCGGAGCCAGAGGTGAGGCGAAATTAGGTGGCCCATGTATAGAACAGGGCCGGATCGTTTTCCGAAGGGGCTATAATAGAGTCTGTTTAAGCTTTAGACTAATCTTAGCTTAGGCTTACGCTTAGGAATATGCTTATACTACTGTTCCGGCCCTGTTCTATACATGGGCCAATAGGTAGTAAAAATGATGATTAGTTAATTTTAGCCAATATCTGCAATACGTCGTTAAGTTGTTTGGTTTTTCCTAAACCTAAGCTTTAGCCAAAAGAAATATTAATTTGCAAAAATAACAATTTGAATTACATCAACTTTACACATTAATGTGTTAATCTTAACAGCATCACAATACAATCTTTGATTGAGATTTTGCGAAAAAAAGCGAGTTTAAATGTTTCGTAAACTGATAGTTTCGATCCAGTTTCCTGTATACTGCAAAAACGAGAAAATCTATTCCATTGGGAGGAAGAAGGTGAAAGATTTGACGAATTCTAGAACCAGAGTCGGAAACCAGCGTATTTACTTGTTAAAAGGAAGGCAAGGCTTTTCTGTTAGGTTTAACGATTTACCGTTTTTGGGTTGAAGCCCAATTAATTTAGTCGTGTTTCGGTTCCTTGCAATTTGGGCTCATGTACAGATCAGGGCGGAACGTTTTTCTGCGGGACTATGATAGCGTAACTTTAGGTATAAGAATATGCTTATACTTGTGTTAATAATACGGTCTTGTTCTATATATTGGCCGCAATTTATATAAATATCATAACAAACTTTCTATACATGTTGTTGAAATTTTGACAAATTTAGCATTAAAAATTTGTCATAGATTTCGAAATCAAAGCACTTTAGTTTGTTTGTCCCATGTAAAGATCAGGGGAAATAGTTTTTCTCTGGGACTTGAATAGAGTAAGCTTAAGATTTAGACTAATTTTTTCCTTGGCTTAGCCTTAGGCTAAGGCTTAGGCTTAGGAATATGCTCATGCTTGCGCGTAGGCTTAGATTAGGCATAGGCTTCGGCTTAGAAATATGCTCATAATACTGTTCCGAACTTCTGTATCTGTTTTAATATCACATTTTTCTCATTTAAATGTTAGGAATTAGGTTTAGGCTCAGGCATGAGTACAGACTTGTATACGAAAGTTTTATGCTTATGCTTAAGTAAACCATTTCCGCAACGTTACCTGAAACCTAAGGCTAACAGCGCAAGTCTAAACCTACATCGGAAGAGTGTTCGCGAGTCACTTTTTTGCAGCACTAGAATCGATTTCGGCGTTCATAATAATTTTTATTGATTTCCTCCAGTGTGAGAAATATGAAAAAATGAGAAAAAAATAAAAAATATTTATATAATAAACGAAAACGGACAGAATTAGTTCATTATATCAAGTCGGGATGAATCAAACACACATGGGAGAGAGTATTCTTGTTTATTGCGAAAATGCGATTTTGCAATAAATGTAATATGCAACTTTGCAGTATATATCTCTCGCATGCACGCAGTATTTCGTGGTATCTTTTCGTTTCAAGAATTCGCTCAATTTGTTTCGTAGGAAATTGGTTTGTTTTTTGCATTTTTTTGAATAAACATTACAGATTTGACAAACGTTAGAAAGTTTTCGTACTATTTTTCGTTTAAGAGTGAAAGTATTGATTGTATTTCATTTGTTAATTTTGTATATTTATGTTTTTATATGTTATTTTCTTATGAAATGAGGGCTGGTGATAATTGACTGAATAATGAACAACTTTAATAATTTAGCCAAAACCTTTATTGCCAGGGTATATAGTTTTTAATAACATGAACAGACTATTGATATTTACTAAGAGTATATTTGATAGAATGCGAGACCTTCTATTCTTCGTCTGATGCCGCTTCTGGGGTATCACAAGGTTTCAATACGATAGTATTCACTTCCTCACCAGGCAAAGGGTATTTGCAAATTTTTAGTACCCATCTGCAGGGCCGTCCGCAGAAATTTATGTTTGTCGGGGACCGAAATCTTTTCGGGCGAACCTACAATTGCAACTCAAGATTGTTTATTTTTAGACCGACTCAATTTGGGGGGGGGCACCAGCAGACTATCGAAATCAGGAGGAGTATAACAGGAAATGGCACAGACATTGTGATGGTTTATGCTAATATTTCGAAGTCAGGCCCGTTTCAGGAAGGGGTCCAGGCGAGCTCAACCGTCTTCGTTTAGAAAAGTTTCAACCTCGCTCATACAAGTGATCTTAAATCTTTGTCTGCCCCATCTAAAATTTTATTGGACATCTTAGCAATGTTCGCTGTATGCGAATCTGTTTGGAGTGCAACGATGTGTCACATTTCGTGATTATACTCTTGTGGTATTACGAATTTTTGATCCTCGCAAAGCCCCCTGGAAATTTCGGAGGGGACATCCCAGTCTGCTAAGGCGTTGAATTTAATTGTCTTTTTAAGTCGCCTACAGTTTACTGATAAGTTAACATTTCAGTTTTGAAACATGTACAAAATTTTGACGCGAAAAACAACCAGTTGAGCAGGAAGTAAAAACATACTCCTAAACATTATATGTCGGCTTTTGTACACGTTTTTACAAACTTTAGGCTCAGACTTATAGCCAGCTCACCTTGCTACCTACGCAAAACTGGATGCTCTTATAAAAGATGGGCCAAACAAGTATTGCAACTGAACGCAACACTATAAAAACGTAGAATAGTGGAATAGTACCGTTGTTAAAGTGTTAAAATACATCGGTGTGCGGTGGTACGCTTTGATAAGTATAAACACAATTTCTGTACTTTAAGCCACTGAAGGAAGAATAGTTAGCTACGTTCTGATATTTGAATACAATCTAGTATTTGATTTTAATTCAGTATCCGCCTACGGCTCCGGCTCCTGCCCTATAGTAAATTATCCGGCTCCGGCTCCGGCCGGGTATTATATTATCCAGCTCATACTCCGTCATTTATCGGTATCCGGTCGCACCCTGATATATTTATATATAACATATAATGTATGTGTATATATATTACATATTTTTGCACTTGCATGCCACTCCGGATTGAAAATAGCTGATTTTCAAGAGTAAACTTAACTTTTTAACCAAACAAACATGCTAATTTGTGGTGCAAAACGCTTTTGTATCTATTACTTGTAGTTTTTTGCTTAAATTTTTTGTTAATATCATGCAGTAGTTACCGCTTTAACACGACGCATAGAGGTCGTTGTACAGTGTTAATCGATGCAGTATACTGCACCTCTACACTGGCCGATTCAATGGAGGATACCCCGCCCGAGGCCCTCTAACTGGCGTCAAGACAAATATTTTGTATTAACCTTTAGCGATAAAATGGCGTTTGGCTTCTCGATCGCTTCACTCGTGAGTTATTGACACTATTATATTTCGTTCGGTCTCCCATTTTCAAAAACTTCTATAACCTCAGCCACTACTCCTCTACATAGAGTAGTAAACAAAAAGGAAATGCTAACAATTATAGTTTTTTTGTCAACCTGATAATTTTGTAAAAGTAACAACGTTTTGCTGGCTAAGTCATGTCACAAATTTAGTTGGGTTTTTTAATATCTGAGTAAAAATTTGTAAGTCAAATATAGATTAAATTGGACTTTTTTCAACTGCTAACATAGGTGAAGCCAGGATTTTGGATTGAAGGAACACCAACGGTTAATGTAACGTGTGCCACGTTGGCCTACGCATTCGTAACAGTGATCAAAACCAAAATTTTTTGTTAATAGTGCGTAGTAAAGTTGCATTTTTGCATCCGTGAAATATATCGTGCCTAAGGCCGCCTAATATATATCTATATGTGTTTATGTATAAATATATAATATATATTATATATTCAGATATATATTTATTTACTTATATATATTTATTTATTTATTTACTTATATATAAGGCGGCTTAGACACCATCTATTTCTAGATTAACCCCTAACATTTCGCAAGTATTCGAAAAGGGATTTCTTGCATTACTAACTGAAAAACAAAATTTCATTGATAAAAATCACAAAAAACAGTTGTTTCCTAAACGCCTTCTCGCTCTGCACATGACTGTTATTTTTCGTTTTTGATATGTTTTCTCATTCTGTGCTGTCAGATTTTGTCATTTTCGATATATCGAAATACTAAAGTTTCAAGGTTATATTTATGTCAGCGTGCCTTCTGGAAAGACACTATACTAACATTAGTGATGTAAGCCGGGTCGTAAAAAACTGGAGCGGGCGCGGTTTAGACCGCGGGCCGTACTGCATAACACGCCATCTGGGACCGGACCAGTACCGCCATTAAAACGATGCAATCTGCTTGCCTTGAAATGGCCATTCAGGTCAGGTGTTGAACCATTTGTCGTCATAGTTCAAGTCAGTTCTGGGTCCAGAAATTCCCTACGGTTCAAACCGCGTGGTATATAATAGTGAAAAGGCATGCAGTGTTCCAAATAGGGGTTACTCGACTGCACAGCGCAAACGGTAATTGCAGTGTTCCTTGTACGAGAACCTAAATTAGAAAATCTCGCACGAAGAATCGGGCAACTTTAGGAGAATTTGGCGCCATATCAGATCTTAGCATACCCCCTCCTGAAATTTTGTCGCCCTTTTATTCTGTTATGACGAGTGCCGAAGCCGGGACGAACCTAGTTTTATAGCTGTTGGAATCGTGGATTACCGTGCAAAATGCGTATTTCTACCGTTGTATGATTAAATATCATCGCGTGCAATACGTGTGCGATACACTTTTGAGAATACTGGCCCAGTTTCTAACACATCGTTTTCTAGACTACCCGTATCGCCTAATTAACGCTAATTTATTACTTTTTGTATCAATGACAATTATATTTTCTTCACAGGGGAGTTACAACGTTTCATTTCTTGGGTCTACACTTCTTTCACCCTATTTCTGAATACTCAGCTTGGTGTAAATGGTCAAATTTTATCTTATCTCACCAGAACATTTATGACCCGTATATAACCCTAATATCCGCCTTTGTTATATACAATGTATGTCTCGTAATGTAAGGATAACGCCTTGCTTTTTGCTAAAACTACGTAGTGATAGGGGGGCTAAGGGGCCATGCCCCCTCCAATAACTCTGGTGTATTTAGCTTTGTAACTAAATGTTAGTGGAAACAGCTTCAAAAACGAAGCCATACGTAGCTAAGTAATTGGTGCAGGCCTCACTAAAACCAAAATCCCTGCTACGCCCGTATTGGACGATCATTTCTCGCCGTTGTCACAGTTTGCATGCATATGCTAAGCAACAAACTTTTCATATTATAAGTATTAGGCAATTTATATCACTGAAAGCGCAGCTAAAATACACCTAAACTTTGTCGCTGTTGTTGAATTTTTTCCTCAACTTAATATTAAAATTTAATAATTGTCTTTAGGAAGTCATGAAGGATCAAACATCGGCATTTAGTTTACCTTGTTTTTAAGCAATGACTTGTAACTGAGTACTAAGATATATTATATGTATATGTGTATCTATTTATCGGCCCATGTTAATTTAAGGGGCGTCTAGGTTTCTGGTGGGTATATAAAAGAGTAAGTTTCGATTATAGGCTGTATTTTTTGCTTAGGCTTATACAGCAAAAAATAGTGAGTCAAATTGACTCTTTCCGAAATAGACTTTTCCGGACTACACAAACAGTCAAAATTTGACTCCGCCAGAGTCAAATTCGACTCACCGAGCGAATCACTTGGTCGAATTTGACTCTGGCGGAGTCGAATTTTGACTCAGTTTGTGTAGTCCGTAAACAGCCTATTTCGGAGAGAGTCAATTTGACTCACAATTTTTTGCTGTGAGGCTTAGTCATAGGCTTAGGAACACATTCTTTCAACGCTTAGGCTTAGGCGTAAGTTTAGGAAGACGCTTAATCTACTGTTGCGTCCCTTAAAGCAACATTGGCATATCTATCTATATGGCCGGAACAGCTACCCCTCAAACCCCCCATTTGGGAGGCCCACCCCTAAAGGTCCCTCCAGCTTAACCGGTTGAAACAAAAACCGCCGAAGTTTTACACGGCATCTGGCTTCTCGCTAGCAAGTCTGGATGCCCCCACCCTAGATTAAGTCTTTTATCTTGAAACCTTGGCTAATTGACCAAAAAAATTATACGAGTTCGCCCAAATCAAAAACACGAAACACTGTCGATATAACGCGACAACTGCTAACACAAATATTGGAAATGGTTTTAAGTCGACAAACGAACCAAAGCCCATTTTTTTCAAATTGGTATTAATTTCGGATCTGGTTGGTAGGTTACAGCATATCAGCTGGTATGATAGCTGCAATACACAATCGGGTTTAAAATACGTGTTAACGACACAAATATATTAAAATTTTTATCCTGTGCTTTACGTCATATATCATGTCAAAACTATATTTATCGATTTTCGCTGTTCAAACAGCATCTTTCAAAACGCTTTTTTGCACGATGAGAAACTAAACTAAATAGCTAGCGTACCGAAACGCTAAACGCTTTTAAACGTTTGTGAAAACGCTATTTCCTCATCAATATAGACGCTTGTTTCAAGACACGAAAAACGTTTTGCATTTTTGACACTATTCCTTAATGCTTGCAGTATACGTTTATGAGCCCGATTGCACTTATGATTTTATCGTATGCGATTTACAAATTTTGCAAGCCATAACAGTTAACGTTAAATGTTAATAAGAGTACATGATACAAGAGTGGGCCAATGTAAAGAACAGGTGCGGAACAGTGTTATAAGCATATTGCTAAGCCTAAAACTAAGCCGAAGCCGAAGTCTAAGCGTAGGAAAGACCATGTTCCTAAGCCTAAGCGTAAGCCTAAGTCTAAGCCAAGCAACAAATTAGTCTAAAACCTAAGGTTACTCTCTTCTAGTCCCACAGAAAAACGTTCCGCCTCTGATCTTTACATGGACCCCATAGTGAGCATGTCTTGGGGTTCCGCGTGGTAAAAATGTACCACAGAGCGTTGTCGATGCCCGATACATAAAGTGCAACGGTTCGCACAGGCTGTACCTCCTCTCTAAATTAAGGCGGTAGGTCAAAAACGCAACGCGTGCCGGGTACATTCTTTCGTACACAGAATGATTGTACGAAGTTGCATACTCTTGTTGAACTATGCATCATCCATTCTTGAAAATCAGCAGAAAAACATTGTATATCACTGAAAATTCATAAATTACTGTTGCTGCAAAAACTTGCGCGTACAAATCTCGCTTAACCTCGACTCGTAATTGTTAACCTAAGCATTTATGGACATTTTTTACTGCCGTGAATTTGTAAAATACTAAACGTTGGTCTATGGCATATTTACAAATTCTGAAACTTTAGTGTTTTTCCTAAAAACTGTGTTTGAAATCAGCAGTTATTTCCAGCAAATAGCGTAGAAATTTAAAATTTAATTAAACCATTCAGCCAATTGGCACGAATTCTTGAAGAAAACCAACTCATAATTACCCAAAACATCTACGGAGCTATGACAGATATTTTTTCCTCATCAGCACGCTCGTATACTAGGTAATACTGTAGTGACCCGAATAAGAGCGGGAATCAATGTTACTTTAACGGCCGTAACAGTAGATTAAGCGTATTCCTAAGCCTAAGCCTAAGAAAAAATGTAGTCTAGAAGTAAAGCTTACTCTATTACAGACCCACCAGAAACCGGGACGACCCTAAAAGTAACATAGGCCGGAGGGGGTAATAAGAGGGGGTTCCCCATTTTGAGTTCCAATAAATAAGAGTCTGTATCCCTAACATGACTCCGCAAGCGGATAAAGTTCCAAACAGGGTGTAAACGGACAGCAAAAGCAACAGAAACGAAAAGGGATAGTGATCAAAGCAAGGGAAACGGAAAAGGAAAACAAATATTGAAGTGCTTAAGTTTCATGAATATTTATTTTTGAGCTAACACACTTTTAACGTGCATATATTCACTGTTGTTTCAAAAATTTAAAAGAATGTACCGGATCTATCAAAAATATTGCAATTTTTATTTGTATTTCGAACACTTGCAGCATATCTATAACAAAAATTACGAGATTATATATAATTTTGAACATAAATTTCGATAGGGGGTGTATCCTCTGAAGAAGCCAAATAAATATCAGTCACCCTCTTTATTCGGGTCAACACCGTACAAAGATATATCTTATCGGAAAATTTCTGGAAAAACTCGAAAAAAAAACTGTTTTACAGGCTGTAGAATAACTTTCTAAGGTAAGAATTTTATCGCTCGCTACGAGCGATTGCAATCAACCTTAAACTAAGATATCCCCTCTAGTTGTTCCCAAGTGTGACCCTTCCATATTACCCCAATGATAATATACCGTTTCTTTATTCGCAGAATATATCATATGAACACGATAGTGTTCATATATATGATTCGCGCATCTCAAGCGCGTATTTTCAGTTTAGTTCGCATGTTGGTGCTCAAGTAATATCAGACCGTTATCGTTTAAATTTTGTACACTGGTATCCTGGTACGTAGGGAATATTTGTGCCAAAGGATTTTGCAAACCAGTGTGGTCTTCAATAGTTACGGTCAAAAAACACCTTACAGAAAGTGCACGGAATTTTTCATTTTGGTTCAACAGTTTTTACACGTTAGCTATGTAATTTTACGATTATAACTTTCACCACTTTATAGAGCTTACGGTTGGTTGCACCCCAACGGTTGGTTTCACCCCAACAGTCGGTTTCACCCCAACGGTTGGTTTCACCCCAACGGTTGGTTTCACCCCAACGGTTGGTTTCACCCCAACGGTTGGTTTCACCCCAACAGTCGGTTTCACCCCAACGGTTGGTTTCACCCCAACGGTTGGTTTCACCCCAACGGTTGGTTTTGCCCCAACGGTTGGTTTCACCCCAACGGATGGTTTCACCCCAACAGTCGGTTTCACCCCAACGGTTGGTTTCACCCCAACGGTTGGTTTCACCCCAACGGCTGGTTTCACCCCAACGGTTGGTTTTGCCCCAACGGTTGGTTTTGCCCCAACGGTTGGTTTCACCCCAACGGTTGGTTTCACCCCAACAGTCGGTTTCTCCCCAACGGTTGGTTTCACCCCAACGGTTGGTTTTGCCCCAACGGTTGGTTTCCCCCCAACGGTTGGTTTTGCCCCAACGGTTGGTTTCATCCCAACGGTTGGTTTCACCCCAACGGTTGGTTTCACCCCAACGGTTGGTTTGGCCCCAACGGTTGGTTTCGCCCAACGGTTGGTTTCACCCCAACGGTTGGTTTCACCCCAACAGTCGGTTTTCCCCAACGGTTGGTTTCACCTCAACGGTTGGTTTCACCCCAACGGTTGGTTTTACCCCAACGGTTGGTTTCACCCCAACGGTTGGTTTTCCCCAACGGTTGGTTTCACCCCAACGGTTGGTATCACCCCAACGGTCGTTCTCCCCCAACGGTTGGTTTCACCTCAACGGCTGTTTCACCTAACGGTTGGTTTTGCCCCAACGGTTGGTTGAGCCCCACCGGTTGGTTCACCCCCACAGGTGGGTTTCACCCCACCGGTTGGTTTTGCCCCAACGGTTGGTTTCAGCTCAACGGTTGGTTTCACCCCAACGGTTGGCTTCACCCCAACGGATGGTTTCACCCCAACGGATGGTTTCACCCCAACAGTAGGTTTCACCCCAACGGTTGGTTTTACCCCAACGGTTGGTTTCACCCCAACGGTTGGTTTCACCCCAACGGTTGGTTTCACCCCAACGGTTGGTCTCACCCCAACAGTCGGTTTCACCCCAACGGTTAGCTTTACCCCAACGGTTGGTTTCACCCCAACGGTTGGATTCACCTCAGCGGTTGGTTTCACACCAACGGTTGGTTTTACCCCAACGGTGGGCTTCACCCCAAAGGTTAGTTTCACTCCAACGATTGGTTTCACCCCAACGATTGGTTTCATCCTAACGGTCGGTTTCACCCCAACGGTTGGTTTCACCACAACGGTTGGTTTCACCCCAACGGTTGGTTTCACCCCAACGGTTGGTTTCACCCCAACAGTCGGTTTCACCCCAACGGTTGGTTTCACCCCAACGGTTGGTTTCACCCCAACGGTTGGTTTTGCCCCAACGGTTGGTTTCACCCCAACGGGTGGTTTCACCCCAACAGTCGGTTTTACCCCAACGGTTGGTTTCACCCCAACGGTTGGTTTCACCCCAACGGCTGGTTTCACCCCAACGGTTGGTTTTGCCCCAACGGTTGGTTTTGCCCCAACGGTTGGTTTTGCCCCAACGGTTGGTTTCACCCCAACGGTTGGTTTCACCCCAACAGTCGGTTTCTCCCCAACGGTTGGTTTCACCTCAACGGTTGGTTTTGCCCCAACGGTTGGTTTTGCCCCAACGGTTGGTTTCACCCCAACGGTTGGTTTCACCCCAACGGTTGGTTTCACCCCAACGGTTGGTTTTGCCCCAACGGTTGGTTTTGCCCCAACGGTTGGTTTTGCCCCAACGGTTGGTTTTGCCCCAACGGTTGGTTTTGCCCCAACGGTTGGTTTCACCCCAACGGTTGGTTTCACCCCAACAGTCGGTTTCTCCCCAACGGTTGGTTTCACCTCAACGGTTGGTTTCACCCCAACGGTTGGTTTCACCCCAACGGTTGGTTTCACCCCAACGGTTGGTTTTGACCCAACGGTTGGTTTCACCCCAACGGTTGGTTTCACCCCAACGGTTGGTTTCACCCCAACGGTTGGTTTCACCCCAACGGTTGGTTTCACCTCAACGGTTGGTTTTGCCCCAACGGTTGGTTTTGCCCCAACGGTTGGTTTCACCCCAACGGTTGGTTTCACCCCAACGGTTGGTTTTGCCCCAACGGTTGGTTTCAGCTGAACGGTTGGTTTCACCCCAACGGTTGGCTTCACCCCAACGGATGGTTTCACCCCAACGGATGGTTTCACCCCAACAGTCGGTTCCACCCCAACGGTTGGTTTTACCCCAACGGTTGGTTTCACCCCAACGGTTGGTTTCACCCCAACGGTTGGTCTCACCCCAACAGTCGGTTTCACCCCAACGGTTAGCTTTACCCCAACGGTTGGTTTCACCCCAACGGTTGGATTCACCTCAACGGTTGGTTTCACACCAACGGTTGGTTTTACCCCAACGGTGGGCTTCACCCCAAAGGTTGGTTTCACTCCAACGATTGGTTTCACCCCAACGATTGGTTTCATCCTAACGGTCGGTTTCACCCCAACGGTTGGTTTCACCACAACGGTTGGTTTCACCCCAACGGTTGGTTTCACCCCAACGGTTGGTTTCACTCCAACAGTTGGTTTCGCCCCAACGGTTGGTTTCACGTCAACGGTTCGTTTCACCTCAACGGTTGGCTTCACGTCAACGGTTGGTTTCACTCCAACGATTGGTTTCACCCCAACGATTGGTTTAATCCTAACGGTTGGTTTTACCCAAATGGTTGGTTTCACACCAACGGTCGTTTTCACCCCAACGGTTGGTTTCACCTCAACGGTTGGTTTCAGCCAAATGGTTGGTTTTAACCCAACGGTTGACCGCAACGGTTGGATTCACCTCAACGGTTGGTTTCACTCCAACGGTTGGTTTTACCCCAACGGTTGGTTTCACCCCAACGATTGGTTTCACCCCAACGATTGGTTTCACCCTAACCATTGGTTTCACCCCAACGGTCGGTTTCATCCCAACGGTCGGTTTCACCCCAGCGGTCGTTTCACCCCAACGGTTGGTTTCACCCTAACGGTTGGTTTCACCCAACGGTTGATTTCACCCCACGGTTGGTTTCAACCCAACGATTGGTTTCACCCCAACGGTTGGTTTTTCCTCAACGGTTCTTTTCACCCCAACGGTTGGTTTCACCCCAACGGTCGGTTTCATCCCAACGGTTGGTTTCACTCCAACAGTTGGTTTCACCCCAACGGTTGGTTTCACCCCAACGGTTGGTTTTGCCCCAACGGTTCGTTTCACCCCAGCGGTTAATTTTGCCCCAGAGGTTAGTTTCACCCTAACGGCTGGTTTCACCTCAACGGTCGGTTTCAGCCCAAGGGTTGCTTTCACACAAACGGTTAGCTTCACCGCAACGGACGATGTCACCCCATGGATTAATGCAGCAGCTTGGTAAAGCGGTTGAAACTAGAAAAAAATGCTCAGCACTTGAGCAAAAAGGGATATGTTTCATATTCCTATTAAAAGTATGGTAAACTAGATCAGCACATTCGCTTGATGTAACCTGGAAAAGTATTAAGAAACAATAGCTGCCAAAATCATGCCAATTATTAATTTTTCTGAAACATATTGCGGACAGCAAAATTTCTGTAATATTTTTTTGTAAGAAACAGATGCTTTTCTTGAATGCAAAGCGAAATTATTTCTGAAATGTAGACAGATGTAGCTTGGAATCCATGAACGTATATTGAAGTTCTCTACAAAACGTATTAAATTTACCTATGGCTTTGTATTACCATAGTTAATTGAATTTCATAAGAGCATTGTGTGGCGACATAATGGCTGTTAGAGTTTTGATGACCAATTTTGTTAGATACTTTCTTGAACAGACGTCACAAAACGAATTGCAATTGATGCTTTAAAAAAGACTCCACTTATAAGTGACTTTTGAGTTTACTCGATTTTTTACCTTAGTAACAAATTATATAAATGCGCATTTCCCACCCGAGTTATTTATCTGTTTCACTGCATAGTCACGACTATTGACGCTCACAAATCGCACCGTATTCTGGCAACATCGATTAACTTGCAAAATCAAAGAGCGGTATACCTCAGCCATGTCTCTGCGACCCTAAGGAATTTCTGAAAATTGCTAACTCCTGTCAAAAACTTCAATCTTAGAAATAGATTTGCTGTCCGCAAGATGTTTCAGAAAAATTAATAATTGGCATGATTTTGGCAGCTATTGTTTCTTAATACTTTTCCAGGTTACATCAAGCGAATGTGCTGATCTAGTTTACCATACTTTTAATAGGAATATGAAACATATCCCTTTTTGCTCAAGTGCTGAGCATTTTTTTCTAGTTAAAGACCTTTGATAACTATTCAGCTTTGAAATTAGGCTTAACTTGAATTAAACTTTTGTTCAGCGGTTATGTAACCCTTCGCTTTCCGTTAATAACTCAGCGGTTCGAAAAGTTACGTAACCCTTCAGCTTTCCGTTGATAATTCAGCGGTTCGAAAAGTTACATAACCCTTTGTTTTCCGCTGATAACTCCTGAAACACCTAAAAGGTGAAACTTTATGCAGAAGATCGACCAAGATCGACCACGTTGTTTTATAGCTTGTTAAGTTGTTTTATCTCTATTCAGAAATGTTGTTACGACATATCGGTAATTCTTAGTGCGTTAGTTGCTGTCCATCTCATTTCTAAGACATTCAAATTCTTAAATTTATTTTTGAATTTCATTTCAAATTTTTACCATTAATTATTTCAGATGGTATTGGGTGCAGTGTAACTTATGTTTATCAAATGACTAAATGAATAGACTTAACATAACTAATAACTGCCCGTACTCTGCTCAACTGCTAGTCTTCAAGCCATGAATACTCAATTTTTAACACAAAACTGTTTTAAATATTTACTAAAGTATTGTGTAAAATTGCGTATTTTGAAAATAACGCTTGTTTTAATTATAATTGCGTTACTACCGCATATTGCTCAATCTACTGTTAATGCTCATAACGGCCGTTTGGTTAGTAACCAAGAGACAGTTCTTCATCGCAGTAAACGCTCAAATATACCGTGTGGCGCATCGTTTTCTTGTTTGCGGTTACGAAGTCGAGCGCAACAAGAACGCAGTATAAGCACTCAAATTGCAAGATTGCGTGATGTAAGAACTATCGCATGAATATTTTCTATTTCATCTGAGATATACTTGAATATGAAGTTGTTAAAATTGACCACATGGTGAAGTGATAGCATGCTTGACTTGGGCACAAGAGGTACGAGGTTCAATTCTCGGCATGGTCTATAACTTTGGGCAAAACTTCGAGCAGGAGTCGTCCAGACAACTCATATTTGTCAAATTACGTAATGTAAGAAATATCGTTCAGTTTCAGCGGGGCCAATCAAACATGGTTTCTCTAAATTAATGGTTTCTTCGCAACAAACTACAACACCGAATTAAGGTTTAAACCAGAGCGATTATTTTTTATTTTGCATGATCTCTAACTCTAAGTTGAATTCTTGTTCAAAACTGGGGCTCATGTAAAGATCATGGGTGAAATGTTATTTCGTGAGACTGGAATAGAGTGAGCTTAACGTTTATTGCTCTAATTCTTTTTCGTATGAATATTTTCAATTTCATCTTTAATAAACACACCAGAGAAGCACATTTAATAACTATCGAACAGTTAAAAGGGTGCAGGCGAAACACGACCTCTGCAACTTGAATGATTATTCACAACAAGCAATAATAGTGAATTAAAGTTGTAACCCTTTCTCGTAAAAAATATTTTCAATTTTATCTTAAATCTAACTGAATCTCGAGTATTAGCACACAAGTTTGAAGACTACGCATAGGCACAATCGGTGCGAGACAGGCAACACCTCTTCAAATTGACTGCTTCTTGAAGACTTTTGAGTAAAAATTTACAATTTAAAAATTTAAAAAAATTTAGGTTTAAATTTTAGGCACCGGTTCCACGTTCAGACTCGAGTCGTGAACGCTCAAAGCCTCACGACAAACTCAAACGTGAAATGGTTTTGCTCGCAAGCCAACAAGCGCTCGCTGAAATTAACGCTTTATTTAATCAAACCGAAACAAGCTTTAAACGTGGTAAGAATGATATCTAAAGCCTCACACTAAACGATATCTCTGTATAAACAGCCAGTAATCTGTGCTCATGGCCAATATTCTCAAATGTGTATAGCAACACTCATTATTAGTTAGTAATAGATTTTCAAACTCACAAACTATGCAGTTGTTTAACTCGAAATTGGCACACCAGTAGAGAAAGTGATGTGCGAAAAATGTGCTGAATTTTGAGCTTCAGCATGCATTGGTTCGAAAGTTACAAGACTTATCACCAGCTGGTGCCAGGTGCTACACACATTTGCGAATACGGGTCATTATTCTCAAATGCGTGTAGCACCTATTTCCTGCTAATGATAGGCTAACTTTTAAACGGAAAAACGGTGAACCTGGGAATTTTGGACATTTTTTATTTAAATTTAATCTGGTACAGTACGAAATTTTAGATAAACAACAAACGTGGTTCGTGTGTTTGAAAACCTATTGCTAACTGAATCTAGTTTCTACACACTGTTGAGAATACGGCTTGTAAGGGTAGGTCCGTAGCCATCTTAACGTGTTATATACGGACAAAACAATTTTAGAACGTGCATGCAGTTGACTTTTCTGGACTTACAAACGGGGCAAACCTTTTCTATGGAATAAAATTTTTTTCACGGTGGGAGCTGAACTCCACCGGTTACAGACCAGTCTGAGTGGGTGTATATGCAGCTGTTTGAGTTAAATCAACACTTCCCCTAAAATTTTGATTCTGTCCCATATACAGCTTCGTTTGATTAGTATGGTTGCATAGCTTTACATCATATTAAACAAGAATTATAAAAAATAATAAGAATTATAAAAAATAATAAAAAAATAATTGTTTTATTTTCAGACGCGAGTCAAATGACAATGAGCGAACAATTGTGGTCAGATTTTCGCCGTTCGCATCAACATGCAAAAGATATGTCGTATTCTGCAATGATATCTGCGTCGGCGTCGAAACGACTCAAAAGGTATGCAGTCTTAAAGTATTTTTGTGACAAAAAATTTTCTATGAATCGGGTAGAAAATTTCCCACGTTTCGCATCAACATGCAAAAGATATGTCGTGTTTATTTTATTCCTTGGTACAAAAAAGCAATGTACTTTTTTAATCTAGGCATGTATTGTCAAATGTGTATAACACCTATTACCAATGTTGGTGACAGGTCTTGTAATTTTCTAAGCAATGGACAGGTTCGAAATTGTGCACATTTTTCGTTTTTGATTTGTCCTACTTCTTTACCAATTTTTCAGATTCTGTGGATGTTCGTCAGTTTGAAAAGCAACCGCTAACTGTTGATAGGTGGTATACACATTTTATAATATGGGCTCTAAAAGTATAAATGATAATTACAATATGTAGCTGAGAATACAAGTTCTGAATTTATACGCTACCACCGGTTCAAGCATTCAAAATTTAAAGATAGTAAACTGAAAATTTTTTCGCTTAACCCTTTCTCACATGAATATTATCTATTTCCCATGAGCCATACTTTTATGCTAGGATTTGAACTCCAGTGACTGGAGTGGGAGGCGTATACCATCACCACTCAGTTATAGGAGCTTGACGCTCGAGCCCGAGGGGGCTCTCACGTCTTGTGGTAATTTAGTACTACGTATACGTGTTGCAATTGTTAAACACGGTGCGATATATACTATTTAACGTATGTGAGAAGGGGTTAAAATTCGTTTTTAGTTTCGGTCTCACTGTTCGTGAAATGATTCTCGGCGAGCGTGAACTGAACGTATCCGGGACTGAGTTGGCAAAAGTGTGTCCGCCCAATCAAATACTGAATTGTGTCGCCGGCAAATACCGGTTGTACGCCGGATACTGTAATAATGTCAATCATCCGCTGTGGGGTGCAACATTTGAACCGCTAGATCGTGTTATTGATGCCCAATACGAAGATGGTAAGTTGCACAAACGGACACGGAGAGTAGTGTCGCTAATCAGTGACACAGTGATGCCGTAAGAGTGTCCTGGAACTTCCATTTTGCAGAATAGACCGCCTTGTAAGAAAATAGACAATTTATCATTTTGCCAAAAAATGAAAGAACTTCAAAGTTGTTTTGTTCAATAATAGATTATGAGTACTGAACGCAAATTTAAAAACCTAAGCGTGAATAACGAAACTGTTATTTCAACTTGCGTGGAAGCCCAAAAACTTTCTGAAAGCATAGGTTGGTTTGGTTTTGTCAGAGATCCATAAGTGCCTGGTCTATCGTAGGAGGCTGGGGCAATGGATTGGTTGTCAACCCAGGGTATCAATTATTTTTATGACAAACTAATGTTCTATGAAATTTGCGTTACTTTCCAACATATAAGTTTTAGCCATTTTATTATGGAGTTAAAATCTTAACGTTTCTGCGCGACTACGCTCGCACGTTATTACCAATTAGTTCACGCTTGTTGCCAGCCCAGGTTATGAGATGTGGCCTTCCAGATAAGGATCCATACGAGGACTTCACATAATTTCAAACTTGGACAATTCTTTTCTAGGGGAGGGATCATATTTCGCAAAAATTTTCCAGGAAGGAGGTGTCATATATTCGGTTCGTTGTGACAGTGGTCCTGGGAGATGATTCTAGGAACATGGTTTACGTTTAGAAATCAGCGAACCTCGTAAAACCGACAGTTTCGGCACTGCATTACCGAGTCCTCGCAATATTTCATTGGCCCTATTTTCGGGCACAACTAACCGAACTGAATCACAAGCGAGCAAGTCGAATTCTCAAGAAGAAAGTCCAGGTGACAACGCGAAACACTACTGTACCCTTATGACACTGCAATGGGCACAATTTGTGTACACGGACATCGTTCATTTAGGATCATCAAAAGGTAAATACGGATTGCAATTTAAGCTTTTCATTTTTATTCAGAAAAATAAACAGCGATACGAGAATTTTTAAACTCTTTAATTATGAATTCGACAATTATTTTCAAATATTTGAAACATTGGGGATGGTTTCAGAATTTAATCACTTCGCTTAAACCTCGTTCACATGTGCAAGTCTTTTAGCGAAAAATAACAGTTACAAATTGCCTGCAAAAGTTTTTGCAGCGAAGACTGGCAGCTATAAACTTGGAGCCGCACGTTTTTTGGCGTAGGGTTCAAGATAAAGTAGCACGTGTAATATGCAGTTGCAAGTACTCGCATTCAAAAATATTTCAAAGAGCACCGTTGCAGCAGCAAATTTGTGCCGTCTGAATTGTATGAGAACAAGTCGCAGCTGCCCGATTTTACTGAAAACACTTGCACGTGTGAATATGGCTTTAATAAATATGTGTACATACAATATAATGGGCACTACTTGTTCTCACTGCAGAATAAGTAATAGAATTACTCAAACTTGATTCCGATTCCGATTCCGGTTCCGACAGAAAAATTTGATTCCGATTCCAATTCCGCTTCCGACAAAATTTAGTTCCGTTGAAACCCTGCTATTTAGCAAAAAACACTATGCAATCTTCTGACAAACTGTTTCCACCACCGATTTTTCAGCTAGGCAGAGCTAGTTACTTGCAAATATCCCTCAATTCTGAAGCTGTCACTAGGTTCAAGAGATAATCGGCTTACGTTCAGAATCAGTTTTAAATGTTGGACAACAACGCCTAGGGAATCGTGTCAAAAACAAAATGATGTTTCTTAAAACGCTTTTCACATTTCAAAAACATCAATCAAACTGCGTTGTTGTAACTGGGCGGTATTTACTCTGAAATGATTAGCAACTGCAACAAAACGGTGTTGAAGTAAAAAGCGATTTTTACAAATTTAACTTTTCAGATACAAATCTCATGGAAATGAGTTGCTGCAACGATCAGGTAGCCAGCCGGCATCCGGAATGTTTCAGTATAAACGTCGATAGCACGAATGATCCATTTTATCGCGGCCGCCTTGGATGCTTGCCGTACAGTCGAACAGCGCCTGGACCGCAGTTACAGTGTTCGTTTGGTGAGTTTACAGCTGTGACAAACTTGTAAAGGGACATGCAATGATTTCTGGTGACCTACAAACGAAACTGACACTTCTCCATCGCGTCAGGAGAAGAGGTGAATCCGCTGCCTCTTTCTGTCTGAGGAATCGAGCGCTTATCTAAACGTTTGCCTGGGTTCTGTCTCGCTTCGCTCCCTACGTTTGTACTCCCTCCTGTTGGTTGTTCTTTACTGCTCAAATCCAGAAGATGAGTAAGTTGCTTACCTCTGTTTTTTTATTTAAAGCTGAAATAAACTAGTGATGTCGACCATAAGTAACTGGCTTCGAGTTGGTCATGAGCTTCGAATTTGTATTATTACCCTTCACCGATGCTTTACTGTAAAAACCTTGAAGGCATAGCACGTGCTCAGCTAAGGCGAAATTGCAACACCCTTCATCAATGATTGGCTCGAGAAAGTTAAAATTTGTGATTGAAATTGGATCCACGTTTTAGGTCCACGTGAACAAGCCAATCAGGCGACTTCGTTTCTCGATGGCAGTATGATATATGGAAATACTCTCAATCAAGCGATAGAACTGCGAACACTGAAAAATGGTATTTGACATTGTTCGCCAACATCACATTGGTTTGCATTAGGGGCGGATCAAGAAAAAAATTAAACAGGGTCCACAGGCCAAGATCCATAGAACATTCAGACTTTAGCATAAATATGAGAATAGCGGAAAACCAATTATATCATGACGCATTTATGCATTTGGCGGCCAATGTTACTTTAAGGGGCGTAACAGTAAATTAAGCGTATTCTCGGTCACCCAATGAACATATTTTTATCACTTGCTATGCGCCATGAAATTGACTGTGTGCAGCGATGAAAAGAGGTCACAAAATGTGACCCATCATCCATCGTGACAAATGGGTAGATGACCGATGACCCATGTGATGTATGACCCAGGCCCTAAGTTACTATTTAAAAGGTGCCTCAGCTAAAAGAAACTAAACCACCGAGTTCCACATAGCAGGACAGACAAGCGACCGGCAACGGTCAAATGTTTTATTCATAGAATTAACAATCGGTCATTTATTGTAGCATACAAAGTTCTCATACTAAATACAATTTGAAATGTTTGGAATAGAAGTATGTTGGTAATGTAATCAACTATGGGCCATAATGGTCAACCTTTGAGCCATAATCCATCTCTTTGACTCATTTCCAACGTGTTTGTGAGTCTCGTTTGAAACAAGGGCCCATGTAAAGATCTGGGGCGAAACGTTTTTCTCTGGGACTAGACAAGAGTAAGCTTAAGCACTAGACTAATTTTTTACCTTGGGATAGGCTTAGGCTTAGGCTTAGGAATATGTTTATAATACTGTTCCGCCACTGTTGTTTACATTGGCCGAAACAAGCAACTGTTTCAACTGTTGGTAAAAATATTTTTCAATTAAAAATCTATTATTACGTGAACTCGCAGTACAAAATTTCAGCAACGCTTGCAGAGTTTTTTCGGGTTCAAATGTCAAATTCCTTTAGCTCATGCTAATCGGTGATAACTAATGCCTCTGCAGTAGGGTCTGGAGCTCCAAATTTGAATTTTGAAAAATTCGATTCGAAAACTGATTTGGGGCTCAGCCACACACAAAAAAGTATTTCTGAATTTATTCAGAAAACTATTTTCTGTGGCAAATCTGAAAAGTTTTTCTAATATTTAAGACAATTTTTCTTAAAATAACTGGAAAACGTTTATTTTCAGACTTTATTTCAAAACTTGTTTGAAAACTTTTCTGTTTTAACTGAAATACTTTTCAAGTGCACCTTGCTAAGCTTATTTCTTAAATGTAAGAAATTTTTGCTTAAATATCAGAAATATTATTTTGAGTGCATCCGTTTGCTTTGCCGCAATATTAGTTATTTGATCATAACTCGTAAACCAAAGGTTTGATCAAGAAAATTTTAAGCCCATTCATTTAGCGTAGCTTCCTTCGTCGGATGATATATAAATTGTCTAACTTCTTGACAAAATTTTTTTGGTTATGGTCATATCATGAAAACCTGTTCAATGATCAGGGAAAACGATGAGAATCTCAAATGACCAAAAATTTTCAATATCTAACCATTTTTGGGAAATCGCCCGCTTGGAAGGAAACATCGAAAAAACAGCCGGCGTTTTCAGCATTAAATATTGAAGCGTTCTTCAAATAAAAAATAACTTTAGTGATGTTAAGTTCGAATTTTAAGGTCGGCTGAAGTCATCGGGAGAAGGTGAGACCGGCAAACGAGAACTGTTACCAATCGACGAAGACACGGATCGTTACGGATGTAGACGAAATTCTGGCGAACTATGCTATAAATCTGGTAAGTCTGACAGCAACACGTCTGTAGTCAATCCAATACATTAAAAGAATCCAAAATTACCTGTTGTTCCCGAACAGAATTTCGAGCGTATTTACAAGATAAACTCAAAACATTTCCAATGGGACGACAAAGTTTTCGTGAGGAGCTTAGCAACGTCTGTGCCGTTCCTTTGTTGGTGCCCCGAACTGTAGTCACCTAACAGATTAACAAACGAACGATAATTTTCAAAATTCGTTTCAAGATGACTGAGTTCTGGGGTGCTTACAATCGAATGGCTAGAGTGAATATATCCCCTCTGGAATTGTCTGATGACGTAGCAAAAACGCTTTTAACATATTTTAGAATCACCTCAGGCGCCAAGACGGCAAAAATTTTATTAAACATTTTAGTTTGTACTCTTCCGAGAGCGCAACCCTAAGAAATGCTAAAACAAATAGCATCACAGTTCCAGTGATGCAGGATCTTGTAAATTTAGAAAATTTAACCAGGAAAAAATTTATATTGATGTGGAAGGAGTTAAAATTTCAACAGCTGGTCCTTGTATACAAACTGAACACGGATCTGAACACCCATTTACCAACTTTCAAAAGGAGGGTGCGTCCCCTAAAAGCACCCGTCTGGCCACACCCTTGCCTTTTGAACCAGCTGTTATGCTTAAAGCAAATGATGGCTAACAAATATTAGTTGTAAGCAGGGTGGCGGGAACGATGCTTTTTAGGGATGTAAAACCGAAGCGTGGCAGCTAACTTCAAATCAGACGGGTTATCAACTCCGATTAAGGAATTCGATCTTTGGTGGCCAGCCGAGAGTCAATAGCCAGCCAGATTAGTTCGAAACTTCGCCAACGAAACGAGCAAAACACCAGCGCATGTTTTTTGCATTAACCGATTTAAATTGCAATTCAAAATTTCAGTTTTGGTGGTGTGAGGTGTCAGCGACAATGCTTAATTTTTCCAATGGTTTCGACGGACACCCCTCACTGCAAAAAATAGTGAGTCAAATTGACTTTCTCCGAAATTGGCTCTACGGGACTACGCAAACTGAGTAAAATTTGATTCCGCCAGAGTCCAACGTGCAACTCAGTGCGTAGAATTTGACTCTGGCGGAGTCGAATATGACTCAATTTGTGTAGTCTCATAGAGCCTATGTCGGAGAGAGTCAATTTGACTGGCCATTTTTTTGCAGCGCAGACATCCCGCACTTTATTTGTATTCTTTTTCCAAATGTGTCAACTGACCCCTAGATATCCTGACTTCCGGTTTTCCCTGTTTACAGGAAGTCCAATGGTAAATTTGTTGCCGACAATTACAACGTTTCACACAATATGGCATCGACAACACAATTTACTTGCGTCCAAATTAGCTGTAAGCTTGTTTTTCGTTCAACTGAAATCACTATTGTTCCGAAAATAATAGTGACAGTTGAATGTTTTCTCAAAATATGTATAGCAATTATAACCAGTTAGCAATAGATTGTCATGATAAGCAAATTAAAGCGGTTACATATGTAAAACTCGGCTCACTAGTAGAACCAATCAAGTACAAATAAATTTACAAAATTTCGAAGCGATCTATTGATTGGTTAACTGTAGCAGCTATAAATGTCAAACGTGGCTCAGAAGCCAAACCAATAAAATGGGAAAAATGTGCACTATAAATTCCAATGAGCTGATTAATCAATTCAGCTGGTGAGTTGGTTATTTCTGAATTAATCACAGTAAACATAAACTATTCACTCTGAATTGAGTTAATTCTCACTCTGAGTTGAGTTGACTCTGGGTGAGTTGACCCTGGGTGAGTTGGTTAATTAATTCGGAATGAACTGAATCAACTCAATATTCTCAGTTGTGTCCTAACCCAGACTGCGTGATTCAACTCATTCTGAGTTAAAATCAACTCACTGAAATTTACATTGTGTCTAATTTTGAAACTCTCCATTGGCTGGTTCTAAATTGACAGAACTCATTGTTAACTGGTTATATTTGCTATACACATTTGACAAAATAAGCATAGAACTTCTTTGGAATTTTAAACCATTATGTACCTATACTAGTTTCATTGAACCGGAAAATTATTATGTAGACCTTAACCCGCTTCATGTGAATAGATCTGTCGTAACCATTACAAAAACAGTTTATCTGGCCATTTGGTTCCAAATATTTGCTCCAGACTGCACAGATATCGGGGGTTGTATACTGTTTTGTTTCATATTTTTTGCTCATTTTAATGTGTTTTACGGCATTATTTATTTATCATAGTTAATTTAAGGCAATCAACAGCGACTGGGACGATGAAAGATTATATCAAGAAGCAAGGCGTATTGTTGGAGCACAAATTCAGCATATCACATACAAGCACTATTTGCCAATAATTGTTGGTGAGAAACGTTGTCGGATCGAAAAAGGGGCATCCAGAACAAAGTTTTGTGCTGAGATTTTGTACTAAAATAGAGTTTGGCTTCTCGCTCGCTTCGTTCGCAAGCTTTAATTCACTATTATAAATAGCATAGCTTACTCCATCAAAAATTTCTGAATCTGCCAATAACAAAAATGTATTACTGAATCAATTCTGCTTAATATTAAGCTGTCTGCAGTAGTATTCAGTTTTTTAGACCTGCAAACCAAAATATAGCATAGGCTGCGGATATAAGCTGTGTTTCCACTTTTTGGATAAAAGTTTTTTATTTTTCATATTTTATACTCTTTTAACCGCCTGTCCGAAATTAGTATTTTCGATCTTTTTGTCGCTGCTGTCAGGAGGCGAGCCCCGGCGGATCCAAAAATTTGTGACGGGGAGGCGGGCTGGCAAATGTTATGAAGCATTTTAAGGTACAGACCTTATCATTTTATCACCGAAAAGTTTTCTTGGGGAAAATTGTATGGGGATGAAATATCAGACCAGCCGGGGGTAGAACCCGGGTCTCCCGCTTACAAGGCAGACATGCTAGCCACTACACCACTGGCTCGTGATGCCACAAGGCCAGTTGCACCACCATATTACAATTGTTATGATATTGCAGTTAATTTAAGGAAAACGAAACATGCGTCTGTACGATTTGGAACCGCGGTCAAATGGATATTTTTCGAATTATGCGCTGGACGCTAATCCGAGCACGTTGAACGTATTTGCATCTGCTCTTGGGCTATTTCACTACTCAGAGCTACCCGGAGTAGTTTCAACTCAACATCAGTCAACAGGCAGAGCTGATTCTGCATCTTTGTCTCAGTTGTGGTTTAATCCAAGCAGGCTTTATTCTGCCAGCAGTTTAGATGGCATATTGAGGTAAGTTTCAAGGGCGTTGGCAGGGGGTTTCAGGTGTCAACCCCCGTCGGGATTTCGGTACAGAGGTGTTTGGACACGGTGTCAGAGTGCAAGTTAAGAAACCTCTGAAATCTTTACAAAACGTTATCCCTGCTTTCAAAAATCCTGGTTACGCTAAAGGTGCGTTCTGTTCTGTTAAACTCACGCTACCAGCAGGGTGAGGCCGGATGTGAAAAATACCGTATCCAGAAATAAATATAATATGCTGGAGTCGGAACCGAAACGAGAGGTGAGCAAAATCAGGATGTTGAAATCTTAGTTAAACTCACTTAAATTTAACCAATAACCTATAACGTATTTATCACAAAACTGTTACTAGTATTTTTCGAGAATTTTGACAATTTAAATTTCAAAAATTGCCCAAAAGTTTACAAACAGAACGGCTTAAACTTTTGTGAAATTAGAAAATATTTTATTACTGAAACTGACAGAACCTATGGCTCACACTTAAGCGAAGCCGGAGCCGAAGGTCGATTTTCAGCTGCAGCCTGAAATGAAGGCAGTCTTCCTTTTGTACTCCAGTCACAAGTGGTTTGCCATTATCGTTCCAGGCAGTAGTTATACCTCCTCCAACAGGAATCAAAACCAAATCTTTGTATAAAGATTAAGCACTAAAATTGCGTTTGGCTTTTTGCTCGCTTCGCTCGCTCGGTTTTTTCACAATTAAATATCGCACAGTGCACACTTTAAGAACTTCTGGATCCAACGATGAATCCTAATCCTGATTTTTTTACTGCGGTAGGTTCGAACATATAGTAAGATATACTGTTTTCGATTTATCTGTATATATGTTTCCAGCGCCATGGCTAGGGTATCCGAGAGGCCCAAACCGTAATATCAGTCCTCGCGTAAAGTGTCATCCAGAGGACGAGCAGTTGATCCATATAATAATAACAGAAGAAACTTCGCGAGTGAAGCTAGCGAAAAGCCAAATAAACGTAAATAACCAGATGCTCAACCTTAAATGTACCGAAGGAGCAAACATATTACTGAACTCGCATGGGTTAGGACCCTTCCAGTGTCGACCCCAAGAAGAAAAGTAGCGGTTAGTACCCGCGCCACTGGATTTCTTTAAACCTTTTTGTGCAGTAGAATATCTAAATGAGGGTTATTGGTGCGAAATTCGTCATTCTATTCAAACTGTTCACAAGATAAATGATTTTTCACTATATTTTCAGTTTCTTGCTCAAAACGCTAATTGCACAGTCAAACTTAGATTTTACACCGCAGTTGACTAACCGATTTCTACAGCCTGGAGTCGGTGGCGTTGGAACAGATCTGGCTGCGATTATAATTCAAGTACTGATCGCAAACAGTTTTTTGCAATGGTTTTTGGTTCTGAGAAGTATTAAGTGGCTCTTTGTTTGGCGTATACATTGATTGTCTCATGTTACCCGCAATGGTTTGCCTACAAAAAGACTTAGCCTAAACGTATGCCTAGACATCGGCTTAAACATAAACCAAAGTATTAACAAAAGCATAATTGTAAGCTTAAATCTAAGTTTTAATTTCCCAGTATCCACGCCCGCTCGCACCCCGTGTTTTCCGTTGAGCAGGGTCTAGGGTAAACATGAGCTACATTGCACTTTAAAAAATTCAGCTGTCGAAAATTTTTATGTCACTTTGTTAGGGTTGCGCTATATTTATGTTGCGGCGCCATTCCGGCGCCGTCCGTTGCGTACGTCACCATGCACCAACGTCCGTAGCCATACGGTATCGTACGTGTGTAATTCACGTTACGATATCGCACGGTGACGGACAGTGACGGATGGTGACGGACAGCGCCGGACCGCGCCGGACGTCAACAAAAGTATAGCGCAACCTTTAGTGAAACTTAATGACAAAAAATGTTTTTGCTAATTTAATACTGCATCCTGATGAAAATATTATAATTTACTTGTTTTTTTGCAGATGGGTCGTGATCATGGACTTCCAAGTTACGGCGCGTGGAGGACCACATGCAAACTACCGCATGTATCCAGCTGGGAATCGTTTGCGGACTCTGTACGCAATCCTGCGATTGTTGATCAGATGAAAGATCTTTACGGGTGACAACAATTGCGAAATGATCACAAAACGTGATATGAAAATTTTTAAACGTCCCTGAAAAAAGTGACACCCCCCACCGCCTTTTGAGGACTCTTTTTCTGGGCTACTGTTGGTATGCAAGTATCTTGAAAAACTGAATAGAACTCTTTAGCTATCTTTTCGAAAATTCCATACTGTGGCTCTTGTACACTTCACTCCACAAGGTTTAAGCTTTTAGATTTAGGAAACAGTTTGCCTAAGCATATCTCTAAACGTTTCTGTGAACCTATTATGCATAAGCCTTAACCTAATCTATAAGCGAAAGTGTACTAGAGCATGTATATCCTTGATTTCAGGTCTGTTTCCGATATTGACATTTTTGTGGCCGGACTTGCAGAAAAACATCTCCCAGGCGCACTGTTAGGCCCAACCTTTGCGTGCCTTTATGCGTTACAGTTTCAAAAGTTACGCCGTGGTGATCGCTTTTGGTACGAGAACTTTTTTTATCCATCTGCATTTACCGAAGGTAAGTAGCGAATTCTTAACGGTTTTGGCTTATGCATAGATGATGGCCGTAACAGTAGTGTAAGCATTCTGTAAACTTAATCCTAAGCCTAAGCCTAAGCGTAGGAATGAGCTTATATGTAAGATTAAGCATAAGTAAAAAAATCAGTCCAAAGCTTAAGTTTACTCTATTCCAGTCCCGCAGAAAAACGTCCCGTCTCTGATCTTAACATCGGCCACTGTTTTGACTCAGTTGCATCTTGCAACTTAAGATGTCAATTACCGTTTCTCACGTTCGATTAAAATATTGAAAGCAAACAAAATTCTGGAACAATCGCAAATATGAATACTTTTCGAAAAAACAGTGTAGAACAACTCAGCGAAACATTTAAAAAAATAAGACTTAAATCAGATAAAATTGGCGGCCAATGTTACTTTAAGATGCGTAACAGAAGATTAAGCGCATTCCTAAGCCTAAGCCTAAGCCTAAGCGTTGCAAAAGCGTATTCCTAAGCCTAAGCCTAAGCCTTAGCCTAAGCCTAAAGCAAAAAATGTAGTATAGAATGTAAGCCTACTCTTTTGCAGACCCTCTAGAAACAGGGACGGCTTTAAAAGTAACATGGGCCAAATTGGCAACCGCAACCGCAACAGGAGCGGATCCACAAAAATCTATGCGGGTTCGCAGATTGAGATTGGTCAAACCAAGAGTGGATGATTATTTTAAACAAGATTGTGCAACTAGACACATTCTGTGTACAGAACAATGTTCACAGCGCACGTTGACTTTTGACGTTCCGTTCCTAAAATTCCAGGGGTATGTGACACCGACTCCGCTAAATAAAGGGGGCGCAGCAAAAACGCAACGAGCGATATTTTGCACCACGCAATATCAGAAAGTTGTACGTTTTTTGCAAAGCATAACTATCCTCTTTTGGGAAGACATACTGCATAAAATTCCAGGAGCTCGATAGCAAGTAACAGCAAAGTGCAATATTTTGAACCAACGACTCGAAGCATTTTTGATTTTATTGCTAAAATATTTTGCGTGTAAAAAGGGGTTTAACGAGCACTCAGTGAACTTCCTACTAAATCGACACCTGCCCAAAACATACAGCACCGGTCTTCAACTAAATCTGAAAAGTACAAAATTTCATGAAATCTGTGTAACAACCGACATTGAACTGAACAAATAAATGAAATAAACTGTTTTGCATTTTTTTCGATTTTGTAAGCTTCATAAACATTCCCACTGAGTACATATTCGCAATACAGATCCTGAAGATGGTAGTTAATTTCCTTTTAAGCCACCCATACCCATTTTGAGGTGATCGCATCATAGGGGCTCCAACCTATCAAAATTTAAAACATACAATTTGAAAACTATTTTGATCATTGCAAAGGGCCCCACTCTGGAAATTTGGTGGTTTCCACCCTAGCCTGTTCCTTTACTGACTAGAGCTATACGCTAAACCGCAGAATAGTTCTCGAGAAATTAATTTTTTGCTCAAGTATCGTTGCGTTAATAATTGATTTGGTGTCAAGCATTAAGCATGCTAAATTTTTTGAATATTTGTTAATTATTACCATTTTATTTTTAGAGCAATTGAAAGAAATCCGAAAAACAACACTGGCACGAGTGATATGTGATAATACAGACAGTATGGAACGAATTCAACCTGCGGTATTTATGGCCCAAGACAAATTTGAGTAAGTTCTTAGATTTTCGTATAATCTATATAATTGAAGCTGGAATGCCCACATAAGTAAATTGGGCATTGTTCCAGCATTACTTTGTTTAGAATATTTTCTTAGAACAAAAACGTGATTGTTTGCAAAAACAAACTTTAAACGCGGATTATTGTGCATTCGCTAACTTTTACACATTGCGCAAAGTTGACTGACTAGTTAACTATTATTTTGCTCGTTGTATGTTTAGCAGCCTGCGTTTTGGTGCTTTGTTTATTTTAGTGTGAAATTAATAGGTAGCAGCTGCTAAGAAATTTTGAATTTTTCCAGATGTAAGCGACCGTTGTCACGATTAGTTTTAGTAATCGTCATACGCAGAACCTTATGCTTATAAAAACAGGCTTAGGCTAGTCTTACTCTCTAAAAAATAACATTAGAACAATGTTCGATGAATCAAACATTAATGGTTTGATCCCCTTAAGGATATTCGTAAGCATAAGCAAACAATTAGCCCAAAGCCAAGCACCGTTACAGTAGTATAAGCATATTACTAAGCCTAAGCTTAAGTCTAAGCCTAAGTGTAAGAATGAGCTTATACCTAAGCCTAAACCTAATCCTAATCGTAAAAAATGAGCTTATACCCAAGCTTAATGATAAGCAAAAAATTAGTCTTAAGCTTATTAAGCTTACTCTGTTGCAATCCCGCACAAAAACGTTCCACCCCTGATCTTTACATGTGCACGGTGCTTCGAAAGTTATGTTTAATTGCATTCTGGTGTTATTTTAGCAACAGCCCAGTAAACTGCAACAATTCTGCAATACCGGCGTTTTCAATTTTACCGTGGACAGATTGTGAGTCAAATAATTAAACTTTCAACCGAAACTCGGTGTTTGCTGTTGGAAAACATTAACCAAAATGCTTTCCGATCTAAAACTCGACGTTTTTATGCAGATAAAAATCTTGAGGCCGATGTCAACATACGCGTTTGTGTCACGTAATATTTTACTCGCCATGATAATTTTGATACAATTTTTGCGTTACAACAGTTTTTAACGCAGACATATTCAAGAAATGCGCAAAAACTGCAAAATATTAGCATTGCCTATTACCTCCTCGTTATTGCTGTAACAATAAACTGCAAGCTAATTCAACCACTGAGCTTCAAGTTAGTGTAATCTACCAACTTTATGTATCGTGGAACTTGCAAGTGCAAATTTTTTTACAAAGCAGCTCTGAGGTTCTTGCAGTTGTAAATCATTTACTGGAATTTATGTGATTTAATTTAATTCGCACCTGTGAACGCAGTGGCACGTCGCATGAATTTCTTGCACCTGCAGTTTTATTGGTCAATCGGAATGTACTTTAAAAAATATTTGCAGCTGCAAGTATTTCGTGCAAATTGCACCTGTAAATTCTCGCTGCAAAAACTTGCACGTGTGAATGGGGCTTAAGACAACATGCTTAAAGATTTTATTTAAAACAAAATGACAACTTTAGTTGGTAAGTGTCAGATCGTAACAGATTTTGCTTACCTATGTTATGAAACTATTAGCGCGTTACAGGGTTTTGAAATCCTAATACCGTTCATACAGTGTCGCAATAGCTATGATAAAGGTGAATTATTTACGAGTCTTAGTTTCGGCACTATTTCCAAATAGTAAATGCTTTAAAAACGAAAATAACTTGCTTAAGCCCTATTCACACGTGCAAGTTTTCGCTGCGAGAACTTGCAGCTGCAAATTACGCGCAGAACGTGCAATTTGTCATCAGCCAATAAGAAAGCGGTTGCAATTATTTCCGCGAACTTCATGATTATTCCACATGTAAAACTAAAGTTCCTAGCTGTGATTTTTGATGAATTATTTGCGGCTGCAAGGTTTTCGAACGTAATTTTGGAGAAAACTTGCAAGTGCAAGTTGCAGCTGCAAGTTCTCGCAGCAAAAACTTGCACGTGTGAATGGGGCTTTAAACCTAGTTTTCGGCTTATCATAGTGTTGAGGTTCAGGCTTAGGAACGTGTTTGCTTAATATAATGTTACGCACCTAAAAGCAAACACATTGGTCATTAATAATTACATATAAAACTATACCGAGTGGAAAGCTGGCAATGGAAATATCTTGCAATTTTTGTGCAAACCTTAAATCTGTCCACGTTCCTAACTGCTGAATTTGATGTACAATAAAACAATGGCAAGGTATATTTTGGAAGTTCAAATATTGTATGGGTATGAAATATCATTACACCTGCTCCTTTTAAGACATGGAGTATATTGGATTTGGACATAGGCTTAGACTTATGCTCAGGCTTAGATTTAAGCTGGGAAGGCCGTGGAATTAACCCGGGCCAGTCCTTTGACCATTTCTTAAAAATTAGCCGAATATATTTAACACGCAATGATTTTCAGCTTTGTGGGATGCGCCCTCTTCACGGCTTTATGACGCCATTCCGTGTTTACTGTAGCAGTGAGCGTATATGTACTTCTAAAGGATAACCGAGGCCAGGCCTACACTGAAACAGTTCAAACCACACATTTTTCTATACTTATCTAACAATTAGCTTTAGCCTCTAAATATTTGGTCAAGAATTTTTAACCTTTAGATTGTGTCTATTTTGTTTAAGCGGAACCAAAAGTTGGCTTACAAATTACGCCGGATACGCTTATGAAGGCAGTGGAATTAGGCACCGAACATGCGGCAGAGATATCTCGACTTGAAGGCAGAAGAAGCCGAACAAGTAAGCCGAATGGTCATAGATGCTATACACATTTGAGAATAGTGTCATCTTTCGCCCATGTTACTTGTAGGGCCGTCCCATTTTTTGGCGAGACGGTAAAATAGTAGGCTAAGATTTTACACTATATTTTTGCTTATTCTTGGGCTAGGGCTTAGGCATAGGTTTAAGAATATGAATACACTTGTTTCAACGATTAGGCTTAGGACAATAGGACTACAGTTACGCCTCTAACAGCAGCATTGACCTCTGTTATATACCCAGAGACTGTTGTTATGTCTAAAGTTGATGATCCAACAAAATGTTTTATGAATGGATTTTGATCAATTTTACTTTTGATGCGTAACAATAATTCCTAAGCCCTAATCTAAGACTCACTGTAACCTGCAACGATAAATGTAAAACAAAGTCTGACCTAAGTCAAAAGCTAATTTATAAAAGCGTAAGCCTACTCTATTGCAATCAGAGGGCAAATTGGAAGCCACAACGATTAATATGGGCTTTTATTTCAAACAAAACGTGCGTAACAGTACGCCAGGAAATATTTCGACGTTAATAAAAATTTGCATCTATCTTTAGTGTCGTTTAAGGAGGCCGAACGCCGTCGGAAAATGGAGCCGATCCTGTGTTGGCCCACGCGTCACTTTTGACCCCGCAAAGAGAATCCCTTGATCAAGCGAGAGTTGCGAAAATCCTGCTGGAAACGACAAAGATACTTGTTCGAGGGTAGGTACAGCGCATCCGTATAATTGAGTCTGTTTCAACCGGGAGCACTTAGAATTAATCTAGTAAAACTCATATAATTAGAAGAAGATCATTGCATATGTAGGGTATTAATAGAATGTACATATCTGAAAACCAGGATAACACGAAACAACTAAGATACATGAAGGGCTGGCATAGTTGCAGCACTGTAATCACCAGGGCAAATGTTACTTTGTTTGGCGTAACAGTAGTATAAGCATATTTTTAAGCCTGAGCCTTAGCCTACGCCAAACAATAGTATAAAATGTTTGATTTTACAGTATTGGATTCAAGCGAAAAACGATACACCCTTCAAAGGAGAACATGGGCCCGGTTCAGCACATGCACTCACCTTGTTTTAAGCTACATATTCCTTGTAATCTATTGGTCTGTTCGCCAAGATTCTACATTTCACAGCGCTAGAATGCCGTTTTTGGTAAATAGTAAAACCTGTGAAAATATGTTATTCTTGTTCAGGTCTAATGAGAAAGTAAGGATTGCGATATACTTTTGATGACGACCGGCGCCATTCGCCGCCGTCCGTCAGCATACAGCATCTTTTGGTGAGTAATTCACGTACGATACCGTACGGTGACGGACGGTGACGAACGGCACCGTACGACAACTATAACGCAACCCGAATAGTTGAAAAATTTCGTCAGAATCGTGGAAATGATTTAATTTTTTCATTGGGCGCCGCAGGTTTATTTTAGGGTCGGACTTTCGGTATCTGATAAAGAACAAGCGCCGAAATCATTGGACATTCCGCAGTTGCAACGGTTACTGCCACAACTAGACGTATCCGAATTTATAGGTAAGCACAACCAATCAAATTGAAACATGCGCACAGCCGAGAGTTCGAATTGGTTAGATTCCAAGCAATTTAACGTCAAACCAAAGATTGATCGGAAATTCTTGTATCTCAATGGACAAAATTTGTGTTACGTCGAAGCGGTGATTTGTTCACTAAATTCCGTAGAATTGCGTTTACGCTGCGTGTAGGATAATGAAGAAAACTTCGCGATTGGAACAAGCGAAAAGCCAGGCGAAATTTTAGGATTAAATTCACATTTTCGGTTCATGAATGTTGAGGGTTTAAACCAACAGCCTCACCTTGAATACACGCCTAAGCTTAGTAGTTATTAACGAATCGCGTTTTGCTTTACCGTTTATTGTATATTCTGCTAATTGGCCCATGTTAATTACACAAACTATTCACCAGGAACACGGAGGGCTTAGAGACTGCCAGATTTAGGTTTAGGCTTAGGCTTAATCTTAGCCTTAGACTCAGACTTAGTAGGCGTACAATTATTGTAACATGGGCGGTTTTGGTAAAAATAGCAAGATACTTGGTGCAAATATTGCAAAACAAAAAAAGCATCATGTAATTTTGGTTGAACCAGGTTTTATGCTTTACTTACCGTCTAAAGTCTGCTTCACATAAACGTAATCTTTCGTTATACACTTCGCTGAGATAAATATACCCAAGATTGATTTCAACTAGAGTTGATGTTGACTGCGTAGACAAGAGTATGCAACGCACTCGTGTTGTATAGAATGTACCAGCACGCGTTGGATTTTTTGCTTGACCGCAATCAGTGTCAGAGCAGAGATAGTTTTTGTTTGAACCACGCAACAAATATGGACTAAAACGGAGCGAGTTGAGTATAAGTTGATGCAAGAGTTCAAATCGATAATATTGGTGCAAATAATAACGTAAACTTTGAAATAAACGATCCGGGCAACAAACGCAACGCGTGCGCTGGATATTGTCTTTTGTCGGCGAAATGTGTCCAGCTGCCTGTACGCTTTCTCAATATGATTATTCGCTGTTGGTTTCAGGAAGCAAAATTAATTTCAAGCGCATTCAGTACCCTTGTCATTAGCTGTACACAACTGTACTTCGCAATTTAACCTAGGCTTAGGCTCCGACTTTGACTTAGGCTTACGTTTCGAAAAATGGTTGTGTAAGCATTAGCTATACTCAACTATAATTTGCGCTTTCGCAATTCATGACCATACAAGGGTACTAGTAGATTTTCCTTCGCATTTGAAACTAAGGCTTAGGTTTACTTTTAAACCTTATGCTTAGGCTTAAATAACCCGTTTTCGAAACCTAAGCCTATTAAGTCAAACCTTGGTGCCTAACCCAAAGTCTGTGAAGGAAAGTGACAAAAACACCATACCACAAACGAAAATCATAAATCTTTTTCTAGCAAACTCGAAACAAGAAGTTTAAAATATAAATTTTCTAAAGTTTTGACACATATAAAGATCAGGGACTGAACGTTATTCCACGGGTCTGGAATAGAGAAAGCAGGCTCGTAACCAGCTCACCTTGCTGGGGGGGGGGGCTAAAAAATTTTCAGGAGGGGCACTCAAGGGATTCAATGAGTTACAAGCAAGGTTGAAAAATTTCTAGGGGTTCCCAAAATTTTCCATGGGGAGGGACTGAGCCCACTGGGCCCACTTGGCCGCGGGCCCGAGAGTAAGCTTAAGCTTTAGACTCACTTTTTAGTTAGGCTTAGACCTAGGGTTCAGTATAAGCTCATTCTTACGGTTAGGCTTATGCTTAGGCGTAGGAATATTATCCTTATACTACTGTTCCGCTCCTTGTTATGCATTGGTAGGAAATTTCATATTGAATTGAAAGCTTTTGTTCAGCATTTTAATAATTTAATTGGGTTACAGGCAACGTGTCTGAAAATCGTGAAGGTTGTGTTCCTAAATCACTTCCATGCGATCATACGTCTCCATATCGAAGTTTTCATGGTTGGTGCAATAATGTTCGCTTTCCGTCGTATGGGAACGCTTTCAATCCGTTCAGACGGCTTTTAGACCCGGCATACAATGATGGTAAATTAGTTGGCGGAGATAATAACCTTTTATACCCAGCGGCGTATACAACGAGAGATAAAGTAAATATATCCCACCGAAATTTCTCGGAAGACTTGAAAAACCGCTATTTTACAGGCACCAGGGTAACCTGCAGAGGTCAAAAATTTACTGGTTCGCACCGTTTGCTCCCGCAAATGTTAGCGTGTGGTTATCTCCAGGCGAAATGAAATCTTGGCTACGACCCTATTTGTACTGACATGCATCCGTGATTGCGGCCAGCATTTTGATAATTGTAATACGTGTTCTGTAACAATTTCGACCGATGTTTTTTGCGTTACAAGCCGCAAATTTATCTAAAAACCTATTTGTAAAAAATCCCCAAAATGGGGTTTGACTTCTAAATCCCCCTGAACAGCTCCGGAATAAAGGGGGGGCCCGGGCCGCCTGCCTTCCACGAAAAGGGGCTTTCCACCAACCGAAAACCGACGATATGTTTCAATTGATAACAAACCAACAAAATTTTTTTATTTACCAACGTTTACAGTTATGCTTGCTGGCATTGCGTTGATTTTCTGAAACTAATTATACATATATTTGAAATTCGCAGCATGCGTGATTCGGATTCAGATTCGGCAAATTTGCAATGGATTCAGATTCGGGTTCGGATTCGCTTGAATAGTGGATTCTGTGCCACCTTAAGAGTGTGTTGAAACAAATTTTTGGAAAATAGGGCGGTCAAAAAAGTTTAAAAAGAAGGAAAACGGGGCCCGCACCGTCCATTTTCGGACTTCATAAAATTTCTAGACTTCGGTGGAATTGTAAGTGACTTCTCTAAGTGCAAATCTGGAACAGTCCCTGGGCCCTAAATTTTGTTTCGTACTTTTGGTACAATTTGTTTCATTAAAATGTAACACGTTAAGCTCTGGTGTATCAAATAATTATCGTTAATACAAGGGTCTGCTAGTCATACGGGTCCCCAGACCTACTGTTCATATATATGTATATATATTCGTTTTGGTCTTAAGGATTTGACGAACCGCGGTTGATTTCAAAATCAACGTCAACTTCGTTAGCAAGTGCTCGTGAAGTGAGCAACAAAGTCCATTCGGCAGCGAACGTCCAGTACGATCATCCAAAGTTTAGTCATATGCTCATGCAATGGGGCCAATTTTTAGACCACGATTTGACTCATTCACCTGTAGGAACAGGTAGTTCATTACTTGTAATTGAACGCATGGCCCATACTAATTATAAGCGTCAGCTTACTACGCCTATAAACCTTAATCTAATGAAAAAATAATAAACCTAAGCATACGTCTAAATATAAGCCTAACCCTAGATTTTCACGAGTACCCTGTGCGAGTTCTTGACAACCTGCGCAAAACAACAGTGACGTTTAATTAGGCTTAGGCTTTGGCTTAGGCTTAGGCTTAGGCTAAAGGCTTAGGCTTAGGCTTAGGCTTAGGCTTAGGCTTAGGCTTAGGCTTAGGCTTAGGCTTAGGCTTAGGCTTAGGCTTAAGTTCACAGCACATTGGAAACAGCACTTAGCTCTCTGAGTGGTTGTAGAGCGAAGGGCAATAAGTTGGGCTACAACTGACCTGTGCCACACTCCCAGGAACAGTTAGCATCAAAAATACAAAGTGATATCTTCAGGTTTTTTAACCTGTCGCTTGTTCAAATTTGACAAACGTTGTGTTTTCAGGTTCAAACGAAGAACCGTTGGATTGCAGTGAATGCAACTCAGCTCAAAGTGTTTCAATTAATTGTTTTCCAATCCCAGTTCCAACTGGAGATCCACTGCGCAGTTCAGGAGATTGCATGTCGTTTACACGATCGTTACTTGGACAATTAACACTAGGTAAGTTTGCTTGCGGTGCCAGGTTCAAGGATTTTGTTGGGATACCGTAGGGACAGCATTGTGCTGTTAGAATTTTTGAAGTCAGAGTAGAACATTCATTTTTACAGCTGTTGTTTTTACTGTTGTATACTTCTTTCCACCTAGAGGCTTAAGCAAAGGTATAACCTCAGGCATAGGTTTCAGAAGAAACTTACAGAAACCTAAACTTTTGCCCAAACCGTTACCGAAACATGAGCCTGAGCATCGCCTTAGCCTAAACCTTAAGCTTAAATGTTGGTAGGGAAGTAGTGTACAAGAGCGTTTTGCTGCTCTTAGCTTGTCACCTATATTCTTCTTGTGCAATCAGTGGATCTCATCGGCTTAGGCTTAAACTTACGCTTAGGCATAGGCTATGCTTTGCTTTCTGAGAAGGCTTACTTAACCCTAAACCTAAGCCTAAACCTTTGCCTAAGCCTGTGCCTAAGCCTAGGCATGAGCCTAAGTCTTAAGTCTAAACCTTTGCCTAAAATTTTGCCAAAGCCTTTGCCTAGGCCTAGGCATGAGCCTAAGTCTTAAGCCTAAACCTTTGCCAAAGCCTTTGCCTAAGCCTCGGTATGAGCCTAAGGCTTAAGCCTAAACCTTTGTCCAAGCCTTTGCCTAAGCCTAGACAAGAGCCCAAGGCTTAAGTCTAAACCTTTGCCTAAACCCTCGTCTAAACCTTTGCCTAAACCTTCTGCTAAGCCGTTGAAGCGGAGCCTAACCCTAAATATAAGTATTAATCTTAAATGTGACGGGAAGTATACAAGAGCATTTTTGTGTATTTAATACTTAGCATTCTGTTGTTTACCTCTATTAATGTTTTTGCCGTCGGTGAACTTTTGCTAATATTTTGCCAAATTTCAGGATACCGAGAACAAATCAATCAGTTGACCAGTTTCATCGATGCATCAAACGTTTACGGATCAACGGAATGTCAAGCGGCAGAATTGCGAAAATTTGTTGGAGGCAAGTTTTTGTATTGGTTTTTAGCCTAAATATGGTTGTACAATTGGAAGTGTGCTGTCACGAACCAGTAGTGTAATGGGTAGCATATTTGTCTTTTAATTCGAAGCGCCTTGTTCGATCGCGGGATTGACTAATATTTCTTCCCCAACTACACAGCATCATATAGCGTCCGCTCTGAGCCGTTTCATGTAGGTTCTATATCGAAAATGTTTTCTTAACGTCAGGAAAATTATAGGGGGTAATCTTCGCAGGCCCTTCAAGTAATTGCAGCTTTGTTGACTTCGTGCAACCTTGTTTTTCTTGCATTTTCGCATTTCAAAATATGAGCCCTGGGCCCTGGCTACTTATTTTTAGGTCGGTTAAATTTCACTTCGCGTTCCGGCGAGTTATTGGATGGCCTTCCACAAGGATTTCAAGAAAAAGAATGCCGATCATTGCCGAAACATACTTGCTTTGTCGCAGGTAGGGAATGTTCATTGCATTAGTACGTTTAGGTTTAATCCTTTCTCACATGAATATTTTCTTTTTCATCTGTTATCCAGTTTCAAGAAGCGACTAAAACCGCAGTCTCTCGGGTCGAAGGCGTTTACGATGAGCAATCAGTTATAGGAGGTTGACGCTTGAGTCTGAGGACGCTGTCATATCTTGTGGTGAAACTGTAAGGTGTATAAGCCTAATTGTTCAACAAAGGTGTATACACCTAATTGTTAAACACTGCACAATGTGTATTATTTCGCGTACACTGTTTGCAGTTTAGTTGCTCATAGTATACTCTACGTGGGAGGGCGTTAGGTTTAGGCGCAGCGTTGGACTTCGTCTTATGCTTACATTTCTGTGATCTGACAAGTTGTCGTGGAAAACCAGATGTCGTGTGATAGTTCTTGATTTTTTCGCACATATATTTTTATCATTATTTATTAAATTTGTCCGTATTTCAAAAGAATTCCAAAACTTCAAATTACTGTCTGATTTATGGTCGGCCACCAAGGTCTTCGCGCCCCCCCTCCGAACATAAATCACAACAAAATGTTTTCGATAAGTTTCGTTTTGAAATTGCGTTTGAATTCTCGCTCGTGATCTTTTTTCACTAAACGATCTTTTCATTTGAAATTTCTGGGTTTTGATATGACTTCGAATAATATTTCAAGTGATTGGAAACCTGCAGGAAAACTATTATGGCCTCCATTTCAATAATTTTAAGGCATGCATCTGTCAGATGCTTCTGCTAAAATTTCGCTAATCTCACTCTACACAATTGCACAACAATTAATTTGAGAAAATAAATCAAAAAAAATTTTTTTGATACTTTGTAATTATTTAAAAATTTAATTAATATTAATGAAAAAAGGCTTTCAGGTGACAGTAGAGCGAATGAACAGACTGGTTTAACGGCGATGCATACAATTTGGCTTCGCGAACACAATCGTATCGCGTTACAGTTGAATCGAAATAACATCCGGTGGTCTGAAGATAGAATATTTCAGGTTGAAAATTTTTTTAAATTTTCATAAAACCGCAATGTGTTATTGGAAGACGGTGGTAAACTATGAAATAGCAAAATTATCAAAAATAAATTCGTAGCTGTTAGGTTTGTGTAGCGTTGCAGGATAATATATTTCGCCACTAGGTGGGTCCAATGACACTTTGACTCAGGCTTATGTTTAGGAGCCAATCTATGAGATATGAGCTTCCAATTTTTACGCGACATGTCCCCGGTTTGGTAAGGTAACTCTGAGGCATGGGGTTTCTTTGAAGAATGGGATAAGTGAAAAAGTCAAAAGCTTAGGCTTTCAGCGGATTGGTATTTTGAAACGTTGAGTTCAGTTTCGAAAACTTAAAAAGAGAAAAATTTAAACGCATAGGTTTATTCTACATGGTTTGAATGGTATAATCTGCAGTATAAGTTCCCTTCAGTTTGCAAAGCCAAAGTCACCTTTTCAGTCTCTTTGGCGCATACTTCGGTCGGCTTTTTCTCGGAATATCGTTTCTGGCGTTTTTGACTTGTCAGAAGCTCTGGCCCAATCAGTTTAGGCCCAACGAATCAACGTAGTCCGCCTAGGCAAGTTGGTTAGTTGTAAACCCACCTAAGCTTTAGTCAAATTTTATTGCGTATAGCTCAGGCTTAGGCTTATCGCCATAGCTATGGACTTCTCCTTACGCCAAAGCTAAGGCTTAGGCTAGGGAACATGCTTATACTACTGTCACGTCCATCCTCAAAAAACACTGGTTTTACGCATAATTCCTACACTTCTGATTGTCTCTACCAATCCTGGGAAATCGAGCATATCAACCAGGTTTCGCTGTGTGGCGCTACTGGCCATAGAGCTTACATCTTTGAAAATGGGAAGGTCCGGTGTATAGATTGGCCGACTTGTCCTTAGGCTCAGCCGTAGGTTTAGGATCAGGCTTTATGATTCGTTTCGTTATTTACACGTTTAGTATGGTTTCAACTTTTTGTACTAATATATTTTATTATATCTGGTTTTAGGAAACACGTCGTATAATTGCTGCTGAAATGCAACACATTACATACAATGAATTTTTACCCAAAATCCTTGGTGTCGAAGCAATGCATAAATACGGATTAGTCCTCGAGAAAGAAGATTACTACCATGGTAATATTTGCTTGCAGGATTAATACTTTAAAAATTTATGGAATCAGAAGGCTCTAAGCAGAGACCAATGTATAGAACACGGCCGTAACAGTAGTATAAGCATATTCCTAAGCCTAACCCTATGCCAAAGCCTAGACGTAAGAATAAGCTTATACCTAAGTCTAAGCCTGAAGCTAAGCAAAAAATTAGTGTAAAGCTTACGAGTTCTCTATTGCAGTCCAGCAAAACATGTTTCGTCCCCAGATGTCTACATGGGTCCGAACAGATGACGGGCTGCGTTAACCGTTTAAGGACTGAATTTCATTTTAGCTGGATGTCGCATATAATTGTTGGAATCAAGATCCATCGATTATATGTCGCCCATAATTACAACTTCACTAAGTAAACGCTAATGTTGTTGTCCAGGGTTGGGAGGAGATTGACCAAAGTTGTAACTATTTCTGAGTCCAAGGTGAGAAACTTTATGAAGCCTAAAATAAATATTGTAAGAACTGTTTACGCTCGTTCTGTTAAACAATAAAATCACAAATTCGAATCACTGGATCATATCCAGTCTTGAGCATGGAACCCGATTTGTAGAACAAAATTTGCCCCCTCCGTAGAATTATTTCAGCACCGATTCTAAGACGTTCGTAATTTTACCATACCCCTTTGCAAAAGTTTTGGTGCGATTTTAGCATTTTGACCAGGCTGTTTGACTGGGGCATCTTGGCAACAGCTTATAATTTTAGGCTACGATCCACACTGTGACGCAACAATTTCAAACGAATTTGCCGCAGCTGCATACCGGTTCGGTCACACGCTGATTCGGTCTCGCTTTGATCGCATGGACGATTTTCATAACAATCTCACACGGCCGTTGGCGTTGAGGCAAATGTTTATGAACGTCACGCCTATTTACGACACTTCTCAAGGTGGTCTCGATACGTTGTTGCTTGGGTTGACAGGGGTCGCTGCGGAGTCGTTTGATCGATTTATATCAGAAGTAAGAATGACGTCATGCATTTTAACAATTTTGGTATAATCCGACGCCGTCCGTCGCTACACGTCATCGTCTGTCATCATTCGTTACCGTGACGTGCCACGCGTAGAAGTATACCGCCACACTGACAGCGCTGCATTCAAGTTTGAGTAATTTTTTGTTTACGAAGCTGGCCGCCACGGTCCTCCAGCGGACCCCAATGCACGACAAGTATAGCGCCAGTCCAAGGGTTTTAAAATGATCCAAGTTTTGGGACGATATTACTTTAAAAGGACGGGATCGTTTTTCTGCGGGACAGCAATAGAGCGAGCTTCAGAGTTTACGCTCATTTTCGTGCTTAGGCTTAGAATAAGGCGCTGGTTTAATATGCTTTGGCCCAGATCTAGGGTTAGCTTTAGATTTATTCTTAGTTCAACGTCAACTTAAGGCTTTAGCTCAGGTTAAGAAAACGGTTTATGCTTATAGTACGCGTTATTCTCGTTATCGTATGCCCCGCATATAGAGATTGGCGGCGCTAATTTATATCTGAATTTTGGGAAATCATAGCAATGGCAAATGGAATCGTAAAAATGTTTCAATATCCTTTACCCGTTGTTTTTGTGACATTGAATTGTTTAGTGTTAAAATTTGTTTAAGCTCAAATTACTATTTGTGAAAATTAAAACTGGTCAAAAAAGAAATTTAAACATTTCATGGAATTGAAACATTTCGTAGAATTGAAATATTTCGTGAAATTGGAACATTTCGTGGAATTTAAACATTTCGTAGAATTAAAACATTTCGTAGAATTGAAACATTTCGTGGAATTGAAACATTTCGTGTGTTTAATTTTCAATTTCAGTCAATCATTTTAACCACATTAAGCAAAATTGAAGAGGTAGCGAATTTTTGACCAATAAAATGTTGTTCCTATTTTATAATAGTTCAGAATAATGCCAAATCTACAGTATTTTCTTCTCAATGAAAAATAATTTAAATTTTTTTCAAACTCGGATTGAAAAAACCCAGTTTGAGTACCGCCTACGATAACAATACGCTCAAGAGTAACGCTAAGGTATTAGTAAGAGGTGTTACGAGAGAAATTTGTTACACAAATCGCAAAAAGTTTAAATTGGGGGTGGTGTGGAAATATATTTTATATTTTAAAAGGGGTTCAAGCTTGCGGTTGCGGACTCGCATTATCACGTCGCGCAATATCGTGTCGATATTTGCATAGTTGGTTGTTCATAATTTATTCATTGTTTACATCAGATGATCGTAGGAAAAAGATCAAAGATATTAAAACCTCTTACTTCTATCAAGACCATTCTAAGTAAGCGACAAAACTCTAAAATGAACCGAAAAGCTAAGGCGTACAAACTATAAGCTATTTCCAAACCGCTATAAACTATCTATTCTAAACAAGCCCGTCGTCAGCTCTCCTAGCTGGGGGGACTACACAATTTTCAGGAGAGACATACAAGTGTTTTCGTTCACTGTCAAGCAAGCTTGAATATTTTGCAAGGGGGCCATGTCCTCGCTGCCTCACCCTTAATTTTGGGCCCGATTCAAAATACAAAAACCGAACCGGTTGATGGCTAATTGCGTAAATCGCTTTCTGCATTGAAAACCGTATTCTATATGCAATTTTACTTTCAGGACGTTCGAAATCATTTATTCGAGGAACCGGAAAGTTCGCGAAGGCGGGGTAGACGGCGCGGCAGACAGTCTAGAAATGGACGGCGGCGGCCTGGAATGGACCTATCGGCCATTAACATTCAAAGGGGTCGGGACCACGGCTTGCAACCGTATACGGCGTATCGAGCTTGGTGTGGCTTGGGCACTGTGAGAAGTTTCAGTTCACTTTTTGGTCATATGAATGACGATACGATAAATGCGTTAAAAGATGTTTATAAGTATGCTTTGTTATTAAATGTGCCTTCGCTCAGGGCCGGAGCAGTTACTCCCATACCCTTTCCCCTTTGGACGGGATCACCCCTAAGACGAGACCCCACCCTAACAAGATTTAAAGCAAAAATTTGAAAAATATTTTAATCATTACAAGGGGCCACACGCCGGAATTTTGAGGGCCCACCCTAGCCTGCTCCGGCACTGCCTCCCCTCGATAACATTATGTTTCAAATAGTAAGTCATATAAAATTACCACCAACGTTACGTTTAAACTTTAGATTAATCGTTGTGATTAGGCTTTGGGATGGTCTAGTATTAGCACATTTTTATGCTACGCCCTAAAGTAGCATCAGCCCTATTAAGTGTGTAAGGGTGATGCTATTACTTCCGATGACGTCCGGCGCCTTTTGTCACCGTCCGTCACCATACGGTATCGTACGTCAGTAATTCACCCACGCTACTGCACGGGACCAACGGTGACAGACCGCGCCGTACGCACGACGGACAGCACCGTACAGATGTCGGACGGCGCTGTACGGGTACTGGACGGCGCCGTACGGGCAACGGACTGTGACGGACGGCGTCGTACGACAAGTATAGCGCAATCCTAACGCAACATTTTGTCAATTGACAGAAACGTTGACGACATCGATTTGTTCACTGGATTAATGTCCGAAACACCTTCTGAAGGCGCGTTAGTTGGTCCGACGACAGCGTGCATTTTAGGCGAACAATTTGAGCGTCTGAGGAAATGTGATCGATTTTGGTACGAAAATTCCGAACCGAACATCAGATTTACACCAAGTAACTGTGTTTTGATTATTTAAATTGAGTTCATCGCTGTTTGTTTTTTTCGTTTGTCCTTTAACGTAAACTTTATTACACTACTTAATTGGTTCAAGTCGTTTTCAAATTTCAAACTCAATTAAATACGAGTTCAAACTAAATCAAATCGAATCAATTTATTAATCAAATATATACCTATGTAACTGTAAATGTTACATTAGTACTGTTACATAATATATATATCTATATATATATATGTATGTATATATATATATGACGTAGTGCTAGAGGCACGTTTAGAATTGCTGATTGCTGATTTCAATACAGTTTATAAATAATGATTAGAAAGGGAACAGGATTTGTTACATCTAATCTAAGGTTTCTACTAAACCCTAAAAACTGATCCAGGTTTATTTTTTGGAGTCGATTTTTAAAAACTTAGAGTTAAAAATAATGTTTCAGTTATAAGAAAAGCAGTGGGCTGGCTGTTGTGACAGTTACGTGTCTTTTCTATTAATCGTTAGATTTGACATTTGATGCAATTGTATTAAGCAAACAACAGATATTTAAACAGTGACTATACTGGAGTCTTATACACTACTCTACGCCCACAACATCAGGCTAAGGCTCAGGCTGCAGAATAGGCTTAGGTTTATCTTAAGAGAATGTTTACCTAAGATTGAACATTATCCGTTCTAAGGCCAAGCCTAAACCGAAAACTTTGCCCAAACCTGTGCCTAATCGTAATCTTTAACTTGAACGTTAGCCTAACCCAGTGGTGTAGCGGGTAGTATATATAGCCTACTATATATTCTTTCGTAATATCTTCTATTTTTTAAAACTTTTTTGCACGAAATGTCAAATATAGCGATTTAGAAAACACACAGGTCCATGTATAGAACAGTGCCGGAGCAGTAGTATAAGAATATTGCTAAGGTCTAAGCTTAAGCCTAAGCCTAAGCCTAAGCGTAAGGATGAGCCTATTTCTAAGCTTAAGCCTAAGCCTTAGCCTAAGCAAAAAAGTAAGTCTAAAACTTAAACGGACTCAATTACAGCCCCGCCGGAAAACGATTTCGCCCTGTTCTATACATGGGCCAAGACACACGTGTCACAGCACTGAATGGTATTCTTCTAGCTGAAACTGATATTTTCCACTCTTATTCAACTGAATTTGAAATTTAATGACAATTTCTTCTGAAAGCATTAGCTTGAACCTTGAATATGAATGAAGAATTGACTAAATTTCAGTACAACAGACGTCAAGTTTATCAATTTCAAATAATCACGATATATAATAGATATTTTAGATGAATAGAAGGCGCTAAATTATTATAATGACAATTCATTTTTTCGGCTATTGTATACTTCATTCCACAGGCTGGCCCTTGCTAAGATCAGGGGCGGAACGTTTTTCTGTGGAACGAGAATAGAGTAAGCTTAAGCTTTAGACTATAAATTTTTTTGCGTGGCTTAGGCTTAGGCTAGGCTTAGGCTTAGGCTTAGGCTTAGGCTTAGTCTTAGGAATAGGAATATGATCTGTCTAACGCTTAGGCTTAAGCTTAGGCTTAGGCTTAGGAATACGCTTATAAGACTGTTCCACCCCTGTTCGTGACATTACCCCACAGGCTTAGGCCCATACTAGGCTTACGCTTAGACTAGGCTTAGGCCAAGACTAGGCTAAAGACCAAGCTTGGGCTTCGGCGTAAGTTTTGGAAAGGGTTAGCCTAAGCTTAAGCCTAAGCGTTAACCGTAAATGTTCGAGGAAATGTGCACGAACCTTTAATTTATTATCTTCAGGTCAATTGTCTGAAATTCGTAAAATTACCTTAGCCAAAGTGATTTGTGACAACGCACAGCTGATCAATCGCGTTCAACCAAATGTGTTTGATTTGCCCAATGATCTGACGTAAGTCAACCGCACTTTTTGAATACAAGAAGCTGATCAGACTTGCGGAATTTGGTTGTGTTTCCTTTAATATTTCAATATTTCAATATTAACTCTTTCTCACATGAATATTTTTTATCTCCCCTGACACCTACTTTTATGCTAGAATTCGAACTCCAGTGACTGGAGTGGGAGGCGTATACCATCACCACTCAGCTATAGGAGCTTGACGCTCGAGCCCGAGGGGGCTCTCACGTCTTGTGGTGATTTAGTACTATGTATACGTGTTGCAATTGTTAAAGACGGTGCGATATATATTATTTAACGTATATGCACTGCGCTGAGTTGCTTATAAGCAACTCAATGTGAGAAGGGGTTAAATAAAAACATTTGAAGATCTGTTTCACATGTTAAAAATTGCATAGCTAAGTGTCTGAACCAAAAGAACACAAAACTTCATTCTTGCCTCTTGGCGCGTAATCTCAAATGCGTATAGCACCTACCGCCAGTTAGTGATAGGTCTTGTAAGTTGTAACTTTTTAATAAATGCATCATGAAATGTGCTGTTATATAGATTTTTTAGTAATTGATTTAATTTGCTGCTGTGTGGAATTTGTGATCCGCAAATGTGTCTTTCGCCAGGCCCGAACCATCCTATCGTTATTTTGAGTAACCGTATATGCGTTCCAGGATGGCAACAAAGGTGCGGATTCAGATTTGGATTCGGCAAAAATTTGTGGTTCGGATTCAGATATGGTTGTGAAAAAGCTGAAACCGAAAGCCAAATACCACAACGTTCGGCAATAAGTTTTTTCACTTTTAAACAATAAAAATGTGGAATAACTTGTTATATTAATAAATAATTTTTGTTTCTGGTCGCAGATCTCAAAACTGAGGTCGGGCACGAAATAATATTAACGTTTAAAAGTAATGCAGCTGGCATTGCGTTGATATTATGAAATATTTTATAGATACAACTGAAATTTTGCAACATGCAAAATTTTGATTCGGATTCGACAAATTAGCAATGGATTCGAATTCAGATTCGGATACCGTCAAGTCGCAGATTCGGTGCCGTCATAGTGCGTTCGGCATGCTTGAAATATGGGCCAATTTTTTCAGAGAGCGTCCATTCACCTTCAACATAGTACTTTGGTTTCCGAACGCAGTAATAAAATGCAAGGAGACGTACAGCCACCTTTATTCTGTTTATTTCTTAATTTTAGGAATATGCCAGTAGAATGCGATGATCTTCCTGGTATACAGCTTGAAGAATGGTTTGAACAAAGTAAGAATTTACAGACGTTGGGTGTCACCTTAAGTTATTTGTGTACTGTGGAGAATGCAGAATAATACTTTAGATGTTGATTTGAAATTTAACTAAAATTATGTTCGCTCCCTTTTATCTGTTGTCTTAGTCACTATTCGGCCCATGTAAAGATCAACGGCGTCAACGTTTTTATGCGGCACTGCAATAGAATAAGCTTAAGCTTTACACTATTTTTTGTGTAGGCTTAGGTTTAAATTAATTCAGGCTCAGGAATATGTTCATACTGCTGCTACGGTCCTGTTCTATACATTGGCCCAATTTTCTGCAAACAAGAAGCCAGACGATCGTAAAATATGGCATCATCACTACGGCCGAATATAATATGAGACCCATTGATTACTGCTTATATGCCTTAAAGTTATTATTTGTTTTGAAAAAAACCCAAAAAATCACTTTTGTAGCTCTTCTCGCAAGCGAAGAAAAATTAAAATATTAAAGAAAGTCTTAAAATGTTTCTAGTTTCGGAATCTTTTCCAAGAAAATGACCATTCATAAATTGAAATTTATAAAAATGTTTAAATTTTACCGAAAAATTTTCCAGAAAAATTTGCAGATGGCCTAATATCTCTGTCCTTTTGAGTTGTAAGTCGTTTCAACGGTGTTCAGAATTGAAATGATAACATTTAAATAAGTAGAATGATATAGCAACAAACATAATTGATACTTGTAGAACTGCCAAAAGAAAATAATTAATGATGCAATACCTAACAAGATTTTCCTACTATCCAGACCCGTATTCTCAAATGTATGTAGCACCTATCACCAGTTAGTGATAACTCTCGTAACTTTCGAACCAGTGAATGCTGAGGCTCAAAATTTAGCACATTTTTCGCATGTGATTTGCTCTACTCCTGTACCAAATTTAGAGTTCAACAACTGTCACATTTAGTTAGTTTGATAATCTATTACTAACTGATGATAGTTGCTTTACACATCAAAGAATATGGACCCAAGACTCGACTCCTTCAATCAATTAAGTTTTTTTGTTAAATTATAGGTACATGCAATGTTAATGGACAGGCAATTTCAGAAGGTTCGTCTCGTCGTGTAACACCTTGTGTGTCGTGCACATGTACAAAAGAAGGAGTAAGTTTGCAGTAATTATGAACAGTTGAGTTGCTTTTCAAAATATGCAATTTTCGTGGTTTTCGTTTATTGGGACATTTACTGACTTAGCTTGGATTTCATATCGGAAGAATATCGCTTCCTGTAAAAATTTTTTTTTTAACATCTGGAACAGTATTTTCAAATGTGTGTAGCACCTCTCACCAGCTGGTAATAGGCCTTATAACTTTTGAACCAGTGAATGCTGAAGCTCAAAATTCAGCACATTTTTCGCATATGATTTGCTCTACTCCTGTAATAAATTTTACTTCAACACTTGCAATTGTCAGTGTGTTTGAAAACCTATTACTAACTGATGATAGTTGCTATATACATTTGAGAATATTGGCCCTAGACTGCAGGCAGATATTCTAAACTTTGTTGGAGTACATTTTGCTTGTCTCTCCAGAAATTTCGGAAACAAACGCCCCTGCGTGATATGTATCGTTGTTTTGGCAATTGAATTTTAAAAATTATATTACAGGCCCTTTGCCAATCAATTCGAGTCAAAAATTGTGCTCGACTGCTCGACAACTACTCACTGTCTCGAGTGCTCAAAGATACCGTTTGCATCATTCAATGCTCACCGTTGCTCAAGTTGAAATCCGGCCGAACTGTGCTGTGATATACATTGTTTTGTAGTTGAAATCAAATTTTACTGATTGAAATTTAAAAGTCACTCCAAACCAATTTTGAAATTCAACGTGCGATTGAGTTTTTAGGAGAGATCGCAATTCAATTCAACGTGAGCTTATAACAGAGAGCTCTGTTGCTCCATTTTGGCTAATAACCCCGGCCGGTTTGGAGGTGGCGGATTGGTCTGTAATGTAAATAAACATCTGACAGTCGTTAATAGCATCAAATCTTTCGAGTTTCTTGGTTTTTTCCGTTATATGTGTTTCTCTGGTGAAGATGTATAGAGTGTTTAAAGCTTAAATTTGTCTTCGAATTAGAAAAATTCACTGTACGTTTGGTACAATGCAATTACTGTAGTGACCCAAATAAGAGGGGGTAATAAGGGAGACGGTCCCCATTTTAAGTCCCAATCCATAGAAGTCCGTATCCCAAATAAGAGACCGTAAGCTGATGGAGTCTATAAATCCTAATAAGAGTCCATAAAAGTCAGTTATCCTGAATTGTAGTGCATAAATGACTCCAGGACCAAATAAAGTTGAGTTCGAAACATTAAAGCGAAATTAAGTTTTGAAGGTACATTCCAAAGAATAACCTTGCATTATCGCTTAAGCTATTGACGCAAGTTAAATAAACGTTTAATTCAACCTGTAGTTATTAATGCGAATATGCAATAATTAAGCCACAGATTCATCTGCAAAACCATGTTTTATATGGTAAAAAGTTAAAATTGTAAGGGACATAGCTATTGAACCGGGGAATCTGTAGCGCTAAAATTGGCACCGTTGAACTCAGCGCGTCGAAATCTATAAAATGAACTATTTTTTATTAAATTCCTAGGGGGGTCCATATTCCATACCTACGCCACTCTAGTCTTCTTAACCACAGAAAAGTCACCCAGGATTAACAAGAACTTAATTTGTCCTGTTTTAAGTAGATACTTCACAGAACTAGCAATGTTTGAAAAATTTGATGTTTTTAGACCCAAAATTTAAACTTAAAAAAGCTCAAAATGGCAAATCTTAACTATTTAATCAGCGTTTTCATAAAAAAACTCAAAATTTAAAACCAAAAAAAGGAAAAAATTTAAAAAAGTTGCAAACTAAATATTAAAAACTTTGGTTAAATCATTCGATTTCTACGCAGAATTTAAATTTAGCACCAGTTGAAATTCATATATTTCTGGCATGAGATCTGTTGGTACCAGTTGTACGGACGCAGAAATCTTTACAACACCGAGTGTTTTTGACTGCAACATGGAATTTTTTCCCAATTTGAAGGATCTCAGCTTTGCTAAAATTTCCGACCGAATATTATTGCTGGTGGTCCATGTAAAAATTAGGGGCAGAACATTTTTCTGTGGGACTGCAATAGAGTAAGCTTAAGCTTTAGACTAATTTTTTTGCTTGGCTTAGGCTTAGGCTTAGGAATAAACGCATTGTTACGCTTAGGTTTAGGCTTTATTAAGCTCAGGCTTTTTCTTACGAATATGCCTATAAATCTGTTCCGCCCCTGTTTTTCATTGGCCCTGCTGGTCAACAACAGCACGTCAAAAGAACCAAAAACTAGATCTACTTATACCTAACTCATCAGGAGGCTAGTTTAAAGTGATTATTGGAGTGCCTGATTATCTGCTATGTGTAGGTGACCTTAGTTGGTCTGGCTTAATAGCGTTTTAGGTTAAAACACTTTATTCTGCTGTGTTAAACTGTATTATAACGTTGCGAATTCGTATTTTTTATTCGTCATCCCGTTATTTTTCTTCTGCTTGGCTCTTAAAATTTCTATTGGAATGGGAGAAATCTTAATAAGGTGTGGAATTATCTATTTCGCAGTTAAAAGTGGCAAGGGATCATATTATCACATAAAAAATTTTCGCAGTTAAAAATTGCAAGGGAACAAATTATCACATAAAAATTTGACTGGAGAGGCAAGTCTTATAAATAATATACTTTTTCATTTCACTTCTCGTTCAAACTTTGCCCAGGGAGGATATTATTATGGGGACCACAGTGTTTCGTGACACCGGTCCTACATTTTAGAGCCCGTACAATATGTAATCCCAAAAATTACTGTTCCAGCCGGACAATGCAACAGTCCACTCAAATGACCGGAACCATATAATAGGTTTAGGTTTATGGTCAGGCTCGGGTTTTGATCTCAGTTTTGGCTTAATATTATTAGGCTTGAGAAAAATATATGCTAATGCAATCGGCAGAAACCTTAACCTTTTATCAAACAAAATTACATTACAAGGGAAAACTAAACAGAAACCCATGCTGTAAACAACATAAAATACAAACAGTTAGACATCCTAGTCTCTGCGAACGGAAAGCTACACTGCAAAAAATGGTGAGTCAAATTGACTCTCTCCGAAATAGCCTTTTCCTGACTACACAAACTGAATCAAAATTCAAGTCCGCCAGAGTCAAATTCGATTCATTGAATCGCTCAGTGAGTCGAATTTGACTCTGACGGAGTCGAATTTGACTCAGTTTGTGTAGTCCGGAAATTTGACTGACCATTTTTTGCAGTGTACAAAACTACAAACTAGACAATATCAGCCTAAGATCGCAACTATGTTGCAATTTTTGCTTGATTTGAGGAATTCGTTAGACAAATACAACACCACAAATATTGTTTTGTGCTTAATGCGGGGTTCGCGTTATAACCGGGGCAGGTAGGACGCGGTTTGTCCCATGTTGATTCGACGTCAACGTTAAAATTTGGGCACTTATATCGGGTGAACAGACAAAACTAGAATGTCATATGACATTAGCTTGCAAACCACCGCTCTCAAACGATCAATGTGTACAAGGGACGGTATGTCATGTGACATTGTCGTACATTTATGCGAATATCATATGATATTCCAAAATTTCAACGAATATCATATGATATTCAGTGGGACAGTGTAACCTTTGGGTACTAATAAATGAATGAAAAGTTGGACGGCAGAGGCACAAGCGTGCTTTAAATACCAAATACATGCCTGCAAATCGTTTCCGACACAAAACCGCTTAAAACCACAGCTTCATAATTCAAAAATTCAAATTTCAAATTCTAGTATCATACGATATTCAACAGGACAATTTGGGTATGTTACCTCAACTACGCAGACATTTGAAAAATATCGTATGATATTCGCAGACAATACCTCGAATATCATATGATATTGAAGGACAAAAGGTGATCTACACATGATATTAGCAGACAAATACGAATTTTTGAATACGATATGGGGTCTACAAGCAGACAAAATCTGACCCAATAGTCTAATAGGGACAAAACGTGTCCCAAGCTGCCCCGGTTATAACGTGAACCCCGCATAAAGTCATGTTACATTTAGAGCCATCTCGGTGTCTGGTGAGTCTGTAAAACAGTAGGCTTAGATTCTAGACTGTACTTTTTGCTTAGGCTTAGTCTTAGGCTTAGGTATACAGTTTTTTCAGCGCATGGGCTTAGGCATATACGCTTAATCCACTATTTTACAGTTCTAAAAGTAACATTGGTCATATATACAAGCAAACACTCAGTGTAGGAGCGCTTGCGCTGGTTGTCACCATACGCCTTATCAGATTAATATGCAATAATACATGGTGTCACCAAAAACAAACTTATTTACTTTTTGACTAAAGTGACAATTTGTAAACAACCTGTAAACGAGATTTTGCTATGTTTCTTAGTGAAGTGTGAAACGGTTTCATTTTGTTAATAGTTTCCTCTATAAGATCAGTGTTGGGGAATTAGGTGTTGTAAAGTTGGATCTTATGCATTTCTAAAATATACGGACTCCTTCGAAACAATTACTTGAGATATGTATTTTTGCTTCATAGAAGACTTTCAACTTTTTGTTGAGAAAATCATTTCTCTTTGATCATCCTTCCGCATATACTCTGTAAATTTCAATGAGTTGATGAATTATCTCAGAGAAAGAAAATTTAGTTATTTCGGGTTATTTCTGAATTTAATAACACTAAATATTAAAGCTCTATTCACACGTTCAAGTTTTTGCTGTGAGAACTTGATGCTGCAAATGGCACATAGAACTTGCATTTTTCATCAGCCAATGAGATAGCGACTGCAATAAATTCTGTGAACTTGCACGGTTATTCACACATGTGAACTAGATTTAACTATGGTTTTTAGTGAATTACTTGCAGCTGAATGTTTTTCGAATGGGAATTTGGACAAAACTTGCAAGTGCAAGTTGCAGCTGCAAGATCTAGCAGCAAAAACCTGCACGTGTGTACAGGACTTAGCTCACTCTGAGCTTATTTAATTTCGGCTGAGTTGTTTAATAACTAAGAATAAGGGCAATCAATTCAGAAGTCTGAGTTCTGAATGACCTAATTCAGCGTTCAGGCTTCTGAGAGGATTCAACTCATTCTGAGTTAAAATCAACTCACCGGAATATAGAGTGTACCCTTCTGATGGTATCTAGGGTAGCTGTGACATTTTAGCATTTTACACAGTTTGCCATCAGTACTTCGCTACAACCAGTGTAAACTCATCAAATTCGAACAAGGCAGAAAACAAGTGTAATCAGGGTGCAACCGGATACCCGTTTTCGACGTATGTTTCCGTTTCCGCTAAAAAATACAAAAAATTTTGGCATTTTTCTGCTGGTAGTTAGTTTTAAATCACCCAACAATCGTTCTGTTTTTCAACAAAGATACGCCACTATCGTTTGATGATTTGAAACAGCAATTACGAAGTTTACCCAAAATGTGGCCCGTGTGAAAATCAGGGGCGGAGAGTTTTTCCCTGGGACTAGAATAGAGTAAGTTTAAGCTTTGGACGAATTGTTTTGCATGGCTTAGGCTTAGATTTTGGCTTAGGCTTAGACCTAGGCTTAGGAATATGCTTATAATACTGTTCCGCTCCTGTTCTTTACATTGGCCGCAGCAAGTATCACCAGTTTAGTGATAGGTCTTGTAACATTCGTTCGAATCAGTAAATGATGTGGTCCGAAATTTAGCATATTTTTCTCATTTGATGTTTCTGCTAATCACTTATTTTATAAATAACTAATGCAGGATTCACGTTAATATTCGAAACGCATCCCAAATTTTTTTTATCTTCTCTCAACGTATCCATATTTAACGTTGTCTAGTGCCAGAAGACCAGCTGAAATGGTTTTTAAGGATCACGACTGTTGTCACGCAGTACGCTCGCAACATATCCGTAAAGCGTTGGTTAAGTTAAAGATAATAACGATAGCGAATAAGCATTTAGAAACCTTTAAGAAAAGAAGTTTTGAGTGTAGTTTGGTCAATTAAAGTTTGAACCAAATGACACTCATGAAATGCTTTCAATTAAGCCTATCATCTGAGTGAGGATATCGTACACGCAGGGGCATATCATACTAAGATAACGTTACTGTTAGGCGGCGCCATTTTCCACTTGGTTTGCGCAGCTAAAAGTGGATGACGCATAAAAACACTCTACTTAAAATACTATAGTTATATTTTGCTAACTTTTTAAGTATAAGTGGACTAAATATTGAGTAAATCTTTGCTTAAATAATGTAAATAAGTATAACTACTGCTGTCATTTCTTGATTAATTAAGTAAATGTAAACCTAAAAATTTTGTGTTTGCATAAAGTTAAGTTAAACTTTGCCATGCACCATTGCATGTAAAACCGACACTTTATTCAGCAACAGTGTTACTTAATTTTAAGTATATTTTTAGTAAGTAATTCAAGATTAAACATATCCCTAAATTTAAGCCTAAGCTTTAAGCGTAAAAATATGAGTTAATGTTAAATTTAAGCTTAAACCTATGTCTGAGCAAAAATAGTCTGAAATCGAATTCTAATATATTGCACTCGTGTTAGAATACGGTACAGTCTTAAAAAGTAACATGGGCCGAATTTTGATGGGAGAAATATATTTAGCCACGTTTTCCATCAAGTTTTATTATGGATCTGCAAGACATATCCCCCTCTGGACATGAACGGGTTGTGATTTGTCCCTGCAATTATCCTGATTACCGGAATATTCGTATGCAGCCGCGTTATGTTTTACGTTTGCTTGCTCATTGGCAGTTGCGTTAAATTTCAGCTGTTCCACAAGCAGTGTTTTGCAGTAAATATTTTTGTGACAACTGAAACAAGCTAAAATTGTCAAATATATACTAAATTTTATGAAAAAAATTTTGTTTCAAAGCAGTGGAACATCCATAAATTCCGTGTTAGAGTGGACGTGCGATATACCAGTGAAAAATGCTCATGAAGGGTCGAGAAGCTAAAACGCGATTTTAGTAAAAGTACAAAATTTTGGCTTGGATCACTGTCAAAGGACCTAAGCCTAGGGGTCGCCGTTAAGCCTAGGGGTCGCCGTTAGACCCACCGGCGCTTCATAGGCTTTGAATTTTACATTTATATGGTTAAACAAAAAACTAGTTGTTTTGCATTGTCTGTAAATACTATATACATTCATATCAATCAATCAAACAGCATAAATTTCAAACTGTTTTTCGACTCAGTGTTTTTTCGAAGACAATTTAATCTGTAAATATTTTCGTATAAAATATGATGCTACTCGACTAACTCGACACTGAGAATTGAACGTCAAAAGGAGCAAACCCAAGGAAATTGGATCTGACGTAAAAGTTCAAGTTTATGGATTAGGGCCTAATAGTAGTATAAACATATACCATAGCCTAAGCGTAAGTGCAAAAATGCAAAAATGAGGTTACACCTATGCCTAAGCATTAAACAAACATCCGTCTAAAGCTTAAACTTTACTGTAGTTATGTAAAAAAAGTTCAGCCTCATTTCGTTACTGTAGTGACCCGAATAAAGAGGTGGTCTGATATTTATTTGGCCTCTCCAGAGGAAACCCCCTGTTATTCGGTTACAGACTGTTATTTATTTTTTAACCCACGCTCCCTCCACCACCCTTCGTTATTGATATGTATCCGGTACTGCAACTATCCGTAGAATTTAACGTTTATTTGTGTTGTGTCAATAGCTTGAGCGATAATGTAAGGTTATACTTTGAACAATACTTTCTAAACTTAAGTTCGCCTTAAAGTTTCGAACTCAACTTTATTGGTCCTGGAGTCTTTATGCGCTACAATTAGGGATAATTAACATTTATCAACTATAGCTAGAAATCATGGACTCTATGCGCTTACGGACTCATATTAGGGATACATACTTCTATTGATTGGGACGCAAAATGAGAACCCTCTCTTATTGCCCCTCTTATTCGGGTCTCTACTGTACATGGGCCGATTGTTAAATAGGTTTTGTTAACTTGTTTACCTACTTCCCTCGCCTGCGCTCTACAAAAAACAAAAAGTATGCCACATATAAATAAATAAGCTGCAGCTCAGGCTGAGGCTTACGCTTACTTAAAGTTAGGATAACGCTTAGCCCTTTCTCAAATGAATGTTTTCTATTTCCCCTGAAACCTACTTTTATGCTATGATTCGAACTCCAGTGACTGGAGTGGGAGGCGTATATCATCACCACTCAGCTATAGGAGCTTGACGCTCGAGCCCGAGGGGGCTCTCACGTCTTGTGGTGATTTAGTACTATGTATACGTGTTGCAATTGTTAAACACGGTGCGATATATATTATTTAACGTATATACACTGCGCTGAGTTGCCTATAAGCAACTCAATGTGAGAAGGGGTTAAAGGTTTAGGCTTAACTTTAACATAAGCCAACTCATCATTACTACATTTCTCTCGCTTACGGTGTTAATGGCAGGAGTTCGACTAATCAGTTTTGCTTAGCATAAAATAAAAAATTTGTGTGACCGCAAGCGTTATCAGATTTTTCATTTTTATGTTTTTACCCAATAACTTTGGTGAGAGCTGTGGCAGATCCAAAAAATTTTGACAAGAGCGCTGGCTGCCAATAGTTTACGAAACACATCTTTTACTGTATGCAATAATAAATGTGTCAATTTTCTCAACGAAAAAATTGTAAGCTAGAGACGTTACCAGTGGCGGATCCAGGATCTCAAAATGGGGGGGCAAAACTTCACAGGTAATAAACTTACTTTTGACTCACACACAAACCACGAACTATTGTCACAAAATTGCTATATAATTTTTGTCGAGATGCTGTTGGGGGGTGGCCACGGCCGGGGTGGCCCCCCATGGATCCGCCATTGGACCTTACCATTTCATCACAAAAAATGGGACATACTTCCGCCGCCCCATGCATCCGCTAATGTTTGAGAGATACTACAATGTGAATAAAGTGTAATTTGTCAATTTTAATTATCTTTATTCATTTATCGGTTTGTCTTCTATCCGCTTAAAAATAAAACTTTTTAAGAAAAATTACAATGTTTAACAAAATACTGCTGTTTCAGGCTCATGAATAGAACAGGGCCGGAACAGTACTATAAGCATATTCCTAAGCTTATGTCTAAGCCTAAGCCTAAGACTAAGCGTATGAATGAGCGTATCGCTAAGCCTAAGCCTCAGCAAAAAATTAGTCTAAAGCTTAAACTGACTCTATTATAGCCCCTCCGGAAAACAATCCGGCACTCTTCTATACATGGGCTCCGCTTTACAACTAAGTTTTCTTTGTGGGGCGACAAATGTAACCATTTTGGTGCATCAAACACTTGCCCACTATAAGCATCCGCTCTGTGGCGAATGCAGGATATTCCGGTGGACGAAGCGTTACTCTTTGGATTTTTCACTATTACTAAATTTTAAGCACGGCAGGGAATGTGGAGGATACATTCCCCACACCGGTGCGCCCTGAAACCGCCATTAACTCGGGGGGGTACAAACAAAAAGGCAACGTGACCACTTATAAATCTTCCAACTGCGAATGTTTTGTTTCTTTGCGAAATGTCTTAGAATATATTTTACATGGTTTTAATGAAATGTTAATACGCAATCGAAATAGGTTTCGTAGTTGATGCTATTTTTGTCAATCGAAATTTTCAACAAACCGATCGTGTTTAACTGCATAAGTAATGCAGGGCCCTCGTCAGATTTTAAAAAGTGATCCATTCCTGGGACCATGTTATTTTAAGGGGCGTCCAGGTTTCTGGTGGGTCTATAAAAGAGTAGGTTTACATTCTAGATTTCATTTTTTGTTTAGGCTTAGGCTTACGCTTTGGAATACGTTTAATCTACTGTTACGTTCGTTAAAGTAACATTGGCCCATTCATGTGTAGACGGCTATCTTACTGTAAACCGTTTGTCAAACGGTCTTCCGGCCCCGAAACTCACAAACGGTATTCGGCCATAGCCGGATCGGCCGGACTTCTGACGACGGCCTTACCCTGTCTTTTTTACGCTAAATACATATCTTAGCGGAAGCGGGGGTGGGCTTATAGAGGCGGGGCGGTGAGCGTACACGTCTCCGGTCTGAAAATTTTTTGTGATAAAATGGTAACGTGCCTACTTTACAATTTCTCTCATCAGAAAATTTGCACAAACATAGCATACAGTAAAAATTGCGTTTCATATTATCCTTTGCCAGCACGCCCCCCAGTCAGAAATTTCCGGATCCGCCGCTGACCCAAACAATAATATGACGTACGTTTTAAGAACAGTCGGGCAATCACAACCATACTGGTAGTGGAACCTGATTGTTTCCGGTTGTTGTTGTTTCGCATTAAATAATGAACCGATAAAACTGAGCCTTTTTATTGCCAACAAAACTGTATTTTTGCTTTCATACTCGTTTTTACGGACACATCAGACGGTTATTATTTTGGATGATAAACAGTGTCATGGCCAGGTGCGAGCCGGTGCCCCCCTTCAAGTGGGGGCATTCGATCCAAAGCGGAGGGCGCATATACGAAGGGGTGCACACGCACAATAGCGGTAGAAAATTCACAAGCGAAGCGAAAGGGGGAACAAATAAAGGTAAGATAACTGCGATGCTTTAGCTGAATTGTACAGAAAGTGTAATATAGTTTCAAGTATTTATTCAAAGGTGGGAATGTGTGGGTTTTTTGAGTGGTGCAAATATTCAAGTCGGAGTTTATATATGTAAATACGGTGAATATCATTTTGGAAAATTCTTAACTTTTCCGCATTTTTTGCGCCGATAAGATTTCATTACAACTTGCTAATCCGATATTTAGGCAAATCATGGTTTGTGATATTATGCGGAATTCACGTTATAACTTTGACAGTCAGGTCACGTTTTGCTACATGTTGTTTCGACCTCAACACAAATTTCTGCTATCATATGATACGGGCAGACAAAAGTAGAGCATCAAATGACATTGCTTTTAACGTATAACTGTTCGAATGTCACGTGACACTATCATATGATATTCCAAATTAACAACATATATCATGTCGTATTCAGCAAGACGGATTTGGAGTATCATATGATATTTTACTATACATTTAAAGTGTATCATATAGATGATACTCCATTATGTAGTTTATGACGTATCATAAGGCAATCCGCCAAAATTTTAATATTCCCGCCAAAATTTGAATTTTCGTACAAAAATTTGAATTTTGCCGCCAAATTTTGATTTTTTTCCGCCAAACATTAAATTTTCCGCCGAACTGTGAATTCTCCCGCCAAAAATATAATTTTCCCTTTCCCGCCAAAATTTAAATTTCCAGCCATATTAGTATTGTTATATACATTGTCTTGTAATATCATATGATACTAATGGCACATGTTTGTTAGTATCGTATGACATTACGCAATACGCAAATTTAGTTATGTAACTGACTAAGGAAACGTTTTTAAAAAGATCATTTGATACTGTTAGACGATGCAGGGAATATCATAGGATATTGAAAGACCAAACGTAACCGATATATGATGGTAACAGACTATTGTTTTTGGAATATCATATTGGGTTACGTCGCAGACAAAATGTTGCCCAATATGTAGACTGTGACAAAACGTGAACCGATCTGCCCCATTTGTAACGTGAACCCGCATGAAACCGTCCTGGGCTCGTCTAATCAACAGACCCACATACTGAAAGCCTACGGTACCAACTTCTACCTAGAACCCACAACTCAGTTGCTATGAGTATTCGCATTCGCACGCCTCCTTTGCGTTAGGTACAGCTGTCGTAGCCCAAGCCGTAATTCAGCCCAATTCCGCATTGGACTAGTCTAGTGTAGAATAACGACTTGGGCTGCAAATATTCTTTTCTGATTGGCTAAGTTTTCGCTACCTATTGGCTGTCAACAATTAGTTTTACTAAGTTAAGTGAAATCAATCAGGTTTACGACTATCTAGTAACCAGTGAGAAAACTCGCAGCTTTATCAGACATAATTCAGCCCCACGCCTGCAGCCAGCTCACCTTACAAGGAGGGCTGAAATTTTTTTAGGAGGGGCATTCAAGGGTTTTCAATGACCTATAAGCAGGGTTGAAAATATTTCGAGGGGGACAAAATTTTTTGAGGATGCTGAGCCCCACTGGCCTTCCCCCTTTGGCCATGGGCCCGTTTCGCCCTGGACTAGCACAAATCGTAATTCCGCTTATGACTATCCCAATTTGTAATTAAGCTGAATTTCGACTTAGGCAGCGACATAGCTACATCCTGTTCTGTATTAACCACGCCAATCGTAATTTGCATCCAGCACAACTAGCGTTCTACGGAAGACCATTTTTCCGCCTATCGGCACGTGACTGTGCTGATATGTGAGCCCTCACCCTTGATATTCTTGTGTGTACGTTTTACCCGTTTTTATGGGCAAAGTAGGCTAAGATTGAGTTGTTTACAACAATCCCTCCGCGTCGACGTTCACAATTGTTTTAGGTTACTGCAAAAACATTACAAAAATGCTTGTTTGCAAACGATTGCATTAATCAAGAAGGTAAAAAACGCGACCGTTTGTTTTTTGCAACAAAATATTGCAGTTATTGTTGGCTTTGTTTATTGTTGTTGCAAAACGCAGAAGAAATATAAAAAAATTGCGATTTCGTTCTCGAAAAATGAGCTGGAATACGGTTTATGCTTCTACGAACAGTTTTAAATTAATACAGTAGTGACCTGTGAAGGGGTGACTGAAATCTCTTCATCTCTTAAGAAGATACCACCCTTGCTATTCGGTTACGGACTGTTACTTGTTTTTCAACTGATATTCTGTGGTTAGGAGTGTACACCTTTTGCCATAACCAACCATATTGTATGATTTCAGTCTGTTGCTTTATTAATATATACTTTAAGACTTGAGTATGCTGCCATGAACATAGGTAACATATACTTTGAATTGCCAGTCAAATTCTGTATCGAACTTCAATCCGCCCACTAAGTATTACACAAGCTAATTAGGATAAAGTACGATTAAGGAGTCTCATAAATAATTTTGGACTCTATCCATTCAATGACTCCGTTAAGGAGCAGATTCCTATTGATTCCGACTCAAACTAGGAACTCCGACTCTTATTAATTCCCCGAACTTATTCTCGGTGTACTATAACAAACCTGTGTTTAGATTTAAAAATCAAGTTTGCGTTACGGTTTTGTTTCGGTATCGTGACAATATGTCGCACGAAAAAGTGACAGACGACAAACTCGTAAATCCGAAATCTGGTCGACTCGACCAATTTGTCGCCCACAATTATGCCCCCGGTCTTTGGCTTAGGATTGCGGAAAAGTGAATTTTGAATTTTAAGCGGTTGGCGTTTGTGCGGCACCAAACATAACGAAAGTTCAAAAATGAATGGAACTGAACCGATGACCGAATATGGGTTCTGTAAGCATTAACTGATCAGTGACGAAGACACTCAGACAATGAAAAACAATCAGCTTAAAAATGAGAATAAAAACATTATTGATTATAGTTTTCGCATTCGAAACACACTCGAATCGAAGCCAACACCATATGAATCGATTGTGGTAAGCACAAGCCCGTACCAGTGCACCTTGCTAGAAGAAGCTAAAAAATTTTCAGGAGGGGCATTCAAGGGTTTTCAATGAGTTACAAGCAAGGTTGAAAGTTTTTGGGTTGCCAAAATTATTCCAGGGGGGGTTGAATCCCCCTGACCCCCCTTGACTACGGGCTCGAATAGTCAAGCGAATACTTCTTTTCCCAATTCTCGAAAAGGAGGGCACATCTCCTCTAGACAGCTGCGTAGCCAGGATTTTTACCTGATAGGATCCAGGCAACCGTGAGTTATGTTAAATGTTGAGATTTGTACAATTCGCCAGAGAAGCGAGCGGAAAGCTTAAAACACTTTTAAAATTGATTTGTCGCAATGGAAACTTAAATTTTTTGTGGGTTCACAAGCGAGGTTTGATTGCTCTGTCAATCAGATTTAATAAAACTATGAAGAAAACATCCTGAGCAAAAGCAAGCGAGAATCTGGACGAATTGTGGCATTAATTATTTCTCTTTTTAGCTTTAAAATATTTTTTTCGAAAATTCAGATTTGGGCGTGGAATTAGCAAGAGTGACCATTCGAAGCTTAACCCCTTCTCACATTGAGTTGCCTATACGCAATTCAGCGCAGTGTATATACGTTAAATAATATATCGCTCCGTGTTTAACAATTGCAACACGTATACATAGTACTAAATCACCACAAGACGTGAGAGCCCCCTCGGGCTCGATCGTCAAGCTCCTATAGCTGAGTGGTGATGGTATACGCCTCCCACTCCAGTCACTGGAGTTCGAATACTAGCATAAAAGTAGGTCTCAGGGGAAATAGAAAATATTCTTGTGAGAAAGGATTAAATATGCAAAACAGTTTCTAAATCGAGCCACTTTGGGCGAACGCTGCTGGTTGCAGAGAATAGCCAAAAACAGTAAGTAAGTATCAAAGGCTACTTTGTAGCGGGGTTAAATAAATATAAGTCCACCCTGTTTATTCAGGTCAAAAACTGTCCCAAGAGACAGTGTTAATGGAATGGCCATATACCTGCACTATATTTTATTTCCATTCTGTGCATACGCATATTATGAAATCCATTTTAATCCATATACTCGGCAGTCGGGATTGCACAATGAGCATAAGTCAGCGAATGCACAACAATCTGCATGCGAATGTCCTTTTTAAAGAACAATCGCGTTTATGTTGTAAGAAAATGTTCTAAACAAAATGATGCTGGAAAGTTGGTCAAAATACATATGCGGTGCGGTGCGTTTCAACTTCAATTATATCAAAGTAGCTTGTGGACGTTGCATTGGTGGATCCAAGGAGGGGAATCCCATGGGCGTAGGCCCCCCACAACAGAGATCAAATCCAAAATTTTGTGTTAAATCCACCCCTGAACTTAACTTACGTTTGGTTATACCGTATTACTATTGTCTATTTGTTCTGAATAAAAAATGATCTTTGTATACCTGACCGGTGTTCGATTTCACCACGAGACTCTAATAGACTACGTTACTTTAGACATTGATTTAAATTTATCCTAACACTAAGGCTTTCGTAATAGGATTCGACCGCCAATGTTACGGTTGGAAACCGTTTACGATGACCACTGAGAGCTATAGGAACGTTCTACTTTCTTAACTTTCAATTACTTACACTTATGGTATATATTTACGTACTCGACTCCTCCCAGGTACAATTCAAACTCCAATTCACCACACCTAAAAGACCTGAGTTTAGCAATTGCTGTTGGAGGGCACTCGTAGGAACATCCCTGTTTACGCACTTGCTTGACACCTAAAGTAACAGATTTATGCTTCAGAACCACCGAACTATATATATTTCAGTGGTGCCCGTGCGATTAAACAAAACAACCCGTAAATACCTTGTCGATAACTGCAAAAGCACATATATTAAAATGCCGTCAATTATATATCTTAGCAGGTTCAAAACCAAATTAAAGTTATCTTTCCAAATTAATTAATTAAACATCAAAACAGGTGTCTCATAAATCACTTTTTTGAATGCTTGGAGCCGGTTGAAAAAGTTTTATCAGACCGAGCAAAAACTTTGAATTTTTTGGTTGATGCCAGACGCAAACAATTATTGTAAGCCCTATTCTGGAACCTGTATTCTCAAATGTGTGTAGCACCTATTACCAGTGTGTGACAGGTGTTAATATAGTCTTCGTACCAATGAATGACGAAAATAGAAATTTTAGAGCACATTTTCTGTGTGTACCTTGTCCTACTTCTGTTCCAATTTTGATTTTTGTAATTGCAGGTGTTCGTCAGTTTGAAAACCAATCTGTAAACTATTGATGTATGATATACGCATTTACGAATATGGGCCTAAAACCTTGAAGAATCAAAGATAAAACCTTGAAATCAAATGTGAGGGAAAGTATAGAAGAGTCCACATTTCCTCTGTTACGGTAAAGATCATAAGCGCTTCTAGAGTATTTTGTTAGTGGCCGCAAGCCGTGTTCTGTTTGTTACAATTGAAATATCCTGTATCAGCTGCAAATTAACCATAAGTCCATGTTTTACTCACGATAGCATTTTGATGTGCATATATACTTCCGCCGCCATTGTTTCGGGTTAAGATGATAAGGGCTATCAAAGAGATGCTCAGGGCAAACAACAGTATCGGATTCATTATTTTCCAGCTGAGAAGAATACTTATTTATACCGAAATTTCACTATTTTTAAGCATGTGTTTAGCAAATTTTATGGATGTTATACAATTGACCAGCTGTGTTCCACGCAAGAAATGTTTGAATTCATAGTGTGACCTCGCAATATTTTTCACCTATTTGGCTGGAAAAAACAATATATTGTAAATTTCAGACGAGCCATTTGCGTCATAAAATTCTCTGCGCGTCATTATACGGCGGTGGGGATACATCTCCCCACACCCCTGAATCCACAAATGCCGGACCAAGTAGGGTTTCCTTTATGGTAAAATTTTGTAAGTTACCTGTATTGCTCGAGGTTCTCGTTGACCAAATTGATAACTACATACTTTTTACTGTATGACAAATGGCAACAAACAGTGTCGAATTAATGCGTAATAAATCAAATTTCTTTGTTTTTCGTACCCAGTTCGCCCGTCCCACAGGACCATAAGGTATTTATTTGCCAGAGCTGTGGTGGAACCAAAAATGATACCTTGGGGCGGGAAAAAATAATGCGTTCTGGGTTGATAGTTTTTCGAAAAGTTCTACCCAGGGTTTAATAGCAAAAATTGCTCGAAAACAGTTGACGCTATAGGTTTTAGACAATTGTAGTTCAGAAGTTGTTTATGGTGAAGACTTAAATATGCTAAACAACTTTCATCAAAAACCGCCTATGTTACTTTTAGTGGCGTAACCGTAGATTAAGCGTATTCCTAAGCCTAAACCTTATCCTAAGGGTTGCGAAAAATGTGTTTCTAAGCCTAAGCCTAAGCCTAAGCAAAAAATTGTAATCTAGAATCTAAACCAACTGTTTTATAGACCCACCAGAAACCTTTACGCCCCTTTTTACTACATCGAACTTTATGATTTTCATCCTGAACATAAATTGCAACCCTTTATGCTGCTTGCAAAAAATTTCATGACACGCACCAACCATCACAAACAACCTCGCTTACGGTACATTTTTTAAATATTTTTTGAAAATTATATTCGTTTCTGCGTTTTAGAAATTAAAAAATGCTAACGTGGACCACTTTAATATTTTTCTCATTTGTGGCATTTTAAATTTTTCAGTTGTTGTTCAGTGCGTATCAAAGCATACAAAACCCAACGTTCAGAAGGATATAGAGCGAAACAGGAGCGGTTCTTGATGGACGGGTGCGATTGTAAGGCAAGGGTTTATCCAGAGGGGTCCATGAATCAGATCTCGCAATGAGGACCCTTTTCTTTCATTACCTGTTTCCCTTTTCGGATCACTAATGTACGTTAGCACTTATTGTATAAGTATGTACTATATACAGGTTATAATAGAAAAATTTTGTGTCACACTTACATTGTCACCATAGTTACACACGACCCGTATCAAGAGGTATGCCAGGGAAGACTCATCATCCTTCACACCCCTGGAAAAACCTTGGCTCCTCTCGAAAATTTCATCCTTGCTTGTATGACATCGAAACCCTTTGTATGCTCCGCTTGAAAATTTTTAGCCACCCCATTAGAAAGGTGAGCTAGCTACGCACCTTTAGTACACGTCTTGCTCAAAAAACCCCCTTGTACACTCCAACGAAACATTATGGCTTAGCCGGCACCCATGATGGCTAGTCAGAAATTCAGATATCAACTAACGCCAAATGCTGTTTCAACTGAATGTATGTATCAATTAAATTAAAAAGAGCTAATCCATAGTTGAAACGAAAGAAGATTGACTATATATATAGAATCGCTGGTTTCAATTTATCATTAGCTTCAAACCAGCAGCTGTATTTGTGGACTTTTCCTATGGGAACGATGCGCTCCTACTTTCATAAACCAGTTGACGGTTTTGGTTTTGTTTGCTTACAGTGAGTAAAGAAATAGGAAAAGCTAAATCGTCGTAGTACGGGATGACGTTCAAGGAAACCAAGACAGTGGCAAGTCCTGGACATAGCTGAGGGATGTATCATTCCGGCAGTCGTATAGGGCCGTGCTGAAAGCTTTTTCATGCAAATAATTTGTCCGTAGCTCAAAATGTGCTATCTAGCTATAAATAGCTCAAAAATACGGCGCTGATACAAGGCGAATTAAAAAGTCATGGCCTTCGGAGCAATTTGTAATCCTTAGAGGATCAAAATATTTCATAAACACACTTCAAAACCAATAGAATATCGACGTCCAAAGAGATCCGTCCTACATATGAGAAACCTGGATCTGCCACTGAATCAGTAGGACTCCATCTCTTCTATTCTCAAATTAATATATATATACATATATATAAACTTTGGACAGGCCCGTAGCCAGCTCACCTTGTCAAAGTGGCTGAAAATTTTTGCAGGAGGGGCATACATGGTTTCCGTTGACTTACAAGCAAACTTGAAAATTGTCTGGGGGGGTTAAGCGTCCATGGACTCGCTTTGGCTACGTGCCCGAGTGTGGAGCATCGTCAACAAAAGCGTCACCACAAATTTTCCAGGGGTATGCAAGTGGATCCAGTGGTTAAAATATCAAGTATATAAGCTACTGAAGCGGCTAATTCTAAATCTTTAAACACATTTTTTCTTTTTGTATTTACTTATCTATGGATTGCTTAGCAAACGCATAACAATACGTAGCTGCATTTCCTTCTGCATGCATGCTAGCAGTGCCCCGGACCTAGCCGGCCGACCACTATGAATCGGCCTACCCTTGCCAGACCGTATGGTTTTTTCGTTACTGTTTTTTACACTATTATTTAGGTCCAACTCATACTAAGTTAAAATCAACTAACGTGGATTTACAGGGTACCTTCCTACATTGTAAATTACATTGAGTTGATTGTAACTCAGAATGAGTTAAATCCACTCAGAAGTATGAGCTCTGAGTTATGTCTTTCAGAACTCAGAATTATTAATTGTTTCAACTCATTCTGAGTTAATCAACTCACCCGGAATTAAATCTGGCTAGAACTCAGAATTATTAATTGTTTCAACTCATTCTGAGTTAATCAACTCACCCGGAATTAAATCTGCTCAGAGTGAGTTAATATTTACTGTTATTAACTCAGAAGTAGCCAGATAATTCTCTCTTTGAGTTGATTAATCAACTCATATGAAATTTACATTGTAGAAAGTTTTCAACCTTGCTTGTAAGTCATCGAAACCCATTTTATGCCTCTCATGAAAAATGTTTAACCCCGCAACAAGGTGAGCTGGTTACAGGCCTATATATATAACCAAGGATTCAAGTTTATATACGATGTCCCACATACGTTTTTGGTCTCATGGCTCTTTTGCTCTATGCTGACAAATCAACTTCTGAGTATGATTATATATTTAGCTAAAACTGAGAAATAATTAAAATGTGTCACTGTCAGAGCTATCTGTGCTGTTATTGTTATTTCTTCAGCAAAAGTATGATGAGAATGAGGGAATATGGAACGCTAGCATCCAAGTCGTATTCATTACTGTCAGGTATAAAACACTGCATTGTTGAATTTTCGTTTAGGACTTGCCAATCTTTTATCAAGAAACAATGTTTTAGTTTCCGCATTTCTCGGTATATGCCGCTGATACATAGAGATCGCACACAGGCGGGAGCAACAGAGTTGAATGAGAATCTGGTCTCTTGTCTTCGTATGAAGCAAATAACTTTGTGAATCGAAAAAAGCTTCAAGCGCCTAATAATCGATTTGGCTAAATGTATTGGATTTGTGAACCCCCATAAATTTATTTATAGTCCAAGCGCGGACGGGCATAGGAGGCAGATCGATAAGCGAGGCTGGGAGGACGGACGGACGCAATCCGAAACTCAGTTTTGCTTTATAACCCAATAATTTACTAAGTCTTGGATGCTGGTTCTTTCCAAGCCAAATTCCGTGCGTGCCGCTGGGCGTCAAACGGCTTACCATGAAACCGAGTGAAAACGGCAGAGGTTATTTTGCTGATGTCAGGCCGAGGTCGCACCTCCTACCCTCAGGCTCTCCAATGACACAAGAGCAGTAGAAAAATAATTGATTTTTGCGCAAATTTCAATTTTACGACAGCCCACAGCTCAATAAGAATTTAACCTTCTGTTGGCAAAATGTTGTTTGGTTTTCGATTAACGAAAAGTTTAATTAAAAAAATAACTATTCAATTCGATACGACTGAGAACAAGGGTCGTGAGTTTTGGATAGCAAATCCGGCCCATGTCACTTTTGAGCGGCATGCCGTTTTTGCAGAGGACTCCAAAAGAGTAAAAGTTTATGCTTTAGACTAATTTTTTGCTTAGGCTTAGGCTTAATTATAGGCTTATTTTTTCACTGAGGTTTAGTCTTTTTATAAACTTATTCTTAGGCTAAGGTTCATCGTTAGACTCTGGGTTAGGAATATGCTTATGCTACTGTTACGCCCCTCCTCAAAGTAACGGCGGCTGGAAAAGCGAACAGCCTCTTGTGTGCTTTGCACGCTTTCAAGGGCAGATCAAGAATCAACTTAAAACAGGACCCTGTTTCAGATTGGTCCTGAAGATCATTGACATTGGCTGCTGAAAAATATGGCTAAAATACATTTCACCATTATGGATTTCGGGTTTTAAAACGCTCAGGACGAAAACCTTAGAGGTACGAGTCCTAAGGCCGCGGCTCACTGGTCTACGTTATCAGCTTCCCTTGCGCGTGAAATAAATCCCAAACCAAATGTATAATTGAAACCGTTTAAGGAGTCATTTAATTTTTTTTCGTTGTATGCGACTTATCCACTGCGACTAGTAAATTATGTTTTCCGATTGCTTTGAAATTCTTAAATTGGCACTTGTTATTTGCGTCATACCTTAAAAATTTCCTAACAGTGCAGCGATCGAAAGTTATAGTGAACAATTCATTGAACATACGGGTTATGGGCATGTTCCGTGCGTTTGTAGCCAGACCTGGGGAGTAGGCAAAGGACATGAGGGTCTTGAACGTCAACCTATGAGCCAATAAATATTTTTGCGACTGCTACAAAAGAAATTCAAACCAAACTTACGCCTAGTTTCAAGCTCTCTGCAATCACGATGTTTGCGCGAACGGTAAGGAGGGATCTGAGGGATTTAGCGTATCGATCAACATTTCGAACCCACACAAAACTTAAATTTTTGATTGGGAGACATGAATTTTAAAATCGACTCAATTACCAGATATAAACGTGACTTAGAACTAATTTCAGACGTAAAAATAACAGGATTTCCATTAATTCTATGTAACATAAAAACGGAAACGGAAACCGATTTTTACCACAAACAGGAACGGAAACGGATATCCGGTTACACCCAAAGCATTATTTAATATCACCAGAAACTACACTGAAATTAGCTATGTATTTTTCGTAACTATCAGTTTTAGCTTCTAAATTAGCACGTAAACTATATATCATAAAATTCGAGCTTATATATTAATCAGTAACAAACTGAGTACTGGTAACTCCTGGGTGAACAGCAATCTCGAACAACTGTACTCTGCTTCTCTTGTATAATTATTTTAAATATGGTTTACTATTTCAATCACCTATCACATTCACTCTTGTAAACAGTGATAACATAACAGGAGTTCACCGATTCGCTAGTTTTATTTATCTACTCCGGTAACGTTATGGCTGAATTTGGCTACGCATCGTCCGATCCGGATGGACCACAGAGACCAATTTATCGGCCAACCGAAACAGCAAAAGATGGCACTCCTGGTAGTCCTGACAAGGGATCAGGAGACGGAGAGCCAGGCCTCAAAGCGAATATTACTCTTTTTGGCGGAGTGATGGTTATAGTTGGATGTATTATTGGTAGCGGAATTTTTGTGTCGCCAAAAGGCGTTCATGAACGTAAGTTTATAAGGGTTTGGAGCTGTGCATTTTTGCTCGAAATTCGAGTTGGTATGCTTTGATTTCAAGTATGTTTCGATAATTTATAGAAATTTAAAACTGCACATATTCGTCATAATATTAACCAGTGCATGTTGTTCGCACGAATCGTAGTGTATATCATGATTTAACAGATACTATTCAAAGTCGCTGCAATATTTGCAATACCAGTGTTTCTATGTGGCTGTATATCTTAGTGAGAACAATGCTCAAATTACGTATGTTGGACGTTCCAGCTTTAATTATACAGATCAAGCATTGTCTGAGAAATTCTCCAATTGTTATTCAGACGCAGGCAGTGTTGGTTTTTCGTTGGTGATATGGATTGTTTGCGGTGTTTTTTCAACGATGGGTGCGTACAGTTACGCAGAACTTGGGACGTTTATTACAAAATCAGGCGGTGACTACGCTTACGTGTATCAGGCATTCGGGCCATTTATGGCGTTTCTCAGGATGTGGATTGAATGTATTATTGTGCGGTAAGTAGGAGTGCATACTAAAAGAAGTATAGAGTTAATTTACAATTCCAGAAATTTGTTGTGTACATAAAATTAAGCACACTGCAAAAAAATGGTGAGTCAAATTGACTGTTTCCGAAATAGGCTTTTCTGGACTTCAAACTGAGCCAAATTCGACTCCGCCAGAGTCAAATTCGACTCACGGAGAGTCGCACGTTTGACTCTGACGAAGTCGAATTGACTCAGTTTGTGTTGTCCCGTAGAGCCTGTTTCGGAGAGAGTCAATTTGAATCAACATTTTTTGCAGCGCAGTTCCCAACTGAAATCGGAAGTCGTCCGCGACTGTGCAGATTTGTTAATCCAAAGTGCGATTGAAGAACATTATGTGCCATTAACAATTTATTTTGAGTGACTGTCACCGATTTGTACTGGTATTGCTATTACCGTATAGTCCTCGAGATGGTTCTTTCGTCTTGTGGAAATCTTACACTACGCTAGAATTGTTAAACACTGCTAGCGGTATCTATTGCGTGTGTATCATTTGTATTTAGTCCCTCATAATATACTCTATGTATAAAAGTTATAATTGAAAATTTTTCCATTAGCTTTTTCTCACATGAATATTTCCCGTTTAATATACGCTACGAGTGAAAGGCAGGGTCGTCCGCAGAAATTTATGTTTGGGGGCACTGAATAATTTTGGTGCGCCCCTACAATTGCAACTCTAGATTGTTTACTTTTCGACATAGTCAATTTGGAGGGGGGCACGGTCCCCAAATGCTCTCCCCGCGGGGACGCCGTCGTGAAGGATTTAGTCATTTTGCACAGTTTGAAAATGCTTTATCTTCAGACCATGCACAATGACTGCAGTTGCAATGACTTTTGCGATTTATATCCTGCGACCGTTTTTTCCGTACTGCGATCCACCTGCGTATGCTCCTCAACTGCTAGCCGCTGGAGTACTCAGTAAGTTACTACTGGGTTTTCCCCAAATACTCTATAAGAAATCCTATAGCGAGCAGGGTTGGGGGCAGGTAATAAACTTTCGATTCACCAGTTTTTGTCCCATTTGGATGGCTAAAAATGTGAGTTTTTGTAATTTGAACTTTTGAAGCTGCAAAACATTCGTACTTTTTTACGTTTTTCAGTTCTTCTCACGATCATCAACAGTATTAGCGTTCGTATGGTAACAATGGTACAAAACGTGTTCACCGTGGCAAAATTGTTGGCGTTATTTCTAATTATCATCACAGGAGTCGTACTGTTATGCATGGGTGGAGGTAAGTAACAGGATCGTATCCGAGATACCATTTTGAGAACAGATAACCTCGTCTAAAGCCGTTTTCACAGGCTGTAGAATAATTTGATTTCATCTAACCGTAATTCGTGACGTATATTCTCCTTGTATACACCCTTTGTAAGTAAATTACTTATAGCGTTCCATGTTACTTTAGAATTATTTCGCTTAACGCTTCGATATCAATATGCTTAGCTAGACTTGAAAATGTGTCTATGGTCATGGGTCAAAATTTTGGCAATTTCGATGGCTCACCATGAGACATGTGTCTAAGGCTTGACCCATGCGACCTTAAGTAAATTACTTATAGCGTTCCATGTTACTTTAAATTTATTTCGCTTAACGCTTCGATATCAATATGCTTAGCTAGACTTGAAAATGTGTCTATGGTCATGGGTCAAAATTTTGGCAATTTCGATGGCTCACCATGAGACATGTGTCTAAGGCTTGACCCATGCGACCTTAAGTAAATTACTGATAGCGTTCCATGTTACTTCAGGATAGTTTCGCTTAACGCTTCAATATCAACATGCTTAGCTAGACTTGAAAATGGGTCTATGGGCATGGGTCAACATTTTGGCAATTTCGATGGCTCACCATGAGACATGTGTCTAAGGCTTGACCCATGCACACTAAGTTACACTTACACTATTGCAAATATCGCTTAGCATAGGAATGTACATACATACTCAAATTAGTTGCTGCCTGTTTAAACGGTCATAGAAGTAATATTCGCTTATATGACTGTTGCGTACTAGCAACCAAAATGCTGAATGACATGTTTATTACCAGAAATACCTGGTTTATATACATTGCAATGACTAAGCCTTGCGCTAGCCACACTTATACTGGTTAACTCCTACGACCTCATTTTTTCGTCATGATTGCCTCATGTTCACGTGTCAGTTGTATTCGTCAGCATGTGAAAGCTTCCTACATGACTATTACATTTATGGACAGTTAACATTTGGTTGTCACAAAAATATTAGTTTATTTTATTTTTGCGCGGAATTCATTCTAAGACGCTGACCTATTAACCATTTATAATTTAAGAAAAAATAATGACAAAATTTAATTCTTTTAATTTCTTTAAATGATTATTCATTACAATAAAATAACGTTTATGGTGTATTTTAAGGTGTTTTGTTTCTGTGAAAGGCGATTCTTGGCCGCGTAGGAAGCGCAATAAGCTGTACACTTGGTCTACTATTCTTCTAAATGTTACAAAATATGTTTTTTTCTTGCTTTAGAATATGTTGAAAATTTTGAAAACTCTTGGCAAGGCACAAATCTGAGCCCCGGGTCAATTGCGTTATCGTTTTATTCTGGTCTCTGGGCGTATAACGGATGGTAAGAATTCGGCGTTGAATCGATGGGTTTTGGTATACGGCCCGAGTGTGCTAAACGCGAGCGGACTGAAAAATGTCTAGCTTGAGTATATCTGAGGTTAAAAATTCCAAACCGCGGATAAAATGTTGTGAAGCCCTATTCAAACGTGCAAATTTTTGCTGCGAGAACTTGCAGTGGCAAATTGTACGTGGAACTTGCATTTTTTCATCAGCCAACGAGAAAGCGTCTGCAATAAATTCAGCGAAGTTGCATGGTTATTCACACATGTGAACTTTTAGGCGAATCTGACTGACTTTATACGAAAGACTATTTTAATTTTTAGGAATTACCTCAATTTTGTCACTGAAGAACTTGAAAATCCAACCAGGTAAATTGTTTACGAAAAAGTTATTTTTAAAAATCAATAAAGTATGAAAAAATCTTTTGGATCTGCTTGATTACATACATAAAATAAGTGTAATGTAAAATTTTCAACATAAACAATTTGACAAAATTTCTAATTTTGGTGGTTACGCGTTTATTTACACAACTAAGCATTAGTGTACGGTTAAGCTTAAGCCAAAGCTTAAACGTGCCCCTTGGGAATTTATTCGTCTGCCGGCTTCTCGGACTCCCAATGGGTCAGTCTCGCGGTATCTCGGTCTCCTTGGTTCTCAGCGTCCCAGTCTCCCAGCGTCCCAGTCGTCCAGTGTCCCAGTCTTCCAGTGTCCCAGACTCCCAATGCCCCGTGTCCCAGTCTACTCGTGCCCTAGTCTTCCAGTGTTCCAGTCTCCCAGTGTCCCAGTCTCCAAGTGTCCCAGTCTCCCAGTGTCCCAGTCTCCCAGTGCCTCAGTCTTCCAGGGTGCAAGTTTCCCAATGTCCTAGTCTCCCAGTGGTCAGGCCCTTATACTTAACATTGGCGCGAATTTAATGAGGCTTTTGCAATTATTTGATTGATAGTAAATTTGTTGCCGATGTAACTCTAGCATGTGTCAGTTTCAATTTAAACCAAATTTGCAGTTGTGAGGATGAAAACTATTCACACGTTCCTTGACTCCTATTGAGTCTCAGGGTTGTCCTGTCTACCAATGGCCAGGCAATTGTAGTTAAAATTAGACAAAGTTCAAACCGTACTGCTCAGTAGGTTGTTTTATGCATAAAATGTCGTATATTTGAATTTTTGCCTATGATACTTTAAGACGCCTCCAGGTTTCGGATGGGTCTATAAAATAGTAGGTTTACATTCTAGATTATTTTTTGCTTAGGCTTCGGCTTAGGAATAAACTCATTCTTACGCTTAGGCTTAGGCGTAGGCTTAGGCTTAGGAACATGCTTATAATACTGTTTCGCCCTTGTTCTTTACGTTGACTGATTTTTCTTACAACATAACCATTTGTCTGAAATCCTGGTTACACCCATAATGCTGAACTGTTAACGTTAAAAATTACGATTCATGTTACTTTGAGGAACGTACCGGTGTTCCGCGGACTCTGAGAGATTAACCTTAAGTTTTAGCCAAATTTTTTGTTCAGCCTTAGGCTTTGCTCTAAGCTGATCTATAGTCTTATTTTTACCCTGATGATTAGGCTTCGGTTTACAAATGTGCTTATACTGCAGTTACACCCATTGAAAGTAATGTTGGCCAAAATTGCAATAAAATAAATTTTTAGGAATCTACCACGTGCAATCGCAATATCGTGCACGCTGTGCACTGTTGTATACGTGTTAACGAACATCGGTTTTTACGCAGGAGTTACCATTGATGAATTACTCGATAGCCCGGCAGTTGCAGTGGTAAGTAGCATTTGTTCGTATTCAGCCTAATAGCAATAAATAGTTTAGTATAAAATTGCAGTAAAAATGCCACAAACCTATTTGTTGGTCAACGATGGTATTGCTCTAATAATTGCAGTATGCAATTCGCCAGCCAACCCGTTGGCGATGACCTTTTGAGATCAAAAACAGTTTCGTTGGAATAACAAAACATAATTTGTTAGCTAAATTCCTATAAAAATAAGTGTTGCAGATAAATCACAGTTCCAAAAAGTACATATTTTCAAAGAACATTATTTGTTTGGCTATTAACAATAATAATTTAAGACATAAATAACAAAACAAGTAATTAATAAGTAATACTATGAAATGAACACCAATCAACCCATCCATTCTTTCATATATGGATAACGTTAGTTGGAATTGAATTTAATTTAAAGATTCTAATTCACGGGTTTTTTAAGATAATAGTCCTAGCACACTGACGGAGTCGATAAACAAATTACACCGTTGTCTGAAAAGAAATTTATTTCATTATTACGTAATCTGGAATGAAATTTAATTTAATGTTGCGTTAACATCGAACGGAATTAATTATTTTTATACGTAGTCTGGAATTAAATTTATTTTGAAATATTTTTCAAGTATTTTTAAACTTAAATGTTTTAAAATTTAACTTATTTCGCACAATTAGAAAATCAGAATAGCTATTTTTTTGACCCGATTAAACAGTTCACGTCTTTTCCAGTATGTAGTTCGGAATGGACATTGTGTTAATTTTTTCAATTATTTTGAAAATTATATTTCATTCAGATGTTGGCCCATGTTAATACTTTAAGGGGCGTCAAGGGTTCTAGTGGATCTATTAAAGAGTAGGTTTAGATTATAGATTACATTTGAGGTTTAGATTCTAGATTACATTTTTTGCTTAGGCCTAGGCTTAGGCTTAGGCTTAGGCTGAAGAACACACTCTTGTAACGCTTAGGCTTAGCCTTAGGAATACGCTTAATCGACCGTTACGCCCCACAAAGTAACATTGACCCAGATGTTTAAATTCGCTTCTGAACAACATACTTTAAACATTAATTTCATTCCAGTCTACTCACGACAATTAAATGATATCAATTACCAGGATTTGACAAAGCGTGCAAAATAATTACTTGAAATAATTGGTCATTTTTACATCACACTGTACGTCAATTATTGCGGCTCCTTGATTACCATTCACAGTGAATTTTAACCCGCAAAGAATAATTTTTCGTGACAAATAAACTCGTCCAACCATTTGCTTTTTCGTTTCGAAAAATAGCGCCCTAAAAATATTACTAACATTTTCGTTTTATTTGCAGACATTCGCTGATCGTTTCTACGGTGTTATGGCTTGGATAATGCCAGTATTTGTCGCAATGTCATGTTTCGGTACGGTGAACGGAGTTCTGCTAACATCGTCAAGGTTAGTTTTTGCGCGAATCACAACCTTTTTTAAACTCAAATTATTTTGGCGTTTCTTATCAGTTAGCGCGAGCTTGGTTGGCGCACTGGTTAACCGGGCAAAGCCCCACTGCCTGTCTACGATCGTTGCAAGCGCCAAAAATAATTTGCAATTTTTGCAAATTTTTAAAGTATAATTTACACCATGTTTAATGTCAAGCATCAATTGTAGGCCGGTTCAGAGTTCCTGCACCACATTTTGTTTTGCGTATAACAATAAGCTGAGAAGTCAATTGGGAAGGCGGATCAGCATGGGAATGTTTTAATACGTCTGAAAGTTTAAATTTTAGACTATTTTACGTTGCTGGCCGTGAAAATCATATGCCGTGGCTGCTCAGTATGATCAACCCGAAGCTCAAAACACCAATACCTGCGGTGTTATTTTCGGTAACAAATTCTAAGTATAATGCAGTACTGTATAGAGTATTTCAGAAATGTTTAAAATTTTATTAGTGGATACTGTACTGCTCGAACCACTGTGAACGGATTACCGATCCACTGTACTAATCCACTGTAATCATTGACCACCTTGGCAGTTTTATGCAAACTTTTTGCTACAATAGCTCTGTATATAGTAACATTGGTACACTGGCTAAATAATTGCCGTTCGCATCGCATGGTGACGAATTTAAAGTACCTTGAACGGGTTAGTTGAAACATATATTTTCAAAGTTGTTAACGAAAAATATCAAAAACACTGAATAATAAATACATATTGCTTTTGGCTCATGTTATGTCATTTCCCGCTAAAGCTAAGTCTAGAGTTAAACCTAAACTTAACAATAAGCGCAAGCCTAAATATATGAGCGTGATCCTTATTCTAAATCCTAAGCCTAAATCTAAGCTTATAAGTCTCTTATTTCCCCAAGTTTTCTGCCTTTCAATGAACACGTCAGTATAATTAACATGTGACACATTTTTAACTCAAAATTGCTTTAAAAAGTGATTTAAGCTAAATTTGTTTTTAGTTTTTGTTTATAAATTTTTAGGGCTTTTTAGCGTTAATATATCTTACAATGAGTGACAACATATATACTCTGATTAATTATGTACAAATCGTCAACTGGATTGCAATTGGAGTCGCAACGTCTGGTCTGCTGTATATGCGATATTCGATGCCACCAAAAGATTATCCGAGACCATTACAGGTACGCGTTTGACAGATTAGTAAACCGCAAAAAATGGTGAGTCGAATTGGCTGTATCCGAAATAGGCTCTAAGGAACTACACTAACTGGGTCAAATTCCACTCCGGCTCAGAGTCAAGTTGGACTCACTGAGTGGCACGTTTGACTCTGTCGGAGTCGAATTTGTAGTCCCACAGAGTCAAATTTCGGAGAGAGTCAATTTGACTATTCACGCCATATTTCGCAGCGAATTGTCTGTAAAACATGTTTTGATGTTCAGATAAACCATTTTCCGTCTCAAAATTTTTAGCACGGCAGGTTGGGTGAGTGAAACCCGATCCCACTAGATTAGCCAATGGTAGCCATAACAACATGTTAGTGGACCCCGAGAACTTTTAAGAAGTCAATACAGGGATTTCGAATGGATTACACACATGGCTATAGTGCTTTTCAGAAGCGTTCCATATTTTCGTGGGTTTGCATAAAAGTAGCTATGGTTTTAGACTATTTATGGTTGTTCTTACATTTGGACTTGGCATTAGAGTTATGTATACGCTTACACTGAGACATAGTTTTAGACTTAAGAATACGCTTGGGCTACTGTTAAGAGGGCAAAGGTAACATTGGCCAGCCAAGAAGCAACCATGTTCAATTTCTACAATTCAAAATGGTGTGTTGCGGCAAAAAATGCTACAAAAAATTCCACAAAAACTGTTTAACTTTTAATCTCTTGTAAAATGAAAATGATCGATTTTGGTTTATTTTTTTGTTTCAGGTCAATCTGTTTTTTCCGATCGTGTTTCTGTTTGGATGCGTATTTCTCGTTGTTTTTCCTCTCATTCAACAACCAGTCGACACAAGTTAGTTGTCTTTCTTTGTTGATACCAACAGCTCTATTTCGGTCTCAAAATCTCGCTACACTACGGAGTCAGGGCTTCGCTGTATACAATTTCGAATATTTTTAAAGCCTAAACTGAAGTTGAAAGTTTGATTCAGCTCAAAATTTAGAATTAAATCAACACAGGTTTAGCGTTTAGCTTACATTTGTGAGCCTCATCAAAGTTGAAGATGTATATTCTTAATTTGGCCCATGTTACTTTAAGGGGCGCCCAGGTTTTTGGTGGGTCTATAAAAGAGTAGGTTTAGCTTCTAGATTACATTTTTTTGTTTAGGCTTAGGCTTAGGCTTAGGAACTTATTTTTGCAACGCTTAGGCTGAGGCTTTAGGCTTTGGCTTAGGCTTTAGGCTTAGGAATACGCTTAATCTGCTGTTACGCCCCTTAAAGTAACATTGGCCCTTAATGTTATAATGTTTCAGTGATCGGAATTGGTATTATGCTCACTGGGATTCCGGTCTATTTTATATTTGTGTACTGGCGAAATAAACCGAAGTTTATTGATAACGCAATGAGTAAGTTAAAGTATGCTGAAGTATTTCATATACATATAAATACATTTAACGAATACTGCGTGGTCCAAGATTAACCCTTTCTCACATGAATATTTTCTATTTTCCCTGAGACCTACTTTTATGCTAGGATTCGAACTCCAGTGACTGGAGTGGAAGGCGTATACCATCACCACTCAGGTATAGGAGCTTGACGCTCGAGCTCGAGGGGGCTCTCACGTCTTGTGGTGATTTAGTACTATGTATACGTGTTGCAATTGTTAAACACGGTGCGATATATATTATTTAACGTATATACACTGCGCTGAGTTGCCTATAGGCAACTCAATGTGAGAAGGATTTAATATTTTAAATAGAATTCTTAAGCCTAAAAGCATAGACAATGGCAATAGATTGCATCCAATTAACCCAAATTTAGCGAAAATATTACATATTAAATATATAACATATTTTACTATCCATGGCTCCGCAAAATACCAAAATATCTATCAGCAAGGGGCTTTTTGTTAAACACAGGGAATGAGCTTTTGTAGACTTTCCCTGTGATTTAACGTGAAAGAGGCACGGTATAGCCTTAGGTATGGGTTTTGGATTAGCCATACACTCTAAATTCCAGTGAGTAAATCAATCAACTCAGACTGAAAGTTGGTTATTTCTGAGTTAACAACAGCAAACTTTAACTCACTCTGAGTTGACTTGATTTCACAGTGAGTTGAGTGGACTCCGGGTGAGCTGCATTGAATTATAATCAACTCACCGGAATTTACAGTGATTTACCATTTTTAACTCAGAAATAACCAGAAACGACTCATTCCATGTCTGCGTTGATGAATCAACCCACCAGAATATACAGTGTGAAACTGCAATAAAATGCACGCCGTTTAACGCAGCGTTTGTATTTTCAGATCGACTCACAGTAAATTGCCAAAAACTACTTGAAGTACTGCCTGAAAAGACTGATTAACCATAAAATAGGTTTTTTTATTTTATTTTATTTACACAATTAATTTTTAATACTTTCACGCATTCACGCCACTCGAATTATTAGCTTGGGTTACTAAACGTACGTGACACTGTGCCAGAGATGGCTTGTTTCAGTAGGCCAAATTACCAAGCTACCAGTATTTTGATAACAATCCCGATCAAGTCACGTTATTTTCAGTACATTACTGCTTTTACTTTAGACTTATTTTAGGTTTATCCTTACGCGCATGAGGCTTAGGCCAGAAATATGCCAGGACTGTTGCGCTCCTCAAAGTATTACAGTGGCCACTCCAGCCATATGCAATTTTATTTATAAAAACCGAATCCAATTTTACAACTTTTAGCGTATAAATGACCGAACTATTAATTATTTACACGGCTACACGCCATAAATCATGGGATGAAGAACATTAGGGGGAACGCCGCCTTACTACGAAACAGAATTTTTCATCATCTCCCCTGGTTGACAATTTTTTCAATTAATGCATTGGAAGTTATCTTTGCCACGTCTGGAAATGTTCTTGACTGGTCTATACTAAGAATTATTGTTTACTTCTAACGTTTCTCATTGGATCCCAAGTGTTTATTTGGCCAAAATGCAAAATAAAATTTAAATTTAGAACAGCCTAAGGGTTGCGATATACTCACTGCTCGCCGCTGGACGAAACAGTAAAATTTTTATTAAAAATTGCCTCTCGCCACCGAATAGATTTTGCCTATTGTATTGACCCGAATCAGAGGAAGGTAATAACAGGGGGTCACCATTTTGAGTCCGAATCAATAGTAGTCCGTATCCCTAATAAGAGTCCGTAAGCGGATAGGGTTAAACCGTAATTTGAGTCCATAATGTCAATTAACCCTAACTGTAGCGTATAAATGACTCCAGGACCAAATAATTTGAGTTCGAAACTATAAAGCGTACTTAAATTTTGGAAGTACATTCCTGAGTATAACATTGTCACATGACAAATATACGTTTAATTCAACGGATAATTGCCGTACCGGATATATATCAGTAACGAAGGGCGGCGGAAGGTGGGTTAAAAATAAATATCTGTCCGTAACCGAATAACAAAAGGGGTACCCTCTGGATAGGCCGAATAAATATCATCCCCCTTTTATTCGGGTCACTACAGTACGCTGCAAATAATTCCGAGTCAATACTTGACTCATAAGCAGTCAGTAAAAGTGAATCAGAGTTGAACTCGCTAGCGTTCGATTCAAATTGCTGAGTCAATTTGACTTTCTCTGAAATAGGCTTTTCCGGACTATACACAGTTGAGTCAAATTTACTCTACAAAGGTCAGCTTTGACTCGCCATTTTTTACAGTGTATATTTTTGTTAGCAACGCATAGCGGCGTGCGGCGGTGTGCGGCACAGTAAAGTATAGCGCTATTCTAATTCATGCCAGCTTCATCCAAGTTGAGTAACTTGATTGGTGGTTATTATTGCTTACGGTTTGTTCAACGTTTTTGAGTTACTTCTGAAAATAGAAATTTTTGGCTTCATAGTCGGCTAGTTGCACTCTTTACTGCTTATAAGTTTGACTGTCAATAAAGCGAAGGTAATTTTGTCGTCTCGAGAATATCTTGCCAATTATATATATGAGTGTAAAATTGCAAGTTGGCTACAAAAGTTGTATTTGAGTTGATTAGACCGTTATTGAGCTATCGACATTACAAATAACAGTTACTACGCTGCAAAAAAATGGTGGGCCAAATTGACTCTCTCCGAATTAGGCTCCACGGGACTACAAAAACAGTCAAATTCGACTCTGCCAGAGTCAAACGTGCGACTCAGCTACTCGAATTTGACTATGGTAGAGTCGAATTTGACTCAGTTTCTCCAGACCCGTAGAGACTATTTCGGAGAGAGTCAATTAACTCACCATTTTTTTGCTGTGTAGGAAACGTAGTTGCACGCATGTGCAAAATTCGTAATACGATCTGTTTGATACATGTTCAACATACTTGTTTAAACCATGGCTACAGCCTATCGAAACCGGCGCAAGACCATAATACTCGAACATCGAATCTGTTTTGCGTAAAACACTGTTGAAGTTAACGGCGCATTAAAGTTTTCATTCAGTATGCGGATAGAATTGTATTATTAAAATGTCTATTTGAATGTATTCTGCTGAAACGGTGCCTAAAATACGTATGAGACTTTTGACATCTGTTTCTATGATGTTTACCTTTATCGTGCTGCCATCTGACACGTGTTTCTCACGGTCAAATTTATATTACGCAAACTTGCGACACCTTTGTCTCATGATGATAGTTTTCCGCATACCTGCGACACTTGTTTCTCACGATATTTTTCGTAGACCTTCGACACATGTTTCTCGCGATATTTTTCGCACTGGACATTTGACAATTTTCACGATGTATAGTATTATTGAACGGGACACATTTTTATCTTTTACATGACCTTTTTTAAAATGGAAGGTAACCCACTGCTGCAGGCGGAGTTGTCATTTCCCCATGAGTCGCAGGCTAAACTCTAATGCTTTAAATATAGAAATAGAACTTGATATTTTTTACGAAAAGCCGAACATTTTATGGCTCTTGTAGTGGGTTTAAGAAGAAACCGAGTTATAAAATAAATGAGTGAATTTTTGGAAAAACGGGAGTTAATCGGATAGTGTAACACCGAAAAATAGAATAAAAGTAACGAAACAATGGAGTATTAAAGGAAAACTTTTCAAAATCCTAGAGATAAACGAAATTTCTCCTAGCCAATTTATACTTCGAGTTCTCCTACGTATTAAAGATTTCAATAATCACCAGAGTGCAGTTTTCCTTTTGAAAATAAACGAGAAAAAAATTTCTTTGCTTGATAATTCATGTGTCAAGTATAATGAATATATCTGCATACCGTACCACGTTAGACGTTTTCATACGACGATGTCAACCGTAACCGTTTGAGTCAATATTACATACAAAGAGAGAGTTAATACTATATATATTATTAAAGAAGAGTAGTCAAAATTATATAATATTGAGTTAATTGACTCTCTCCGAAATAGGTTCTACGGGGTTGCAGAAACTGAGTCAAATTCGACTCTACCACAGTCAAATTCGAGTAGCTGAATCGCACGTTTGACTCTGGCAGAGTCGAATTTGACTCCGTTTTTGGTAGTCCTGTAGCATCTAATTCGAAGAGTCATGGTAGTTCATTTTCAGGGGAGTTAATCTTTTATGCTACACGGGAAAGTAGCCAATCAGAATCAAATATCATGACCCTATTTTTAAATCATCTGAAACTTGACTACCGTAATTCGGTAACCATTCAAAATTTAAATTACGTAAGTCAGTAAAAATACTGAAATTTGGTGACCCATCTAAATTTTTTGACGGAAAATAGGTAGGCCATGTTTTCCAAGTCGGCTCCGAGACCAATTTTTGAGTTCCCTTTTAGGTGCCCAAATTTTTGGCGGGCTTGGTAGCCGAACACGACTTGAAATATCGCAAGCCAAGCGAGCGAAAAGCAATACCCTAATTAACTTTAATTAGAGTACAGAACATCACTGAGATCGTCGAAAAGTGTAACACAGAAAAATAAAATGAAAGTAATCCTAGAGATAAACGAAAATCATCATAGCCAATCATATGAACACGATAGTGTTCATATATATGGTTCGCGCTTCTCAAGTGCGTATTTTCAGTTTAGTTTGCATGTTGGTACTCAAGTAATGGCAGACCTATTTCGTTTAAATTTTGTACACTGGTATACTGGTCCGTCGGCAATATCTGTGCCAAAGAATTTGCCAAAAGAGAGTGGCCTTCAGTAGTTACGGTCAAAACTCGTTACAGAAAGTGCACGAAATTTTCCATTTTGGTTCAGCACTTTTTTCCCGTTAGCTATGTAATTTTACGGTTATAACTTTCACCACTTTATAGAGCTTGCGGTTGGTTTCATCCCAACGGTTGGTTTCACCCCAACTGTCGGTTTCACCCCAACGGTTGGTTTCACCCCAACGGTTGGTTTCACCCCAACGGTTGGTTTCATCCCAACGGTTGGTTTCACCCCAACTGTCGGTTTGACCCCAACGGTTGGTTTCACCCCAATGGTTGGTTTCACCCCTACGGTTGGTTTCACCGCAACGGTTGGTTTCACCCCAACGGTTGATTTCACCGCAACTTCTCAAGTGCGTATTTTCAGTTTAGTTTGCATGTTGGTACTCAAGTAATGGCAGACCTATTTCGTTTAAATTTTGTACACTGGTATACTGGTCCGTCGGCAATATCTGTGCCAAAGAATTTGCCAAAAGAGAGTGGCCTTCAGTAGTTACGGTCAAAACTCGTTACAGAAAGTGCACGAAATTTTCCATTTTGGTTCAGCACTTTTTTCCCGTTAGCTATGTAATTTTACGGTTATAACTTTCACCACTTTATAGAGCTTGCGGTTTGTTTCATCCCAACGGTTGGTTTCACCCCAACTGTCGGTTTCACCCCAACGGTTGGTTTCATCCCAACGGTTGGTTTCACCGAAACAACTGTCGGTTTGACCCCAACGGTTGGTTTCACCCCAATGGTTGGTTTCACCCCAACGGTTGGTTTCACCGCAACGGTTGGTTTCACCCCAACGGTTGATTTCACCGCAACGTTTGGTTTTATCCCAACGGTTAGTTTCACCCCAACGGTTGGTTTCACCGCAACGGTTAGTTTCATCCAAACGGTTGGTTTCACCCCAATGGTTGGTTTCACCCCAACGGTTGGTTTCATCCCAACGGTTGGTTTCACCCCAACGGTTGGTTTCACCCCAACGGTTGGTTTCACCCGCACTGTTGGTTTCATCCCAACGGTTGGTTTCACCCCAACGGTTGGTTTCATCCCAACGGTTGGTTTCACCCCAACTGTCGGTTTCACCCCAACGGTTGGTTTCACCCCAATGGTTGGTTTCACCCCAACGGTTGGTTTCACCGCAACGGTTGGTTTCACCCCAACGGTTGGTTTCACCCCAACGGTTGGTTTCACCCCAACGGTTGGTTTCATCCCAACGGTTGGTTTCACCCCAACTGTCGGTTTCACCCCAACGGTTGGTTTCACCCCAATGGTTGGTTTCACCCCAACGGTTGGTTTCACCGCAACGGTTGGTTTCACCCCAACGGTTGATTTCACCGCAACGGTTGGTTTTATCCCAACGGTTAGTTTCACCCCAACGGTTGGTTTCACCGCAACGGTTAGTTTCATCCAAACGGTTGGTTTCACCCCAATGGTTGGTTTCACCCCAACGGTTGGTTTCATCCCAACGGTTGGTTTCATCCCAACGGTTGGTTTCACCCCAACGGTTGGTTTCACCCCAACGGTTGGTTTCACCCCAACGGTTGGTTTCACCCGCACTGTTGGTTTCATCCCAACGGTTGGTTTCACCCCAACGGTTGATTTCACCCAAACGGTTGGTTTCACCCCACCGATTGGTTTTACCCCACCGATTGGTTTTACCCCAACGCTTGGTTTCACCGCAACGGTTGCTTTCACCCACACGGTTGATTTCACCCCAACGGTTGATTTCACACCAACGGTTGGTTTCACCCAAACGATTGGTTTCACCCAAACGGTTGGTTTCACCCCAACGATTGGTTTTACCCCAACGGTTGGTTTCACCGCAACGGTTACTTTCACCCCAACGGTTGGTTTCACCCGCTCGGTTGGTTTCACCCGCACGGTTGGTTTCACCCCAACGGTTAGTTTCACCCCAACGGTTGGTTTCACCTCAACGGTTGGTTTCACCTCAACGGTTGGTTTCACCCCAACGATTGGTTTTACCCCAACGGTTAGTTTTACCCAAACGGTTGGTTTCACCCGCACTGTTGGTTTCATCCCAACGGTTGGTTTCACCCCAACGGTTGATTTCACCCAAACGGTTGGTTTCACCCCACCGATTGGTTTTACCCCACCGATTGGTTTTACCCCTACGCTTGGTTTCACCGCAACGGTTGCTTTCACCCACACGGTTGGTTTCACCCCAACGGTTGATTTCACACCAACGGTTGGTTTCACCCGCTCGGTTGGTTTCACCCGCACGGTTGGTTTCACCCCAACGGTTAGTTTCACCCCAACGGTTGGTTTCACCCCAACGGTTGGTTTCCCCCCAACGGTTAGTTTCACCCCAAGGGTTGGTTTCACCCTAACGGTTAGTTTTACCCAAACGGTTGGTTTCACCCCGCACGGTTGGTTTCATCCCCAACGGTTGGTTTCCCCCAAACGGTTAGTTTCACCCCAACGGTTGGTTTCACCCCAACGGTTGGTTTCACCCCAACGGTTGGTTTCACCCCAACGGTTGGTTTCACCCCAACGGTTGGTTTCACCCAAACGGTTGGTTTCACCCCAACGGTTGGTTTCACCCCAACGGTTGGTTTCACCCCAACTGTTGGTTTCACCCCAACGGTTGGTTTCACCCCAACGGTTGGTTTCACCCCAACGGTTTGTTTCACCCCAACGGTTGGTTTCACCCCAACGGTTGGTTTCACCCCAACGGTTGCTTTCACTCCAACAGTCGGTTTCACTCCAACAATCCGTTTCACCCCAACAGTCCGTTTCACCCCAACGGTTGGTTTCACCCGCACTGTTGGTTTCACCCCAACGGTTGATTTCACCGCAACGGTTGGTTTTATCCCAACGGTTAGTTTCACCCCAACGGTTGGTTTCACCGCAACGGTTAGTTTCATCCAAACGGTTGGTTTCACCCCAATGGTTGGTTTCACCCCAACGGTTGGTTTCATCCCAACGGTTGGTTTCACCCCAACGGTTGGTTTCACCCCAACGGTTGGTTTCACCCCAACGGTTGGTTTCACCCGCACTGTTGGTTTCATCTCAACGGTTGTTTTCACCCCAACGGTTGATTTCACCCAAACGGTTGGTTTCACCCCACCGATTGGTTTTACCCCAACGCTTGGTTTCACCGCAACGATTGGTTTCACCCAAACGGTTGGTTTCACCCCAACGATTGGTTTTACCCTAACGGTTGGTTTCACCGCAACGGTTACTTTCACCCCAACGGTTGGTTTCACCCGCTCGGTTGGTTTCAGCCGCACGGTTGGTTTCACCCCAACGGTTAGTTTCACCCCAACGGTTGGTTTCACCTCAACGGTTGGTTTCACCTCAACGGTTGGTTTCACCCCAACGATTGGTTTTACCCCAACGGTTAGTTTTACCCAAACGGTTGGTTTCACCCGCACGGTTGGTTTCACCCCAACGGTTGGTTTCCCCCCAACGGTTAGTTTCACCCCAAGGGTTGGTTTCACCCTAACGGTTGGTTTCACCCTAACGGTTGGTTTCACCCCAATGGTTGGTTTCACCCCAACGGTTGGTTTCACCCAAACGATTGGTTTCACCCCAACGGTTGGTTTCACCCCAACGGTTGGTTTCACCCCAACTGTCGGTTTCACCCCAACGGTTGGTTTCACCCCAACGGTTGGTTTCACCCCAACGGTTTGTTTCACCCCAACGGTTGGTTTCACCCCAACGGTTGCTTTCACTCCAACAGTCGGTTTCACTACAACAGTCCGTTTCACCCCAACAGTCCGTTTCACCCCAACGGTTGGTTTCACCCCAACGGTTGGTTTAACCCCAACGGTTGGTTTCACCCCAACGGTTGGTTTCACCCCAACGGTTGGTTTCACCCCAACGGTTGGTTTCACCCCAACGGTTGGTTTCACCCCAACGGTTAGTTTCACCCCAACGGTTGGTTTCACCGCAACGGTTAGTTTCATCCAAACGGTTGGTTTCACCCCAATGGTTGGTTTCACTCCACCGGTTGGTTTCACCGCAACGGTTGGTTTCACCCCAACGGTTGATTTCACCGCAACGGTTGGTTTTATCCCAACGGTTAGTTTCACCCCAACGGTTGGTTTCACCGCAACGGTTAGTTTCATCCAAACGGTTGGTTTCACCCCAATGGTTGGTTTCACCCCAACGGTTGGTTTCATCCCAACGGTTGGTTTCACCCCAACGGTTGGTTTCACCCCAACGGTTGGTTTCACCCCAACGGTTGGTTTCACCCGCACTGTTGGTTTCATCTCAACGGTTGGTTTCACCCCAACGGTTAATTTCACCCAAACGGTTGGTTTCACCCCACCGATTGGTTTTACCCCAACGGTTGGTTACACCCCAACGGTTAGTTTCACCCCAACGGTTGGTTTCACCCCAACGGTTGGTTTCACCCGAACGGTTGGTTTCACCCCAACGGTTGGTTACACCCCAACGGTTAGTTTCACCCCAACGGTTGGTTTCACCGCAACGGTTAGTTTCATCCAAACGGTTGGTTTCACCCCAATGGTTGGTTTCACCCCAACGGTTGGTTTCACCGCAACGGTTGGTTTCACCCGCACTGTTGGTTTCACCCCAACGGTTGATTTCACCGCAACGGTTGGTTTTATCCCAACGGTTAGTTTCACCCCAACGGTTGGTTTCACCGCAACGGTTAGTTTCATCCAAACGGTTGGTTTCACCCCAATGGTTGGTTTCACCCCAACGGTTGGTTTCATCCCAACGGTTGGTTTCACCCCAACGGTTGGTTTCACCCCAACGGTTGGTTTCACCCCAACGGTTGGTTTCACCCGCACTGTTGGTTTCATCCCAACGGTTGGTTTCACCCCAACGGTTGATTTCACCCAAACGGTTGGTTTCACCCCACCGATTGGTTTTACCCCAACGCTTGGTTTCACCGCAACGATTGGTTTCACCCAAACGGTTGGTTTCACCCCAACGATTGGTTTTACCCTAACGGTTGGTTTCACCGCAACGGTTACTTTCACCCCAACGGTTGGTTTTACCCTAACGGTTGGTTTCACCGCAACGGTTACTTTCACCCGCTCGGTTGGTTTCAGCCGCACGGTTGGTTTCACCCCAACGGTTAGTTTCACCCCAACGGTTGGTTTCACCTCAACGGTTGGTTTCACCTCAACGGTTGGTTTCACCCCAACGATTGGTTTTACCCCAACGGTTAGTTTTACCCAAACGGTTGGTTTCACCCGCACGGTTGGTTTCACCCCAACGGTTGGTTTCCCCCCAACGGTTAGTTTCACCCCAAGGGTTGGTTTCACCCTAACGGTTGGTTTCACCCTAACGGTTGGTTTCACCCCAATGGTTGGTTTCACCCCAACGGTTGGTTTCACCCAAACGATTGGTTTCACCCCAACGGTTGGTTTCACCCCAACGGTTGGTTTCACCCCAACTGTCGGTTTCACCCCAACGGTTGGTTTCACCCCAACGGTTGGTTTCACCCCAACGGTTTGTTTCACCCCAACGGTTGGTTTCACCCCAACGGTTGCTTTCACTCCAACAGTCGGTTTCACTCCAACAGTCCGTTTCACCCCAACAGTCCGTTTCACCCCAACGGTTGGTTTAACCCCAACGGTTGGTTTCACCCCAACGGTTGGTTTCACCCCAACGGTTGGTTTCACCCCAACGGTTGGTTTCACCCCAACGGTTGGTTACACCCCAACGGTTAGTTTCACCCCAACGGTTGGTTTCACCGCAACGGTTAGTTTCATCCAAACGGTTGGTTTCACCCCAATGGTTGGTTTCACTCCAACGGTTGGTTTCACCGCAACGGTTGGTTTCACCCCAACGGTTGATTTCACCGCAACGGTTGGTTTTATCCCAACGGTTAGTTTCATCCCAACGGTTGGTTTCACCGCAACGGTTTTTATCAACCAAACGGTTGGTTTCACCCCAACTGTTGGTTTCACCCCAACGGTTGGTTTCACCCCAACGGTTGGTTTCACCCCAACGGTTGGTTTCACCCCAACGGTTGGTTTCACCCCAACGGTTGGTTTCACCCGCACTGTTGGTTTCATCCCAACGGTTGGTTTCACCCCAACGGTTGATTTCACCCAAACGGTTGGTTTCACCCCACCGATTGGTTTTACCCCAACGTTTGGTTTCACCGCAACGATTGGTTTCACCCAAACGATTGGTATCACCCCAACGATTGGTTTTACCCTAACGGTTGGTTTCACCGCAACGGTTACTTTCACCCCAACGGTTGGTTTCACCCGCTCGGTTGGTTTCACCCGCACGGTTGGTTTCACCCCAACGGTTAGTTTCACCCCAACGGTTGGTTTCACCTCAACGGTTGGTTTCACCTCAACGGTTGGTTTCACCCCAACGATTGGTTTTACCCCAACGGTTAGTTTTACCCGAACGGTTAGTTTCACCCGCACGGTTGGTTTCACCCCAACGGTTGGTTTCACCCCAACGGTTAGTTTCACCCCAACAGTTGGTTTCACCTCAACGGTTGGTTTCACCTCAACGGTTGGTTTCACCCCAACGATTGGTTTAACCCCAACGGTTAGTTTAACCCAAACGGTTAGTTTCACCCCCACGGTTGGTTTCACCGCAACGGTTGGTTTCACCCCAACGGTTGCTTTTACTCCAACAGTCGGTTTCACCCCAACGGTTGGTTTCACCCCAACGGTTAGTTTCACCCCAACGTTTGGTTTCACCGCAACGGTTGGTTTCACCCCAACGGTTTGTTTCACCCCAACGGTTGGTTTCAGCCCAATGGTTGGCTTCACCCCAACGGTTGGTTTACCCAACGAACAATGTCACTTCGTGGTTGTTTCGCCCCAATGGTTGGTTTTATACAAATACGTTGGTTAGGCGCTTGTTGTCAAAATAAAAGTTTCTGTCATGCAAACGATTTAATGAAACTCTGTTTTTAGTTTAATCAGTCTTCTCATTTTTCATTGTTCAGATTGCTGGATATACAGCAGCTTGGTAAAGCGGTTGAAACTAGAAAAAATTGCTCAGCACTTGAGCAGCGTAGAATATGCTTCATATTCCTATTAAAAGAACAGTAACTAGACCAGCACATTCGTTCGATGTAACCTGGAAAAATATTAAGAAACAATGGCGTCCAAAATCATGTTGACTATTAATTCTTCTGAAACATATTGCGGATAGCAAAATTTCTGTAATTTTCTTTTTGTAAGAAACAAATGTTTTGCTTAAAATGTGTATTGAAGTTTTCTACACGAACGTACTAAACTCACCTTTGGCTCTCTATTAACATAGTTAATTGAATTTCATAAGAACACTGTATGGCGACATAATTGGTGAGTTAGAGTATTGATGACCAGTTTTGTTTTAGATACTTTCTCATACAAGGGATTGTCACTAAATGACTCGCAATTGATGCGTTAAAAGCGACTCTTGACTTTAGCCGACTTTTAACCTTAGCGACAAACAAACAAGTTTACAGGTCTACCGAGTTATTTGTTTCACTGCATAGTCACGACTAGAGGCTCAAAATTCTCACCGTATTTCTGGCAGCATCGACTAATCTGGCAAAAGCAAAGATCGCTATACTTCAGCCATGTCTCTGTAACCCTGCCATTATCTAAGAAATTTCTTAAAATACCTAATAAATCTGCGAAAAACTTTCAACATAAAAATAGATTTGCTGTCCGCAATCTGTTTCAGAAGAATTAATAGTCAACATGATTTTGGACGCCATTGTTTCTTAATATTTTTCCAGGTTAAATCGAACGAATGTGCTGGTCTAGTTACTGTTCTTTTAATAGGAATATGAAGCATATTCTACGCTGCTCAAGTGCTGAGCAATTTTTTCTAGTTTATACTTCGCGTTCTACGTATTAAAGAATTTAATAATCAGTTTTCAATTTGAAAATAAACGGACGTTCTAATTCGGCGATGTCAACCGTAACCGTGGGAGTCAATGTTACATACAGACAGAGAGTTTAAAATTTATATATAATATAAAAGGAGAGTCAAAATTATATATAATATTGACTGTGGGGTTCATTTTCAGGGGAGTTAATATTTTATGCTACACCAGAAAGTAGCCAATCAGAATCAAGCACCATGACTCTATTTGCAAATCATTTGAGAGTTGACTACCGCAATTCGGTAACTAACCGGTCAAAACTTAAATTATGTAGGTCAGTGAAAACACTGGAATTTGGTTGGGTACTTTGCTTGTTCAACTTTTCCGCCATGTGTTCTGCCAATACGGGGTTTAAGTTACAATTGGAGCAACCTGGAACAAAATTTGTCACTATTACAATCGCGGTAACATTTTGTGTGCACGTTAATCCGCTATAAATTAAAAAAATTTGCAGTGTCTGCTATCTTTTAACAGTCGCTGTTTATACTGCAACATTGTATGAGATATTCGAAATATTGTATGTCAATATCATATGACACGTTTTAAAATGTCTACAGTGCTAAACTAACCAGAATGCCCTGCAGAATGTTCATTGCTAGTATATATGAAATATGTATTATGTATTTGTACTTAGGAACGTAACTCAGGGAAAATTAGATATAGGGTAATTCAGCGTTTGAAATCATAATGCTATGTTTTATCTAGCTTTTTACTGATTTATCAGGGCGCACAAACGACATTGTCTTAGATAATATTGGACATTTTGTAGAGTTTAGAAATATATATCATGCGATATTCGCATAATTTTTTCGTGGTGACGTAAGTCATACTGCTATTTGTGTGCTATAATCGCTGGAAATCAGGGATTTGTAGCTAATGACAAGTGACATTCACGTTTTTCGTCATACCCGTGGTTAAGATCACATTTTATGATGGCGTCAAAATCAACACTGCAAAAAATGGTGAGTCAAATTGACTGTCTCCAAAATAGTCTTCTCGGGAGTACACAAATTTAGTCAAATTCGACTCCGCCAGAGTAAAACGTGCGACTCAGTGAGTCAAATTTGGCTCTAGTGGAGTCGAAGTTTTACTCAATTGTGTAGTCACGAAAAGTTTAATTCGGAGAGATTCAATTTGACTCACCATTTTTTGAAGTGAACAAGGACAAAACGTGCTTAGAGCTACGAGGTGCCACTGGTACAGCGTGAGAACCCCGCGTAAAAACTGTATGGAAGTTTACTTCAGCAAATCTGATTGGTCGTTTTATGCATTTCGCTTTCCGCTGCAAACTTCTTTATATATTGGTTTAAAAGTATGTACAGAAATCAATGTTCAAGAGCTCTACGCTTACAGTTCGCCCCAGTGTAAAAATAAAAACAGAAATGGTGCACAACAGCTTCCGCTTTTCACCCCGAATATTCTTATTTCAAACAGTTTCTTGGTAACTATGTTTTTGGTTAGACACAAACTACCGCACTACACATGCACATAGATTTTAATTTGGGCGAAAAATGTCCGTCGCATGCTCGAAATTTCGACAGGTTGTTTCTCCCCATAAAAAAGTTACAGTTGTTTTTACATTTCTCCCCCATTTAGCTGTAGTAACCCGTGGCGTACGGAGAAATTTGGATTGGGGGCCGCATCCTGCCACGTCCGTGCGTTGGGTTTCCGCATAAAGTGAACATAGAACTCTAGCAGTGACCACTTCAAATTTTTAGCGAGATATAGGTTGGCCACGTTTTCCTAGTCGGATCCGAGACCTATTTCTGAGTTCTCTTTTATGTCCCCTAAACTTTTGGTTGGCGGGCTTGGCAGCTGAACACGACTTGAAAAAAATATCGCGAGCCAAGCGAACGAAAAGCTATACCCTAATTAATTTTAATTCCAGTACAGAACCTCATTTTGGAGCGGGCATATTTTTATCTTGTGGTGTCAACGTTCGTTTGAAGTCACACCTAATAAAACTTCAAAACAAAATCAGTACATTAATTAAGACCCGTATTCGCAAAGCGTGCAGCACGTACCGACATTTACTGCAAGTTAAGTGTTTCGCAAGTTATAGTACATTATTTATTTATTTCTTTTGCTGCATATATATTCAACACTTACGTCCTACTTCTTTTTATCCTTCCCTGGCATTAGCATGAGAAAAGAAGTAGAAAATAAGGTCTGCATTGCTGCTAAAATCTGTGATGGTTCGATAAAAGGTACATAGCTAGTCAGCGAGGTAGCATGTTAGATATTGTTCATTGCCGAAATGCTGAAAATAAATCGAAAGTTAGCAACAGTTTCGTTAATTTTTGCTATATAGAGTATTATTTTGTCCGTTCCGTAATATGTAATATCTTCAAAAACGAAGATTCGCTACAAGTATTTTATTTTCGAGAGTTCATGTTTATTTTTATTTGAGTGATTTTTGTATCTCGAACGATAAATTTCGTGTTTACCTTGTTTAATAATGTCTGGAATTGCGGCTGGCAGATTAGCGGAAGAACGAAAGGGTTGGAGAAAAGACCACCCATTTGTAAGTGGGTATAGTATTTGCATGCTGTACTGGATTCTTTAACCGGCCGACTGCAGCGTTTTTCGGCGCTTTTGTCGAAGCCTGTGCTACCTATATAACGCACTAACCACTAACATTTAGCAAATCAAATTTTGGTTACATAACTAGGATTGAGATTGATAATACTCCGTACGCACAAACTTTCAAGCCGCAGTCGCTCATTGGGGGTCTGTGGCAGAAGGCTGATGGCACAGGCTTCGACAACAGTGCCCTAATAAGCACTTGTCGAAGCCTGTGACACCCTCCAAGTTTTAAAAACAAAGAACGACATGTTATTATTTGCTATATAATACCTTTATATCATCTTCATTCTTGCTTTTTTAACCAGTTTAATCAAATTTGTAAACGTCGCGAACATGTTGAACGAAGGCTTAGGCTTATGCTTAGGCTTAGACTTCTTTTTTAAAACTTGGAGGGTGGCGCAGGCTTTGACAAAAGTGCTTATTTGGACAAATGTTCCCGTTTTTCAACATTGCTGCTTCTAAATGAAATCTACCTCAGTCATGTAAAATTGAACGAAAAATTGTTTAGAATATCGTAAATTATCGTAAATTGTTCTCCAACTTTGATGTGTTTCTAAACTTCAAGCAGATAATGCACACATTAAGCGGTTGTTTTGCATCCTTGGTAGAAGAATATGGTTTCGATTTGTAAAGCAGCATTTGGGCAGATATGGCATTATATGTTGCATATTATTTTTATCCGCCAGCTAAAACGACGTTTATTTCAGGGCTTCATAGCAAAACCTTCGAAAAATCCAGACGGTAGTATGAATTTGTTTTTGTGGGAGTGTGCGATACCTGGAAAAGCTGGGACCCCTTGGGAAGGTGGATTGTACCATTTAACAATGATGTTCAAAGATGATTATCCGTCGACGCCTCCTAAATGCAAGTTTGTTACTTGTTATGTCCTGTAAGTTGCTAGTAAAGCATAAAGCAGGATCGTTTGGGCACATGAAACGTCGAGTTGCAGCTTAAAAAGCTGGAGTAAAGTTATTTCGAACTTGTGGGCCTACGCATCCTTGAGCGAACGCTCCAACATTAATGCGACACAGTGATCAGATTTTTTTTGGAAAACTTTTAGTACTTACTTGCGCTTTAAACCTCAATCCATGTATGAATTAATTCGGTTTTTGAAAATACAAAATTCACATGTTTCATTGCTTGCATAGAGCAGATTTGCTAAGCCGGCATGTTAGACGTTGACAGTTTTGCAATAGTTTTACGCAAATAAATCAGGGTGCGACCGGATGCCAAAAAATGCCACAGCTGTAGCCGTATAACCTTAGGTATTCAAAGTGTTTACGTGATAAAACTTAGCATCCAACGACGACGAATTTTTAACAGTTTAGCAACGAACCTATTCCCCTATTAATTCTATGTTTGTGTGCGTTAAGTTCAGTCGCAATATTTGTTTGACCCATGTTACTAATAAGGGTATTAAGTTTTTCATACGTGCTATATAATAGGTCAGGCTCAGAAATTAGGTTAAGGCTATTATTTTTGCTTAGATACTGGTACGCCCCTAAGAATAAGACTGCCCATCTTTGTCAAGTTTTTTAGCGTTATTTTAACCCAATAAAGATTGTGAACGTACATGGGCACGTTTACAACGCATGTGCGACGGAAAAGTATGTAGAAGTAAGTCAATCCAATCAGTTCCATTCAGTTGGCATAAATAAATACATACATTAAGTTTAAAAAACATCTGGCAAATTAACATATATATCGGAGCCGGATGTGGTGTCGATATTTGTGATGCCGGATATTTGGTCGCACCCTGAAATGAATGGATTTCTCTAAGTCGAGGTCAGGTATGGGAGTCTCGGTCTTGGCAAGTCTCTGTACTTGGCTGGTTTCGGTCTCGGTTTTTTTAGTCTCGGTGGTTTGGAACCGAAACCAGAAGTTGAAGATTCAGGAAATCCTGGTACACCTTTAAAAAGTAGAAGTCAATATTGTTGAAAGAAATGAAGCCTGCTGAATTAAATTTCGCTGTAAATGTATGAATTGTTCGTGTTACGCAGTAATTATGATTTATGAGTAAATATTCTGAAAAACACACAAAGTATGAAAAACACAAAAAACTACGAAAAACATTAAAAATACATTCTATAGAAAATTATAATTTTGTCGGCGATGACCAAAAATGAATAGTTTTACAAAAAGAAACTTAAAATGCATTTTTCTTGCGTTTCCGGTAATTTTTTAAATTCTGGTTTCGGTAAATTATAATTCCGGTTCCGGGAAATTGTAATCCCGGTTGCATCCTGGTTATTGCATACATATATAAATAAATTTACAAAGCTACCGCTTCCCCTAATACCCTGCGATTTAAAAGGACTCTAAGCAGAGTGGGGGCTGCTGTCTTCAAGCTCTTCGCACTAGGGAATTTTCACACGAAAAGCGCCAAAAACACAGTTATATACTTTATTAGAAATTTTTGCTGTTCCAGTAAAAGAATTAAAATCCAAAACAAGGGCTGTTGACACCTGAACCTTCCTCGGTCACGCGCCTGTTTATTGTGCGTAAACAGTTTCAAGCAGGCATGTTTTGGTCGCTGGTTTGTCTAAGCTGTACTCCTACCTGTTATTATTCCTATACAGCGGGACAGCCCTCAGTGTAACATGGACCAATATCTTGATCATTAAACGTTCCGTCGTATTAATTACATGAAGGAAGAGTGATCGCCAATATTTTTCGTAGATGTTGCATATAAAAATATTTAGAAACAATGCGGTAAACTGTCTTCTATTAAAGCATATGAGATACTACTGAACTTGTTCTTAGTTAGCGTATATCACAGCGAGGTCGTTTCTTGTTCAATTACTGAGTCTAAAATGATTGGTATAGCTTATGGAAACGTAACGATATATACCATTATGAAGATGTTTGATAATTTTCAAAATTAGTATTGGCCGACCGGCCGGTCAAACGTTTACTTGGCCGCCGGTTGGCTGTCCAGTAGAAAAAATGGTAATTGCCTAACACTAATGGCCGGTGTCGGTAGTCAGGTCTCGGTTTTTGGCTGAGACCGCTCATCCCTGGCAAGGTTCAGATGCGGCAAAATCATAATAGCTTCGGACTTGGATTTGGAATCAGTCAAATGGCTCTATGCCATCCCGGTACACTGCGTACAATGAGCAATTCATGCGTTGCGTATGTGTGAAGACAAGAATGTCTCTCAGGCTTACAATATAGCTTGTAGTGGTTTCAACATGCGTATGACTGTTTTTGATATTATTCTGTTGAAAACTATGTTAAAATTAACTTTCGATTCTGAGCAACTTCTTAATAATTTATTGTCATTTCAGGTAAGTTTGTTCCGCCTTTATTTCACCCGAACATCTATCCGTCGGGCACAGTTTGCCTTTCTCTTTTGGATGAAAACAAAGACTGGCGTCCGGCTATCACTATCAAACAAGTAAGTATACTATAGATGTCGTACAATGCTATGTGTGCCAAAAGGATATCTACGATAAAGAAACTGCCATATTAGCTCATGCTATTTGTGGCGTGTAAAGCAAAGTAAACATTGAATTTGCGAAACGTTTGTGTGACACTGCATTGTTCATCTGTTTGGTTTATCTTTTTCTAGATTCTTCTGGGTATCCAGGATCTCCTCAATAATCCCAATATTCAAGATCCAGCACAAGCCGAAGCTTATCAAATTTACTGGTGAGCTTTTGCATTCTGGTTGTTAGCAATGACAGTTAACATGATTTGAAAGCCTGAAATTGTAGATAATTTAACGCGTCTTATAGTTAACTCACGGTTCGGTTTAATTAAAGTAGATGACAGTTACTCTTATTTTTGTACCTTTGCTGTTTTTTTTTTCAGTCAAAATCGAGTTGAATACGAAAAAAGGGTTCGCGCTCAGTCAAAACAATTCCAAGAAAATGCTGCAGCGTAAATCAACCGCTAGCCGTATTTCAAATATTATTAACTGTTTGTATGGTACATGGGTTGGAAGCTTGCCGGGGTCGGAAACTGTAACGCGGCCGGATTTCCGGTTTGACTTGTGGTGACTATTCTCAATCGGTTTCGATATCCTATATATGCCAGATTTTATCATTCAACAGAAAACATATTTGCATCTTGTTCATAACAATGTATGTAAATGTAGCGTTTTGAGATGGGATAATTTTGGTCCATTAGATGCCAAAAAAATTATAATTCAGATTCAAACATCATTCTATATAATATTTAGTTCCCGATTTTTGAAACAATGTGCTTTAGTAATATTGTTCGTTGTTCGGATTGTGAACGTACTGGAGAAAAGCAAATGTTCTTGTGCTTTCATTTTTGCTTATTTTCTAAAGGTGACTCTCTGTAAGCGGTACTTTTGATGTTGTAATGGTGTGTTCTAGGATTTTATTGCTATATTACTACTCATTGTTGGTAATTGTGTAAATTATTAGGTGCAGTCAAAAAAAATTCAGGTGCCGAGGTCCACAAATTTTGCCGGCGCCAGAGGGTGAACCAAAATAACGTATTACAAATTGATTTTTAGGAAGTTTGCAAAGTGTTGCCAAAGGTTAGTTTAAGAAATTTCGGTAATTTAAGCTGCCATAATGATCTCTAAGACAAAGTCGTTGAACAGCACAACTCTTATAAAAATGCGGAACATTTCACTAGGGAAATACCGCAACTTCTCAAAAATAGATCATACTGCAGCTGTATTTTATCAAATATGAATGGATATGTTGCTGGGTGCAACCGGAAGTGAAAAATACCGGATTTGGAGGTCAACGAAACTTGCCGGAGCCGGAGATCAGGCGAAAATAGGTTGTAAAAACGATGGTTAACTAGATAATTGGAAATTTCGGAAATTCGTTCCTGAAAATTGTGACAAAAGTAAAACGAAACGCGCTAAGCAGATAAATTTTGCAAAATTATGCAAAATATTACTACCGAACTTGCCGGAATCTTTGGCAAAAATTCTACCGGAACCGGTGGCAGACCTCCGCTTGCACACTGATATATTGCATATTTTCAGTACTGGTATATTGTTTGCTTGTATACGTTGTAACAGTAAACTTAGTGTTGCGTATTTCGACGCAAAAACCTAATCAGGATGTAAACTAGATATCTGTTTCCCGTAAACATCCGATGTCTGTTCCCAGTATAGAAATACTGGCCCATATTTAGAAGAGGGCCGGATCGTTTTCCGGGTGCTGTTATAAAAATAAGGTCATCCCCACGCTTTAGGCTTAGGAACATGCTTATACTACTGTTCCGGCCCTGTTCTATAGATGGTCCGAAATACCAGTTTTATGCTCAACAGTGGCATCGGGAATTTTGAACCGAATCCGGCAGAAATGTTGCCTGAGGCAGAAGTTTATTCTTTGATGGATTTGGCCGAGACAAAACAAGGCAGCAGGGTGCAACCAAAGGTGAAAAATGCCGGAGCCGAAGGTCAACGAAACTTGCCGGAGGTGAGGTGAAATTAGGTAGTAAAAATGATGGTTAATTAGTTAATTTTAGCCAAAATCTGTTATGTTGTTAAGTTGTTTGGTTTTAAGCTAATTTTCTGCGAAATTTCGGAAATGCTTTCGTGAAAATTGTAAACTAAAATATAAACGCGCTAAACAGATAAATCGTGCCCAATTTTACTACCGGAACCTGCGGCAAAAATTCCGCAGGAGCCAGAGTCCGATTTTCTGCCGGAGGCAGACCTCCGGTTGCACCCTGACACCGGTTGTACCCTGCAAGGCAGCTTAAGGCTATCAGCACGAGTACGTTTATTTCAAAATACTTCTGGTATTATACTGGCGCAACTTAAGGCAAATAGGTACACAGGACAAAGGCAGTGAAAGATGAATATCTGCACAACCTGCTGGATATGAAAATCTGATACCTATCAATTCTTCACAATTAATTTCTCAGTACTTAATTTTGCTTCACCCGCTCTTGCAAAATTTGTTGACCTCTGGCTTCAGTCCAGTCGCATGATTCCACCCTGCATGCCTATTAGGTTTACATTACAAACATACCTACTGTAGTGGCGTGAATAAGTGGTGTCCCCATTTTGAGTCGCAATCAATAGAAGTCCGGGCCAATGTTACCCTAAAGGCCGTCCCATTTTCCCGGGACAGCAATGAACCAGGAGTACATACAAAAAACATAATTGGAACAGCCGGACAGATGAGACAGTGGGACAGATGGGAAAAACGGGACAGTTGAAATATATATATATTATATTATATATTATATATATTTTATATATATCCTACGTAAATATGTCTGCCTGTGCATATGTAAACAGGAGCGCATAAGTGTGCCCTCCGGGTATATTTCTGTCCCGGGAAATTGGGACGGCCTTTATAGTAACATGGGCCATTCAACGGATAGTTGCAATACCGGATATATATCGGTAACGAAGGGCGGCGCAGGGCTGTTAGAATAAACTAACAGTCCGTATAACCGAATAACAGGTGGGTACCCTAGCGAAAGGCCAAATAAATATTAGTCTCCCCTCTTCTTCATTTTACTACAGTACTTCGTGAGTTACGCTTCAGATTTTCAGCACCAAAATAAGGGAAATCTATGCGTTTGAATTTTTTAGTTTTCCCGTTTTCCAACAAATCCTACGATTTTCCATACCAAAACCAAACGAGGAAAGTCCGGGCGGTTAACTAAACCATGAAAATTTAGGCGTTTAAACTTTCCGCTTTTCCCGTTTTCCTAACAAAGTTTAAGCTTCAGATTTTCTCCACCAAATCTTGGAGTATATATGCATTTGAATTTTCTACTAAACCAGAAAAATCCGGGCGTTGGAATTTTCCACTTTCCCATTTTCCAACTTGCGCTTCAGTTTACCTACTGTAGTGACCCGCAAATGGACTCTCTCCGAAATAGGACCTCCTCCAGAGTCAAACGTGCGACTCAGAGAGTAGAATTTGAGTCAGGTGGAGTCGAATTTGGCTCATTTTGTGCAGACCCGGGGAGCCTATTTCGGAGAGAGTCAATTTGACTCACAATTTTTTTGCAATGTATATACAGTATTTTTGGTTTTATGTATTCCTGGCAGGGTGTAAACGGATTGTTAAAATAACGGAAACCGAACATGATGAATTATCTTAAAGCAGTGCTCGTAACTCGCTCGCCGTCCGTAAGTAAATGCCTGTTTCATCCAACATTCGCAAGGTCCCAGATCTACTGTTTCGCCTATCAATTTCATTATTGTTCGCTGAAACGCCTGGTTGTTCCTCTCGACAAACCCTTGAGACCTAGGGTTATAACTTGATGATACACGTCTCCCTACTTTGTTAATTTCAAACAAGGACGCGTATTCTCAAATGTGTATAGCAACTATCACCCGTTAGTAATAGGTTTTCAAACTCATTAATTATTGCAATTGTTAAACTCAAAATTGGTACTGGAGTATAGCAGATCATATCCGAAAAGTGTGCTAAAATTTAAATGTCAGCATTCGCTGGTTCGAAAGTTACAAAGTGATAGGTGCTACAAACATTCGAGAATATGAGCCAACGAGTCAAGAACAGAGTTTACAAACTCTCGTGGAAACCGTTTATCTAAAAGAATTTTGCACAACGCATTAGAAACAGTACGTGCAGATTTGAATACCATGCAGCCTCAAGCTATTTAGACAAAATCGGCGAGACCTAAAATGCAGTTCATTTGCTTTATGAGACATAGGTACTGTAGGGACCCGAAAAAGGGGGGACTGATATTTGTTTGGCCTCTCCTGAGGGTGCCCCCTGTTATTCTGTTACGGACTGTTATTTATTTTTAACCCGCGCTCCACCACCCTTCGTTATTGATATATATCCGGTATTGCAACTATCCGTTGAATTAACTGTTTATTTGTCTTGTATCAATAGCTTGAGCGATAAATGCAAGGTTATACTTAGGAATGTACTTTCAAAATTTAAGTACGCGTTAAAGTTTCGAACACAAATTATTTGGTCCTGGATTTATTTATGCGCTACAATTAGGAATAATTGACATTTATGGACTCTAATTAGGGTTTAGGGACTCTATCCGCTTTTACGGACTCTTATTATAGGGATACGGACTCCTATTGATTGGGACTCAAATTTGGGACCCCGTCTTATTCGGGTAACTACAGTATGGTCACCAGATCTATCTCCATGCGATAGCAACACCTTTTGACTTGTCGCAGCCTTCCGGGTGAACGGTTTGGCATGTACTACAAGAAGACACATAGTCCCCAACGTCAATTTTTACATTTTTCCAGTAATGCTTTTCGAATGACGTAAGTGCCATCTCTGCCAAAGTGGCCCCGGTCATCGTAGCAGCGTAGAAGAACGTTTTCTCTTTAGTTTGGCTCCACGTAGATTTTAAACTTTTTATTATTAGCAATCATTGGATTCTACCCATCCACTTTTTGGCCCATGTAAAGATCAGGGGCGGAACGTTTTTCTGTGGGACTACAAAAGAGTAAGCTTAAGTTTTAGACTAATTTTATGCTTGGCTTAAGCTTAGACTTAGGATATGCTCTTTCTAACACTTAGACTTAGGCTTTAGCTTATACTTAGGCTTAGGAATATGATTATAATACTATTCCACCTCTGTTTTTTACATTGGCCCATTTTTAAATCGATTTGTACAATGGGGGGATTGGGGGGGAAGCTCTGGGCTGTGACACTGGAACTTCCGTCAAAAATTCTGCCGGAGCCGGAGCTGGAGTTCGTTTTTCTGCCGGAGCCGAAGCTTACCTCCGGTTGTACCCTGCAGGATAAATAGTATATCTGTATGAGCATACATTGTGTTCGAAACTATTTCGCACGCATGCATAAACGGCAAATAAGTTATAAAGCCTACGTCGACAGTATGCCTTTTGTCAGAAGTCCCTACGTGTAGACTTTGTATTCTCACTACGCCCTGCGAACGCTGTTAGTACAAACTATTCATATACTGTTGTGACCCGAATAAGAGGGGGTACCCATTTTGAGTCCCAATCAATAGAAGTCCGTATCCTAATAAGATTCCGTAAGCGGATAGAGTCTGTGAACCCTAATTAGAGTTCATAAATGTCAATTCTGTAATGGTAGTGCATAAATGACCTCGGGACTAAATAAAGTTGAGTGCAAAACTTTAAAGCATAAGCATACTTAAGTTTTGAAAGTACACCCCTAAGTATAACCTTGCACTATTGCTCAAGCTTATGATGCCAGATAAATAAACGTTTAATTCAACGGATAGCTTCAATACCGGATATATTAGCAACGAAGGGCGGCGGAGGTCGCGTTAAAAATAAACAACAGTCCGTAACCGAATAACAGGGTTATACCCTCTGGAGAGGTCAGTAAATATCAGCACCCACTCTTATTAGCAGTCACTACTACAGTACATGGTATTTTCATCAGTCCCTGGTCTTAGCATTTGTGCTAAGCTGGTGCGTAGACAATTTTTTACAAATATGTGCGCATTATGGATACCCAATTCAGGTTCAAGGATTTAATCAGCTGAACCTCTGTATACAATGGTAATCTTAAACCCGTTTAAAAGGTGAGCAAAAAATTGCTGAATCTATTTTACTGTATTTAACAGTGAATGAAAAAATTAAATTTGGCAGTTTTACGTTGTGGTCAACGCTGTAATTACGTCGATCTGGAGAATGGTTTACTACAGAACCATATGTCGACTTGGGTCTCTTTTATATACATTTCAATTTAAAATAACTATGCCCTTAGGCAGTTGCATCGATTTTAGAAATACGGCAATTTTTTTTCAATTTAAATTAATTTTTGATTTGTTGTTGATTTAAAAAATTGCTTTTGCAAAGCAAGCGGTGGCAGCGGTTGCGTGTCCCTTGAATTTTTAAAATTAAAACTTTGGGTTAGGAATTAATACAAAAATTGCGTTTGGCTTCTGTGTCGCGACGTTTCTGTTTCAGTATTATTTATTGAGCCTACACTAGGTGTGGCACCACGTTGTTTAGGTCCACTGTTTCGTTTCTGCTTGTTACGCTTGTGTACTGGGAATTTGTTATTGCACTTTTTTACGTCAGACATGCATCAAACCAATTGCAGTTCAAATTTTGACTCCATTTATCAATTTGACAACGTTTGAATGACGTTTCCGAGTGACGCGTTGCTGTCGTTTGTGTCATAATTTATTAAAATTACTTAAAAAACGTTGGAGGTTCGACTTGACACTTTCTAAATTTCAATTAAATTTCAAATATTTAAGCAGAGTGCTAAATATCGTCGATTTTCATCGGATATGTACCATCATCAGCGCTTAGTGGCAAGAATATTTTGTTCCATAACTCACCTATAAGCTGCCAGGCCCGTGTTATACTTTCAGGGCCGTCCTGGTTTCTGGCGGGTTTGTAAAAGACATTTTGCGTATGGTTAGGCTTAGGCTTAGGCTTAGGAATACGCTTTTGCAACGCTTAGGCTTAGGCTTAAGAATACGCTTAATCGACTGACTGTTACTTCCCTAACAGTAACATTGGCGAGCTGTCAGCTGAATTTTAATATTGCTTTCAATATAGAGTAGTTTTTGGTAAAACAACAGTAATTAATTTTGTTACTTTGTATTTTTTCTAAAATGCCCTAAAGTTTGAAACCAACTCAAAAAATTTCACAACCGAATTTGCCGCAACTTGCGATAACATTTGAACCGGAAGTTTAGTTTTCTTGTCAAAATCGGATGCAGATCTTTGGTTGTACTCTGAGTGACAAATTGCACTATAAAATGCACACTGCAATGATGTTGTTAAAAATTGCATTTGGCTGTTTTGTTGACATTTCATTTTCCATAATGACTCAGCGATGAGTATATTTATCATCTGCATTTTTTGCAATATCCTGTGGTTTCAAAATAAGGTGACAAAACGCGCTCAAGTGAAACTCGTACCATCTGTGTTTCTATTCAGGATTTTTAAAATTTAAAATTTTGACGTTAAAAATTTTCTGAAGCATTGGCAGATATTTGGGCTCAAGATCGCGTTCGGTTCTGGTTTAATTTGAGTTGGTTGATTTTTTAGTTTAGCGCAAACACGTAAATTGGTGGGCATATTGCTATTATTATTTTTAGGCTAATTTTGAAATACGCACGCAAGACCGAAGCGAGCTAGAAGCCAAGCGCAATTTTAATTTACAAATAATTACGCAACGTTTTGTTCCAGTTTGGAGAGAGATACGATCCCTGGCAGGCGTTCAACATCAAAACGACCACAACAGTGCATAAACCAACAGTTATGGATGGCTTTTGAACCAATTAGGTTTTGCGACGGGTTTTCTGAATTTCTGTGGGTTTTTTAAAAAAGTGGTTGAAAGCAATCTATTTCACCTACAAAAACCATTTCTAAATTATCTACGCTACATTAAATTTCAGCTTTTACTATTGTTCACATTTTGAGGAAACCGGACGCGCGGATCCGGTGGTGAAGGGTTTAAGCATAGGAGTAAAACGTTTTCACTTATTTTAATTTCTCATAACTCCTGATAGCGGTATGGGGGTACGTATATTACACATGCCTATTTTGCAGGTTGTGCACTTTAACACAATACTTTTTGGTTGGTTTTATATGATGCGGGCAAATAGTGCCGGTTACAGAGACACCGTTTGTTCCATTGGTGCTAGATCTTGGCACATACAAAGACGTCCGATCTTAATCAGCGAAAAATTTTGGGGCCAAAGTTCTTTTAACTTGTTTAAAATGTTGCATTGAAAACCAAGTCGATTTCAGTACTATAATGATAATGCCTATTGTGCACAAAGGTCAGGGCCGTAGCCAGAGGAAAGCCAGGGGCGCTCAGCCTCTCTGGAATCATTTTAACATTTTATCTCTGCGCCTAGTAAATCTTGAGCCTTGATTGTAATTCATTGAAAACTCTTGTATGCTGCTCCTGAAAACTGTTCACCCGCCTAACAAAGTGAGCTGGCTACGGGCCTGATAAAGGTTCAAAAAGCTAATTTTTTTCTGAAAATGATATTTTTGGGTAAATTATGACAATCTAAGAAACTTCTTATTGAGTTTGAGAAACGTCTTGTCACTGTTCTTGAACACAAAGAACGCTTTATTCCAAGTGTTCAGTTTTCAAAACGCTATTGTAATGTCGGCCAATGTTACCCTAAAGGCCGTCCCATTTTCCCGGGACAGAAATGTACCAGGAGTACCCGTCCCATTTTCCCGGGACCGCAATGTACCAGGAGTACATCCAAAAAATATTGTGCACTCCGGGTATATTTCTGTCCCGGGAAATTGGGATGGCCTTTATAGTAACGTGGGCCGTAACTACGGTCAATCTGTTTTAAAAACTACACTGTTCGTTTCTGAATCATCGGCATTAAACAAAATTTTTATGATTTAAGATTTTTTCTCGTTTATTTCAAAACTGCTAAATTAACACAAATTTCTATTGCTTTTTCATTTGTTTACTGAGTTCGCGAATGAGCAGTAATAGAAATACATTGAATCTGGTAAAGCGTATGTTTCTTGTGACCATCCAGACCAGGTTTTCTATACCTTGTATTGCAATGGTGGGTCCTGTAAAATCCGTAAGCGGATAGAGTCCCTAAACACTAACTAGAGTCCATAAATGTCAATTATCCCTAATTGTAGCGCATAAATGACTCCAGGACCAAATAAAGTTGCGTTCGAATGTTTAAAGCGTGCTTAGGTTTTGAAAGTAATTCCTAATATAACCTTGCATTATCGCTTATCTTTTTGAACAACACCAGTAAACGTTTAATTCAGCGGATAGTTGCAATATCGGTTATATATCAGTGACCAAGGGCGCGCAAAAGGCGGGTTAAAATAAATAACAGTCCGTAACCGAATAACAGAGGGCGGTACCCTCTGGAGATGCCAAATAAATATCAGTTCCCCAACTTATACGGATCACTGCTGTAAGGTTAGGCTTAAAATAAGGCATAAGCTCGTTCTTACGCTTAGATTTAGGCTGAGGCTTAAGAATATGCTTACATTCGTGTTGATGCTGTTTTCTACATTACCCGCAATAGCAAACTTTCTATAAACTATATTTTTATTCAAACAAAAAAGTGTTGTGAACTGTGTGCGATACGTTCGAATCGAGATTAAGGGATTACAGACATACAGTACTCAAACAACAGACTTTGTAGTGTGTTTGCAGTTAACATAATCTGTAATATTGCAATTATTTTGCTGTTTGAATGCTGTGAAGTAGAAATTTTTTTTAAAGTATAATTAGAATTATTTTCTTTGTTCAATCCGCTATGTGCTGGCTTTTAAACGAGTCCAAATACTAATGATCAGCTTAATAACAGCCGTACATTGTTTGTATAAATCTTCCGTTTAATAGCTTAGGTATGCTCCATAGACTGGTACAAAAATGGGCCCATGTTATGTTGAGGAGCGTCTAGATTTCTGGTAGGTCTATAAAAAGTAGGTTTAGGTTCTAGATTACATTTTTTGTTTAGGCTTAGAGGCTTAGGAATACACTTAATCTACTATTACGCCCCTAAAAGTAACATTGGCCGAAAAATGCGTAATATTGTCTTTGGTTAGTCAACATAGACCATGATGTATTGCTAAATGTTTGTTTTTTATCAGTTACGAAGTCAAATTCATGCCCGGGTTTGACGAGCCTTTATGTGACGGCGAGAATAGTGATAGCAGAATAGAACTCGGAAATGAATGCAATTACTTAGATAAAACTTCGTTGTGTCACTCTAGCACTCACCGATTTCTAGATGATAATTTGCCAAGCTATGAATGTTACTGTATCCATGTTATTCTTTGGGGCTTCACCACTGGATGGGGGTAAAGAGACGTTCCATGCAAAAGTGTTTGCAGAAATATTCTTATTAGTTTTTCGAAAAGTAGCATCTTTGGCTGCGTAAATTTTTTAAGTTAATATAAGCATTGTATCAAGAATTTAATAAAATTACGCGTTATTCTCGAAAAGTTTGGTTATCGATAATCCTTGCAGTCGTCGTTGCAACGACAATTTAAAGGCCAATGTTTAGAACAAGCTCATATAACAGTAGTATAAGCATATTCCTAAGCATATGCGTTGGAATGAAATTATACCGAAGCCTAAGGCTAAAGCCTAAGCATAAAGCATAAGCAAAAAATTTTCTAACGCATAAGCTTACACTGTTGTGTCCGCAGAAAAACGTTCCGCCGCTGATCTTTTTACGTGAGCCAATTTAAGGGGAACATTTATGTGTAAACCAAATTTTAGTTCTGACAGAATGCACCTGTCGCGATTCCCCCAGATTGGTCTGTATAAGTCAAATGATGTTTGCAGTAAAATTAAAATCGGCAATGATACAGGTGCCTAGAAGCGGATCCAAGATTCTTTGATGGAGATACATTCGAGGTTAACCGAGCAGCCCATACCCAGACGACGACACCCTACGAAAAGGACGATTTTAAGGTTAAAATGTGTCTACAATGATACTATATACCCGAACGAAGCGCGAAATATGCGCTGAAATGTTGTATTTATATCTGCTAAAAGCACACTCTAATATTGGATTTCTGCTTTTATGTATAAAGTTTAAGCCTAATGGTTGCGTTATACTTTTGCTGAAGTCCGGCGCTGTCCGGTGCCGTCCGTCACCGTGCGTCACTCGTACGGCGCCATCCGTCGCCGGGCGGTGCCGTACGCCAAAAACGTACGTACGATAACGTAAAGTACAAACGATGACGGACGGCGCCAGACGGGTGACGGACGGCGCCGAACGGCTGACGTACGGTAACGGACGGTGCCGTAGTGGTGAAGCACAGTGACGGACGGCGCCGGACGTCGAGTATAGCGCATACGTAAGCCTAAACCCCCGTATTGTGCATTTTCGATATGAATGTTATCAATTGGGATTAGAATTTTTCCAGAACTTTAAAGATTAAACAAAAGGCTGGGCTTTTAACTAAAGAAAATTCCTTACATGGTTCCATTTTGAATGCAGTCGGCTAATCGCTAAACCTAAATATGTTTCAAATTTAAATGATATGTATGAATATCTTCATATTTATATTAGTATATACTTAAAATATACACATATGTACAACATAGTGACACCAGCAACACCAGAAACAATTTCAGTCGCCGTCGACCAAAAATCAAAGAGAGTTTTGTCAATTTTAATTATTTATTGTTCACAAAAAAATTTAACAACACACCAACAGCGAATTCAAAATTCAAAGGGGCTACTCGGGACATACCCCAACGCTACCAGGGATCAAAACCAAAATTTTGTATCAACAAATAGGACTATAAAATTGCATTTGGAATCACTCTCGCTTCGCTCGCAACATTTTTTTGCTATTATATACTGCAGACATCCCGTATGAAATATATGGATCTGCCACTGCGTCCAAAATCTATTAAATATACACGAGCAACACGTGCAATGTTGTATGACCTTTTGAACGTCCCGCACGCACCCAGCAACAAAAAAATCGCATCGCCTCTCTATTGTACAACACATCACTGTATATAATATATATTATATATAATATATATAATATATTTATATTATATATATTTACATGTACTACACTAAATTTTTAGTGATTGTTTTCTTTTAGAAATACAAAAACCTTGAAATTTACTAAAACTAAATTTTGCCTAAAGACTAACATTTACGCCGATATTAAGTATGAAATTCGCCGTCAGCAGACACGCAAAACTTTCATTTAAATTTTTTGTTAATTTCTCTACACATTAATAAACACAGGACGCTGTGTTAAATTTGACACAAAATGGCGTTATATTTGTGAAATAGTTGAAACCTTGAACCGATGCTTTTACGCATCAACATGAACTTGAAATTGTAACTTTCAATGAACCGAAAACGAGAACCGTTTTTGTCTCACAGTTGAACGAACGAGTCTTTGCTAAAAAATGTTACTATAAATCGCAGTAAAAATATTTTAGCAACCCGGAACTTGGAATTGTGTGTACAGCGGAGGCAAAACCGTTTATTATGAATGAATGGAAAGTTTTATAATTAACTAAAGTTTCCTCTACATACCAAAAAGAAAGTAACATAATTAATTGATACCATGAGTGGGCAAAACTTAATACTATCCAAGTGAGTATATACAGTTTGTTTTTCTAGCTTGTAACATTTTTAGGTTGACGTTGTTCTTATTAATAAAAGCAAAAAAATTGCGCAAACACTGCAATACGGCAAATTTAATTGTCATACGAGTTTCGGAATAAATTTATTGTCCCCTGAGAGAGGGAAATAACTTTCATAAGACTTTCGGAGTAAGCTCGGTCGACAGAAACGACATCCCTAAAAGCCACACTGTGAAAGGTTTTAACAACGATTAATCTGTTCCCTGATCAGAGACCGTATTTTTAATCCGCCTTCAAGATAGCGATGGTTGCAATTAGATTCATACCAGTAAATCTCAGATACCTTGCTAATGCTTCGTGAGGATTTCTTGACTGTCATACATATGTATATATACATATATACATATATGTAAATATACATATATATAAATATATATTATAATATATTATATTTTATTATATTATATATATACGCTACAGTGTCACTGCGCAAATTCTTGTCCCATTGAACATTTTGAGACCTTTGAGACCTTAACACTTGAAATCATCAGGGTTGAAAACTTTATTGATCTCTTAGGTTTGGAATCATAAATGATCTTTTCGTAACACAGAATACTTGCGACGCTGTAGAAAAATTGTGGGCTGGGGTGCGAACATATTCATGGAGCGCTATGTTACCCCGTTAAACACTGTCCTGAGCGAAACGCAGTTTTCTCTGACCAATTTAACTGAGTACAAAGTTATACATGACAATTTTTTTTGTTTAGTAGTGAACAGCAAAGTGTGTTTCATAAAAAATTTCACTGTTTTAAAAATGAGCTAATTTTGTCTTAAAACGAAGGAAAGTAAACTATTTTTTTTTGATTTTTCAAGATTTCAAAGTACCACAATTTTCGTTTGAAATTTTGGACGACGAATGTGTTTTAAACGGAAACAAGTCAATTTTTCATCAAATTTTTTAGAATATTTAAGAAAACTTTCAATGCGACGGCGAGGTAATGGTTTTTAAACATGTTTGAAATTTGACAAAAATAGTTATTGGAAATTCTGGCTCTTGTACGCTTTCGCCATATTTAACCGTTTTTCACATGAATTTTGTTATTACTTTTAACAACTGAGTTTAATCTAGGATTCGAATCGCAGCTTCGTGGGTGGAAGGCGTTTACCATGATTACTCAGCTACAGGAGCTTTACACTCGAGAATGAAGGGGCTGTCACATCTTGTGGAGATTTTGCACTGCGCATACGCGTAGTAATTGTTAAACGCTGTGCATTACACAGTTCACTTATGCACATTACTCTAAGTTGCTCACAGCCTACTTCTATATGAAAAAACGTTAAGGTTTAGGCTTATGCTGAGGTTTAGATTAAAGCTCAAGCCAACATTTCGTCTCATTCCTAGGTAATCCTTTTTCGAGACCTTAAGCCTAAACTTAAGTGTAATCTTAAGACTGAGCCAAAACCTAAGCGCTTGTAAGACAGGAAATGTATAACAGCCGAATTTGATTCAGGCTAATCGTAACTCTTTATCAATTAAAAAGTGACAGATGTTAAATCTTGGCTAGTTTAAATGAACTCTATTCACCAGTGTACATAATCAGAGTGGGAAGTGAGTGAGGATTTTTTACCCGACCCGCGCTTTACCATCGTAAACAAGAATTTTTTACCCGGCGGGCATATATACCTGCAAAATAAGATCCACCATCGAGCCCCCTTTTACCTGTGCCTGAAGTCAAAAATGTATTTTAAAGATCGCTGGTGATTCGCGCACTAATGAAGTTGTGCGATATAGCTTCAATGAATATTATAAATGGAATTTTACAAGAAACAACAAAATTTCAAACCCTGCTATTAAAGCACGGCCTGCACCTGACTAGAAATAAAACAGACATTAGCGTAGGTTTTCCACCTTAAAACTTAAAAGTTTGCCGCGGGTAAAAACTGTGAATTGTTTACCCGCGTGATAAAAATCTTTACCCGCGGTTATACCCGCGCTTGAAATTCTTTACCCGACCCGCGTGTTCCCGCGGGTAAACGTGGGTACCTGCGGGTCATGTCCCACTCCGTACATTACTCAGAAGAAGCTAGTTGAGTTAGCTTTAACAAAAAAATTTAAGATTCAGTTTAACCTGGCCTTATACTTTATTGAGTTATCATTGCTTTTTATTGTAATTTTTAACTTGACGTATATTATTTTAATGTTTAATAAGCAGTTAATGCGGGACCCGCGTTATAACCGGGGCAGGCGGGACACGGTTTGTCCCATGTTGATTCGACGTCAACGTTAAAATTCGAGCTCTTATATCTGATCAACCGACAAAGCTCGATTATCATATGCCATTAGCTTACGAACCACCGCTTTCAAATGATCAGTGCATACAAAGATCGTTATGTCACGTTCCAAAATTTCAACGAATATCATATGATATTCAGCGGGACAGTGTAGCCTTCGGGTACTATAAATGAATAAAAAGTGTAAATTCTAGTATCATATGATATTCAACAGGACAATTTGGGTATGTTACCTCAAGTATGCAGGCATTTGAAAATATGTCACATGATATTCGCACACAATACTTTGAACATCATATTATATTGAAGGACAAAAGGTGACCTACACATGATGATAGCAGGCAAATACGATTTTTTGAATACGATGTGGGGTCTATTAGCAGACAAAATGTAACCCAATAGGCTAATAGGGACAAAACGTGTCCCAAACTGCCCCGGTTATAACGTGAACCCCGCATAGCAAAAGTAGATGAAGCATGACAATTTGTCACCTAGTTAGATTCACATTGGTGTGAACAAATACAATTGAACTGTGCGTAAAATTCATTCAACCATTGGCAACTGGCAAAAAATAAAAATTCGTTTCGATATTTCTTTGAGTCGTTGAGTAAAGTAGGGCTCTTTAAAACAAAAGTTTAATTTCTTTCGTGTTTAACATATGTTTTGCTTTGAACGTTCATTTTGTTTATTGTTAAAAATGTTATCCATCTTTCTGATGACACGTATAAAATATCGCAGCCGGAGGTCAACAAAATTTGCTGGAGTGAGAGCTGGAGGAGAGGTGAAATTAGGTTGTTAAAATGATAATATTTAAATCTGTCAATTTTAGTAAATACTTATACGGTGTTTGGTTAATTAGTGATGGGCATCGAATATTTTTTCATATCCGGATATCCGGTGCCCATCTATATGGTTAATCTTTTGCTTTTATGCTTATTTTTTACAAAATCTTGGAATTTGTTTCTCAAAACTAATTTTGCTACCGAAATTACCGGACTTCCGACCGAAACTCTATCGAAGCCAAGGTCAATTTTTTGCCTGAGAAAACTCAGACCTGCGGTTGAACCCTGAGCGTAACATGGGCCAATGTTTACCTAAGCTTTAAACCTTTGCATAAGCCTAAGCCTTTGCGAAAGTTATGGTCATATACAGACTTACCCTTAGGTTTATAGTCATGTCAAGGAGTAGCGGGCCCGTAGCCAAAACGAAGGCCATGGGACTCAGCTCCCTCTGGAAAATTTTGGCCCCCCTTGAAAGTTTTCAACCTTGCTTGTAACTCGTTGAAAACCTTTGAATGCCCCTCCTGAAAAATTTTTTAGCTCCCCCCGGCAAGACGAGCTGACTACGGGCCTGAGAAGTAGGCTTGCTTACGCTTAGTTTGCAAGAATTATATTTTACGTGGACTTTAAATTGGTTGCCGGCCATATAATGGCAGACGATTGAGAAGAAACAAACATAAGCCATTGTCGGTTTGTTGAGTAATACCTTGCAGGGTGCAACCGGAGGTGAAAAATACCGGAGCCGGAGACGGGGCCGGAGGTCAACGAAACTTGCCGGAGCTGGAGCAAGAAGTGAGGCGAAATTAGGTAGTAAAATGATGGTTAATTAGTTAATTTTATCAAATATCTGCTATATGCTGTTAAGTTGTTTAGTTTTACCCTATTTTTCTGCTACATTTTAGAATTTGTTTCCTGAAAATTGTGACAAAAGTAAAACGAAACGCGCTAAACAGATAAATTTTGCAAAATTATACAAAATTCTACTAACGAAATTGCCCCAACCTCCGGCAAAATTCTACCGGAGCCGAGGCTGGAACCGGAACCAGACCTCAGGTTGTACCCTGATACATTGTCAAAAATCCTTAGTTATACGTTTCTTTAGACAAGCTATTACTCAACCGAGTTAAAAATAAGATTCACTATGCTGCAACTATTCGTTGTTCTTAAAAACAATGTAATTAAAGTCTGTTACTATTTCATAAGCTGTCACTTTTAATTAATTTTGTGCAAAATTGACTCGAGAAATGTTGACACACTTAGAATGCCATAGTTCATTTATAAATACAGAAACACAGAATATCCTGCAGTTCCAATTTTTGTTACATATATATTTATTTATTTATTTTTCATTTTATTTATTTATTTATTACTTATTTTTCATTTGCTGTCTTAATATGCACTCAATGTTCGCTTGAAAGATATTAACCAACGATGCTTGAGTCAAGCAGAAATTGGCGATTAATACAAAGTTGTTATTTTTTGCTACATTAAAGCTGCACCTTATATTATTTATTTCAATGTACATTTTAAAATATTTAAAATCACAACCTGTCTTTGCATTCCGTACTCCACTGCTGCTATTTTTGGTTTTCGTTCGCTTGGCCGAAGCGTTAAGAAACGTATTTATTACAAAATTTTCAGTTTTGGCTATAATTAACTTTCAATTTATAGGCGAGGTTTGGAAACCAGGAAAAGTGGAAGTGTCAAATCTATAAGTTTTCTCTGGCTCCGGTAGGGTAGGAATGGTTCGGTTGTTTTGTCTGAAAAATTGGGATATGTAGTTCGGTTTGAAAAGCGTGAAAATTGAAAAATCAAGCGTATGTATATGATTCCTTTGGGTTTGCAGGTATGGTTAGAGGTGTAGGCGTAATTCGAAACCGGGAAAACTGGAAAAGTTAGACGCATAGGTTTTCTTTAGGCCTGGTTCGGAAGTAACCAACTCAGAGGTAATCTAAGCGTGTAAATTTTTCACTTTTTCCGTTTTCCAAACAAACTACACTACAAATTTTTTTCTACCGAACTAGGGAATATCCAGGCTTATGAAATCTTTCACTTTTCCAGTTTTCCCAGCCACACCTATGCTTGCGATTTTTCCTACCAAAGTAGCAGATGTCCTAGCTGTCATACAGGAGTAACTATGCTGCACTTCTGGTCATAACTTTTCCTCCATGAAAAACGAGGCTCATGTGGTATTCACGGACCACGCCTTTGGTCAAACACTGGCTAGGGGATAACCTTTTAAACATCCAAAAAATTGGGCATGCGCCCCCCCACTTAGGTTTTTTCATATCACCACCCCTGGTTGTTGGTTTTCTTTTTTTGTGAAATTGGGGGGCCGGTGAGTTTGATAGTAAGTTTAGGGCAATTTTAAAACAATTGCCGCGGTTTCTTAAGCATGAAGCACTAACATAAATCTTACACAGCGATATACAAATAACACGTATATTTGACAAATTAACGGCATAATTACTTAGTTTTGCTTCACCTGCGGCTTCTGGCTTCGGGTCAGGTTCTATTAAAATCGGATTGTACCACGTTATTAACTATGGGAACGGTTTCACATATAATCCTAAACACGATGTGATAAACAACTTAAAAACTGCGTGTAAGCCTTCCAATATACGCCTGCGAAAGGTTGAGCCAATGATACTGTGCAATGTCATTGTGACGTGCTCTTTCATAAGCTGGCTCATGTAAAGATTTGGGGCGGAATGTTTATTTGAGTGACTGCAACAGAGTAAGTTTAAACTTTAGATTAATTTTTTGCTGAGACTTAGGCTTAGGTATAAGTTCATTGTTACGCGTAGATTTAGGAATATGTTAATACTACTGTAGCTGCCATGTTCTAAACGTTGGCTCATAAGCTGAAAGAAAACGACTGCTCTAAATTTAAAAAAGAGCTGGACAACGTTGATCTTAGCAAATTTTTGCTGTATAATCGAAAATTAGGTTAGATATAAGTAGGCTTGTCCCTTTCTAACTATTTTTATTGGTTGTAATATTCAATGTAACTTTATCTCTTGTTCGTCCGACTTATATACGAACGTTATTCACCAATAAAAAATGAGTTGAGTTGAAAAATTACGAAAACATGTGATTAAATTGTCACAGACCGTATCATTTTAATGGTTTTTTTATCGTTCAGTTTTTGCTAAGGTGTAGCAGAAAACTTTAACGGATACCTCAAGAAGGATTGAATAGCTGAACAGCTTTGGGTTTTAGCTAAGATCAAACAAGGAGTCGGACGGTGCTCAGACCCCCGAAAGAATTTGCCACATTACCCTAGAAAAATTTTAACCTTGCTTGTAAGTCATCGAAAACCTTTGTATTCACCTCTTGATAATTGTTTAACCCACTAAAGCATGGTGAGCTAGCTAACGTCCTTTCAACGACTTCTGTGTCTCACACTCGTAAGTGACAGTAAACTCAAAGGACGGTCCAACACAACCGTGACTAAACGTTTATTTGCTCATCTGTCAATGAAGTTTTGTCAACACATTCGGCGGAGAGTCAAAAGCAAAAACTCGAATTGAAACAATGATTTTACAACTTTTGAAACATTATAAATGTGTTAAATTTATGACACTAAAACGAGAGTACACGGCGTTCAAAACCGTCGGTAAAATTGTCTTTGATCAAAATTACAATTGCGTCGCTATCGTTTGTGCAAACACGCACATCCTTTACAGTCAAGTTGAGCGATAAAACTTATCAACATATTTTGGTTACGTTTGAACGTAAAGTTTTTAAGTATTTGTACCGGTTTTAATACTTGGTTTTTCAACTGATTTGCAGGTTTTAAATTTTAGCCAAAACTTTCCATTGATTGATTGCTTGAACGAGTTGAACAGCGAATTGATTATCTGTACGTTGCGCGTTCGAGGACTACCGCAATTGATTCCATATGGAATTGTATTAATTGAGAAAGTTACAATAACTCATCGGCTTGAATGATTTTTTTTATTATGACTGCGTTGTACACTGCAAAAAATGTGAATCAAATTGACTCTGTCCGAAATAGGCTATATGAGACTACATAAACTGAGTGAAATTCGACTCCGCCAGAGTAAAACGTGCGTGTCAGTGAGTCGAATTTGACTCTGGCACAGTCGAATTTGACTCAGTTTATCTGGTCCCGCAGAGCCTATTTCGTAGAGAGTCAATTTGACTTACCATTTTTTGCAGCGTAATTTCATTTGTTGAGTAAATATATTCGCTGATATTCAATTATAACTTTCGAAATTTTTAAACATTTTATTAAAGTTTTGAACCATTTTGATTTGCTAAATTTAAGCTAAGACGTTATTGTCAAGCTTATAGATTACGCCAGTTTCCAACAAGCCTTTCAGTCGGAGCCAGATTGCGGGCGTTTCTCTGGGGTCGAATGGTTTTTCAGTCGTATCACTTTTTCCTGATTTAAATTTTGAAAGAAGTATTAGAAATCAGCAAACGACCCCTGCATCAATCAGTTTGTAGGGGGCACGGCCGGAACAGACTAGGGTGGGCCTTACAAAATTCCAGTGTGAGGACCCCTGGCGATGATCAAAATACTTTTCAAACTCTGATGAATATTAACGAATATTTTTTGTTTAAAGTCTTGTTAGGGTGGGGCGCCTCCAAAAGGGTGTATGAGAAATGGGTGCTCCGGTCCTGGTAGCTAGGGGTTATTAACGCTATTTAACATGGCCAAAGTTTACTTTAAGAGGCGTAACAGTAGAGTAAGCGTATTCCTAAGCCTAAGCCTAAGCGTTGCAAAAATGTGTTCCTAAGCCTAAGCCTAAGCCGAAGCAGAAAATGTAATTAGAATCTCAAGCTACTCTTTTATGGACCTACCAGAAACCTAGACGCCCCTTTAAGTAACATGGGTCTTCGATATTAGAAATCCAACTTAGCTTCGCAATGAATTTTTCGATTATCCGTCAAAAGTGTCCAACAGTAGTTTTAAGCAGTACTTAACTTTGGGAAATTTCAAAGCTTTAACGACGAAGAAATTTGCTTAATCTGCAGTGCCGGAAAACACTGGGAACGAATTGAGGACTGCAGTCAACAACGCCACTTGAGACTAATATATGTGCGTGAGCGAGATTTCCTGTTGACGTTCTGTGTCAACATTTTCGATTACGGAGGGGGCCGAGCTGACATTATACGTAAAGATCCGCTTTTCTGACCGGAGAATTTTTCAACTGCATCAAACGAAGCCTTATGTGAACCAAATTTTCTTTGATCCCGTTGAAAGCCTAATGTTACCTCCTTTGCAACGAATTCTTGAGTGTTGTTTGTGTTTATTTACTATTTGCAATTTGATTAATACAATTTTGTCGTTGGACGAAACTATATGATCAGAACGACGACCTCTTTCAGATATTTTTCCCAAAGTTTAGGGAAACACTGGAAGCTGACCCTCGGCAATGCCGAGTTCAGCACCCGCTACCTCTCTTGGAAATGGCCGTCGCCGTTTCAAAGGACCTTACTCCGAGTGACTGAATGTTTTAGTTACACTCGCAGAAAATTAACCTAAATTGTGACCATTCTGGAACGGCATTAAATCGTTCTAAGAATGGAATCTGTATCAGTGCACAAAACAAGTTCGAATCGATTAACAGTTGGATCATTGTTTCTCATAATTATCGCCTTAACGATACTGGGGCTCGGTGAGCAACAAGAAACTCTAGGGAAATATAGGACCTTAATAAAGACATTTGGGGCCCTCGTTGACTATTATGGGTGTATCTCGGGCTGGAAATCTCCTGTAATCTCAACCCCGTTAATGAGTGCACACGTAGACAAATTTTTATTTTCAGTGGTTATTGAACCAGTATAAATTATTCGTAGGTTCTGTAAACTTTACTTCATAGCTTTCAATATAACTGTGTTCATTTGATAGAAAGTAAATGTCTTCCGTTTTAAATTGTGTTATTTTTCTTTAGCTTAAGGCTGAACCTAAGCCTAACCGTAAGCCTAAGCCTATTTTGTCATACCAGCCATATTCAATTCAATTCAATTTATTAACACGGAATTATAATATAGATTATAAAACAAGTTAATAAGGAATAGATTACAAAGGGTAACCAAGCCGCTTACATCAAATAATGGTCTTGTGCGTATTATAATTTTTGACCGAAGTCGACAATTTCTAAAATATTTGCCCAAATTTTTGCGTTCGCAACATTGATTAGTTCAACACTCCTGACATTTACTGGCAAATCATTCCAAGTGTCAATCACGCGATTGCACAAAACACCTGTTTGAGAATATTTGTTTTAAATTTTGGTTTTTTTCAACTTCAGATAGTGGCCTCTTGTGCCGCAAAATTGTCGAATAAAGCTTAACCGTAATCAATTGTAGTCCCGAGAAAAAAATGGTAAACCCCTCACACGGGCTGTCAACACTAATCCAGCATTAATCCTCAGCCAATAATAAGCATTCAACGTAAAAATCTGTAGCTAAACGGTGTGCACAAACCACTCGCGCCCGTAGCCAAAAGGGGGCAGGATGGCTCACCCTCCCTTGAAAAATTTTGCCTCCCGTAGACAATTTTCAACCTTGCTTGTAACTCATTGAAAACCCTTGAACGCCCCTCCTAAAAATATTTAGCCCCCCCTAGCAAGGTGAATTGGCTACGGGCCTGAAACCACTGACAAAATTTCTAACCCTGGATTTTTGCTTCCCACCCGACCGTCGGTCGATTATACAATTCCACAAATGATATTCCTCATTATTTTCCACTTGTTTTCATAAGTCACTTAAAACTATTTACTTTTTGTAGTAGTTTTCATTTTATTTATTCCACGTATACTGTATCATTTCTGTTGTTGGTGTTGTTTTTGCTCAAGAAGGAAGACTTCGAGCTTCTTTCCTTGCAAAATCAACAACAAACCACTATGGACAACTTAAATTTTAGGGGTAACTAGGGTACAACTTAAATGTCAGGGGTAACCATGGTACAACTTTAATTTCTGGGGTAACCAGGGTAATTTCTGGGGTAACCAGGGTAATTTCTGGGGTAACCAGGGTAATATCTGGGGTAACCAGGGTAATTTCTGGGGTAACCAGGGTAATTTCAGGGGTAATCAGGGTTATCATTTCAGAATGATGTAACACATGAAACTAAAGCTTTTAACTCTACAGCACAGCTTATTTCATGAGCTATAAAAGTGAATTTTTTCTCGTTTCTCAAACAATTTCAGAGTTAGAATATATCGCTTGATACAAACCTTGTAATCGTCCCTAATATGTTTAAAATATAAAAAAATGAATTATACTACAAATTATTATGCGGTGTTTATTTAGTAACGGTAGTAAAAATATTTAGACAAGTATAAAACGAAACAGTATTTTTGATTGTGTCTACTTTAAGAAAATTGTTAATCAGTGTCGCGAACAAGGACGATAGGCAATGGTGCCGTAGTCAGGATGACATTTTACACTGCAAAAAACGGTGAGTCAAATTGACTCTCTCCGAAATAGGCTTTTCCTGACTAACACAAACTGAGTCAAAATTCGACTCCGCCAGAGCCAACAATTTGACTCTGGCGGAGTCGAATTTTGACTCAGTTTGTGTAGTCAAGACAAGCCTATTTCGGAGAGAGTCAATTTGACTCATCATTTTTTGCAGCGTAGGACCATATTATTATAATAAACCTCATTTAGATAGTTTTTCAAAAACGAGGTTATACTCTGTAAATACTGAAATACTGCCTTTTTTGACGTTCCTTCGCTAAATTTGGCTACAATAAGCCGTGTTGCCTTCTCTGTTAACAATTCTTAGTTCTGACCCTGGGCCGAACATACCCAAGTGTCATGGACCGGATCGTATAAACCTAATTTTGACGGTTGCACTTTTCTAAAGTTGACGCGTAGGATCAGTCCTAAGCTAAGCGCTACGCCTAGACAGCGGCTTACGATAAAGCTTAGCTAAGTTTTTTCTAAACCTAGCCTCGTTGCCAAGGGGGTTTAGGTGTCTAGACCCCTAGCCATTAACCGAGAAACGTTTCATGGCTGTTGCAAAGGGATTTAGTACTAAAATTAAGAATAGCTTCTTATGCGCTTCGATCTCCAGGTATTCGTGATAAGCGTTTCGCAAGCTTCGCTCTCAAAATAAAGTTTAATACTAACTGTTTACGTAATGACATAAGTGTAAGAACAATTGATGTTTGGAATTCACTTGGTGAAATTGTGTTATCCCCTACGGTCTCGGTTTTCAAGAATAGCCTAACCAAAGTTGATTTAACCAAATTCCTCAAATTCGACCGAAACTTAGGTTAGATATTAGTGGATTTCGTTCTCTTTCTAGCCTTAATTTTATTGAGCACCAATGCTATCGTTTCGTTTTCTGTATTTGTTATTTTTACATGTATTCCATTATTTACTGCTCAATAAACAAATGCAAAATCTTCAAAACTACCTTTTCCTTCCAAATGAAAATACTGTCTACACGTCTGTCTAACCCTATAAGCCTATGCGTAAATTTAAGCGTGAGCCTAAGCCTAAGCCTGTATGGGAAATTGTACCAAAAGTCATTTTTTTCATTTACATGTAAATTTTTTTGGTTTATTGCAATTATATATTATATACTCACTACTGAACACTGCATTTTTCACAGTAACTATGCAATACATTCATTTTTGTATAAAAGAAATGCTGTGTTACAATACTGACACCACGCTCACTTTTGCACACGCAGAGAACAGGAGTGAATAGTTTGAGAAAACTTTCATCCAATAGGAAATAGACAGGCACAGGCCGGTAGCCAAGATCGGGATAGAGGGCTCAGCCACCTCAGGGCAAATTTTGCCCCCCGTTAGACAATTTTCAACTTTGCTTGTAAGTCAATGAAACCTGGTATGATCATCCTAAAAATTATTAGCCCACCTGGCTAGGAAAGGTAGCTAGAGGCCTGGTCAGTCCAGAACGGCACTGACGATTGCACAGTGGGCCTCACCAAATGGTTTTGTATTATTTTAAAGAAAAGCCACCGATTTTTGAGCCTTCCTAAACGGTTTGCAAATTATATGTTAAAAATCAATATTTTAGTAATTTTTTCGATGCGGACTCTCACCAATCTAAATTACTCGGCATTCCAGCTGAACAGATAAACGGACATTATCAAACGTACGAGGACGGGCACGACAATGGCGGATCCATTGTTTTCCAGCGTGGAAGCCTACGGTTTTTGTTTGGAAATATTACAGTTTTAAAGCGTGTTTTTATCACAATTTTCGATATTTCAAGGTTGACCAATTATTTTTTCAATTCGTGTCGTATTAACCACATATTGTTCACCGACTAGAAAACACATTGTGAGCTTAAGATCACATTTGTATTGTGAATTTTTCAGCTCGAAACCGGTCCCAAATTCGCTGTGGGCGGCACTGCCACAAGCGCACGAAATCAACCTCACTCGGCAAAAAACGAATGTTGTAATTTCAGCAGTTTTTGTGCGTTTAAATAATGGCATAATTTGAGTAAAAAATAAAAATAACAGACATTTTTATGAATTTTAGAGCAAAATCTCGCCATGAAATAGTTTTCTGAAAGTTTGTTTCTTGTGATTTTGGTTGTGCAGTAGTCGAGTTTGTCTGTTTGATTTTAAGAGTCAGAAATCCTTGCTTAAAACTCACCTCTTGCTCAAGGCCGCAACTACGTGGGTACTTTGGTTTCCGAAAAATGTATCAAAAACCTTTAAAATATTTCAATGTTTAGAAAATTTTTGTCTTGACTTTTCTGTAAATTTACGTGTCTGTTCTAGTGAAAATTTAGGGATGCGCTTGCCACACGTGATGCCGGTACCAGTTTGAAGTATTATTCTGCTCCGATCCCAAATACTATTAGGCCAAAACGAAGTTAACCCTTTAACTCATAGAGTATACTATGAGCAACTAAATACAAATAATAAATGAGCAACGCACGCACTGAGAGCAGTGTTTAAAATTTATAACATATATGCGCAGTGAAAAATCTTTACAAGACGTGAGAGGCCCCTCGGGCTCGAGCGTCAAGTTCCTATAACTGAGTGGTCATCGTAAACGACTCCCACACAAGAGACTGGGGATCGAATCTTACCTTGAAAGTGCATCTCATATAAAATTGAAAATATTAATGTGAGAAAGGGTTAAATCTGCTGTCTGATTTCAAACTTCCATATTTCTAAACATATGTCATGCGATATCATGTCACAATATATTGTGCAACGCTGTACTAAGTGCACCTGACCTATATATTCCTATTTCTAACATATTTATATTAGCTTTGAAATGTAAAATTAACCTAAAAACACTATAAATAGGTTAAATGCTAAAATATCGGCGCATTCGCAGAGGCGTATACAAGGGAGAGATAGGTGATATGTTTTCCGTAAATTTTAACAGTTCGAATATCCCTCTGAATTTTAGAGGTTCAAAAAAATCGTTTTACGTAATTATACCCACTCGAAATCAAATCTACTCTAGGCCCTGGTACTCAGCCATGAACCGCTCTACGGCTCTGGTCATGGTCCGCTCGGCGGCCCTGGTACTCAGCCAAGGTCGGCTCTACGGCCGTGCTACTCAGCCATGGTCCGCTCTACGGCCCTTGTACTCAACCATGGGAGCACTGTACTTCTGGGAACAGGGGGCTTATTAGAAAACGGTAGCTTTAGTTTTATACAAGTAGACAGTTGAACTTTGAACCGGATTTGTAGCACGTAGCCAGTCCAACATTATACAGGAACAAACTCTTAAGTGGAAGCCAAAACTGCTATAGACGGCCAAAATTTGCTGAGAAGTCTGAGCCAATTGAGGACCTTTACAATGCTTACCCGCATGTACTCCATCATTAAAGGCGGTGCTGTACTTTTTGCAAATTTTAATATCATCTGTCGCCGTTCATCAGCGTTTGGATGGTGCTCGGATTACTTGCGAACGATACCGCAAGGTGACGGACAGCGCCCCACAAGTATAGCGCCACCGTAACTCAACACGCAACCTCAAGTGTCAACATTATAGGTTGCACACTACCGTTTTTTTTGTTTTCTTGCCAATCCGATCAGGCCCGCAGCCAGCTCACCTTGCTAGGGGGGCAAAAAATTTTCAGGAGGGGCATTCAAGGGTTTTCAATGACTTAGAAGCAAGACTTAAAATCTTCTAGGGTGGAGCCAAAACTTTCCAGGGGGGCTGAACTCCCCCACCCCTGCTCCCCCACAACTGCTCCCCCCTCTTGGCTACGGGCTCGAATCCGATCCGCACCGTGGAAACTGCACAATGAATTTCAGTTGATAATTTTATATAAATTTTATATATTTTATTAAAAAGTTACAATTTTTTTCCGGTGATACTATAAACATCAAATTCTTGGTGACACGGGACCTTATTACCTACATACTACTATCCTTTATCATTTTATCAAAAATTTAATAATTTTTTGTATCGATAACGAAAATTATAAAAACTGTGTACTTTTAAGATGGAGTCGTTTTTGTTTAAAATACCACCGTCGGCCAGTAGACATTTAGAAAAACATCGGCTGCTCCAAGGAAGGCATCAAGAACTGGCGTTTTCATCAATGATCGAAATCAATTTTTTTGTTAAACTTTAACTCAGGATAGCGCCCGTATTCTCAAATGTGTGCGGCATCCGTTACCAGTTGATGACTGGTCTTGTAACTTTCGAACCTGTGAATGCTGATGTTCATCAAAATTCAGCACATTTTTAACATTTGATTTGCACCAATGCTGTACTAATTTTGAGTTCAACAACTGCAATAGTAGTTTGAAACCGTATTCTTTACTGATGATAGTTGCTATACACATATGAGAATATGGACGAACCTAGATGTTAGCGAAATTCGTTCCGTTTCTGGCCTTAATTTTGTTGAGTTATTATTGTTTTGTTAACATGGTACAAATCGTGTTTTAATACTCAACAAACAATATAAAAAATCTCGCGAGCGAGAAGCGAAACGCAATTTTGGTGCTAAACCTTAATACAAAATATTGATTTTGTATCAGTCCAATGGAATGCTCAGTTCCTGTTGGGAGGGTCGTGGAATGGGTAGCCAGCAATGGAACCGCCACGCGTCGCTACTTGGCTTGTTGATCAAAATGCTTTCTCACAAGAAGGCGTATTTACGTGTTTATATACTTATTCATTAATAAATGTTATTTAAATTAGCAATATTTTTTGGAAACGATTATAAAAAATAACATTTTGGCGATGTTCTCTCACAAAATTCATTAGTATTAACAAGTGAACCCTGTCCTTTTATCGGCGGATGCCTAAGACCCGTAGCCAGCTCAACAACAAGCTAGGCGAAGCCGCACGGGTCTAATATTCTACAGATATTTGGTGCAACCTGTTTCGAACATCGAAGCGGTCCATCAATTTCATATTTTGGGCGAATTTATATTAATATTTTGTAATTTGTTTTGCAGTAATATTCAAAGTAACTATTTAAAATACGTATGGTTAATGATAAATTTGATCAAATATGAAATATTTAGCCTCGCTGTATGAAAATCTCAATGATCTCACAAGGTGAATACTACGCAATAATTTGAACATAATATTTCAAAGGCGGCCATAATGCAAGAGGTGTGCGCACAGCATCGTGCGAATACAGACTGTTTACTGCATAATTGCTACTGCAATACTGCAGTGAACCGCCGCGATTCTACGACGAGAACAACTTGCAGAAGTAATACGAATGCGCAAACGGTTTGGAGACACTTGTTAATTGTTGCGCTGATTCATTCCAGTCTGGTCAAACTAGTTACGGTAGGTTTTAATGTGCGTCGATTTGCCTGCTGTTCAAATATTAGGCGGTGCTTTTGTATTGAACAGGGTATCACGACAATTCGTCGCCCGACAACTCGTCGTTTGACAACTTGGAATACGAATGCTCATCGACTCGTGAATTCCTCGCGCATCATTACGCTTTAAGCTTAGGATTGCGCTTAGGATTACGCTTACGTTTAGTCAAAGGGTTTAGGATATCGTTGGGCGGCAAGTTGTTGGGCGAAGATCTGGGTGTAGGACCGAAAGTGTGTCCACTTTTACGGTCGGCATATTGCCGATCTATCGTTCTGGCGTCGGAACTCCTCGCATTTTAGTGAATATATATGTTCCGCGGATTCCATCCTGTGAACCCCAATGAAATTTTTCAGAAACTACCCCTACATCGAAAAGTTTTCAATATATATATTTCTACATCTTACATGTATTGATGAATTTTTTAAACGATTTGACCTAATTTTGATTTTTGTGGTTTTAGTGAAAAAACGAAATTTAGTATCAAAAAGTGTGTACTTTTGGTGGATTTATGACCTTTTTTAAACAAGAACAGTCACAAAAAGCGGCGTTACTTTACGATTTACGTCTTATGTTACATTTGAAATGTATATAAAACTACATTTCGGGGTGAAACAATATTTGAAATAAACTCTAAATTTTTTAAAGATCACGCGACCAATGTATATAACAGGGCCGTAACAGTAGTATAAGCATATTCGTAACCGGAAGCCAACGCAAAAAATAGTCTGAAGCTTAAGACTACTTCATTGCAGTCGAGCAGAAAAATTTTATGCCCCTGATCTGTACACAGGCCGCCCTGATTTTTACAAGGGCCGAGCTCATCAGCAGAAAACAAGAAGTCGAAATAGAAACTAGTAACCCGTTAATTACGTGACAAAAAGAAATATGCGTATTTAGAGACCCATCCCAACCAAAACTACAGATGTTAAAGTTTTCACAAACTTAATCTTTTCTCGCGTTGACAATTATACTACGAAAGACTTAGCGGAAACTGTTACGAGATAATGTTTTCAAGTCGCTATTACAATTTTAACTGTTTTTTTATATTTCAGGGTGCAATTTTTCGCTCACCAAAGCTCATATATTCCGCAGTATCGTTCGATCCAACAATACTTCCGCCTTCCGTCACAAACAGTCAACACACTGACAGGCCGCTTTCATCATTTGAAAGTCCTCCAGAAGGACCGAACCTATTTCATCAGCCTTCTACGTTGAATTCAATGCCTTCTCAGGTTTCACGCGGTGGCCAACTTCAAAGATACCTCAGATGGCGCGATCCAAGTCGGTTAGATCAAAGCGGATTGGCTCAGAACGATATAAGGCCGTCAATAGCCGGTACTGGGCGGACTATGTTACGTACTAAGGCGGTCACATTTGGCGCATCGCCAGCTGATCACGCCGTAGTACGAAGTATACTGCAAACGGTTAATTTTATTGTTTCATCGCGGATTTCGGATTCAAAGAATTCACTGATATCCCAACAAGAACAACAACAACAACAAAAACAACAACAACAACAATCAGCAGATGACCTACAACAACACATACCACAGCGTAGTGCGAGTTCTTCTTTACTCAGGATATCAGCGGATAAATCAGCGACAGAAGCAGGTGTGGTATCGGATAACACAGGCAATCTTAGGCCGATAAAGGTATGTTCATTTTATTTAGGTATTGAACACAGGTCCTTGTCGTGAAAAACGTTTACTATCTCCGTTTGGCGATACTGCAAAAATTGGTGAGTCAAATTGACTCGCTCCGAAATAGGTTTTTCGGGACTACACAAATTGAGTCAAAATTCGACTACTCCAGAGTCAAGTTTCACTCTTTGAGCCGTACGTTTGACTCTGGCGGAGCCGAGTTTGATTCAATTTGTGTAGTGCCGAAAAGCCTCTTTCGGAGAGAGTCAATTTCAGATACCATTTTTTGCAGTGTATAGGAGCTTGACGCTTCCGTCCAAGGGGATTTTATGTATTGTGGAGAAGCACACACTGTGTACTGTGTAGTTTTTGGTTTACCAAGTTTGTCCAGTGAGTGTTATATATATGATATTGGCGGGAACGGGTTAAAATAATGCAGCATTGCATACACGGGTTCGTAGCCGGAGAGAGAATAGAGGCGGCTTAGCACCGCTGAAAAAATTTGCCCCCGCCCTCAAGATAATTTGGTACCTTTGTGATTTCCCGTCATGCTACACAAATAATTTGGATGGAACTTTTTCGCTAACAACCAAACATTTTGAGAGCCAATTTTGTGTTATTTCTCTGGGGGACTGCTCTCGAAAGACACTACGCAAGATGGGCCTATTCCCTTCTATGCCCTTCTACACTAAACAATTCATTATTGATGCAACAAAAGTTGATCAAGTGCTTTTGGATTGTTTCTGCGTGAAGAAGGACGACCAATTAGTTGGAGCGGATCCGCGGATCCACGAGGGGGTGTAAGGATACTAGCCCCCACCCGGCTTGAAAGCCGAAAAATTAGCCAAAGTTTAGCTAACGCAACTTGATTTATATGCTATATTTTATCAATCTTATCCCGCCGCCATATTCGTATTATCTGTGGGCGTAAACGGAATGAAATTGCATTTTTTTTAGTTTTGATGCTATTTTCACCATTTGTGGTGAAACCGTTTTTACTATATCGAAACCCATACCCATTTTCGGTCTCTAACGAAGTGTAGTAGCTTACGGCATACCAGCTTCAAAAAGGAAATGCTGCTGGGTAGACGCCACCCTAATAGTACACTGTAAATTTCAGTGAGTTAATTTTAACTCAGAATGAGTTGAATCACTCAGACTGAGTTAGGACTATCAGAACTCAGAATTTTGAGTTGATTCAATTTACTCTGAGTTAATTAATCAACTTACCAAGAGTCAACTCAACTCAGAGTAATAATCAACTCAACTCAGAGTGAGTTAAAGTTTACTGTTATTAACTCAGAAATAACCAACTCGCTAGTTGAATTGATTAATCAACTCATTAGAATTTACAGCGTACGTAGATCTATTTGAGCACGAATAATATCTCTCCATAAGTCCTTGTCGTGATGAGAATTTCGCGATGCAAATTATTTACTTAGATTTAAATTTGTTTTTCAAACCAATTATTTGAAAGTGTTGCGCCTTCGGCTAATTTTTAAATTCAAAATATTTATTAAATATGAACAAAACATGCATTATAATTGTAAAATTAAAATCGTATAAATAGTACCTATATTCCAAATCGGCAATTCCTGAATCCGCCACTGCTTGCGTCAACTGTACATAATTTTATCGACAAAAATCTCAATGGCAAATTAAATTTTAAGTGCGGTTCTAAATTTCTCTTCAGAATGAAAACAGCGTTTTCTGCTGATTTTTCAATTTAGCCCCGTATTTGAATCGTTCAGTTGCAATATTTGTTTGACCCGTCTTACTTTTACGGTCTGACATCCAGTTTATCTAAGATACTATAAAATAGAGGTGTATCTAGCTTATGATTTAAGGCTATTGTTTCGATTAAGCTTAGTTTTGACTTATCTTCACGTTAACTGCAACTTAAAGTACAAAGTGGCTGGCATGCAACCAGAGGCATAGCCAGAATTTTGTAATGGGAGCTACGTTCTGAGAAAAAATTTCGAATGGGAAGTTACAATTGTTCTCAACTGAATTAATCGCCGTAAGATTGAAGCAAATATAAAACTGGTCTCCACAGTGAATGTAGTTTCAGTTACTCGAGTTCCAACTAATAGATATTCATGCAGGGTGTTATTTGTGTACAAGAGACGGTATAACACATGACAATAGTGGACATTTATGCGAATATCATATGATATTCCAAAATTACAACGAATATTATATGATATTCACTGGGACAGTGCAATCTTCGCGTGCTTATAAATGAATAGAATGTGGGATGACAGAGGCACAGATGCACCTAAAAATACCAAAAGGAAGCCGGGTTAATTTCCGGCACAAACGCGCTCAGAACTATAGCGTGATATTCAAAAATTCAAGTAAGTCAATCTAAGTCAATTAGTTTCATTTCTTTAAATTTTGAAACAAATATCCGGCAAGAAAAAATACCGCAGCCGGATGCCGATTTTTTGCCGGAGCCGGAGCCGGATATGCGGTCGCACCCTGAGGGGGGGTTCACGGCGCGACAACCCATAGAAAGGGCGAATGGATATACAAAAAGGGATTCAAAACTAGCGCATTTTTTCGCATTTAATTTATTCTTATTCTATTTCATTTTCGGAGTTCCCATTTGCAGGAGTTAATCAGTTTCAAAATCAACCGCTACCTGGTGACAGCTGCTATACGCATTTGAAAGTATGGTCGTAGAAATAACATTTCGTTGTTTTCGTCCTCAAATCTATGTAGCCAGTTTACATATTTCAGGCGCTTTTACCGGGCAGCAACACTGACAGCAACCATTTTCCGGTTACACAATTAGATTCTGTTGCTCGAGTACCACCGTCTAAATCGAAGTTGGACCGATATTTATCGAGTAAACTCTACTACTTCAAACATAAATTGCCTAAAGAAATTGATATCAAGCCTGGCAGATTACTGGACGAAGATTGGTACGACGAGTCAAGACCGGAAGAGAGAGGCGAGTACTTTGAAGGTGGGTATAAAAGTATTGGTTAAAGAGCATAACTGGTTTACGACAAGCACTTAAAGTCATCTGTGGTGTGTAACAACCCATAATAATGGCGCCGTAGTCAATGGCTGTAGTCAAAGTTTTCCACCGGGTCAGGGACTACGTGGTAAAAAAAGTTTCGAACCACGATTTGTCGAGTTACAAACAGAAACTGTGTCTAAGGAGGTGTAATGGGATTACACGTGTTGAGCGAAACTCGGTCACATTTTACTGACAACATGCATAAATGCAACAATGGAAATCAACAATTAGAATTTTACTAAATTTGCCAACATAGAAAGTTTTGAGCGACATGTATAAGTGTTTCTTATCCAAACAGCCTACGGAATGTGTTTAAACACCGACAAAATCCCAACTCAACTGCCATAGTTAGCATAGATAATATGCTTAGCAGGGTTCCAACAGAAAGTAAATTTTGCCGCAACAGGAACAGGAATAGAAATTGAATTTTTTGCAGGATCATTCCGAACACGAACAGGAAGCGGAATTTGAAATAATTTTGATAATCAAATTATTGTTGGGTAGAAAACTTGACAAAAAATGGCTTAAACAAATTTTAGATATTTCGTCATCAAGGTTTATGAAAACACAACAGAAAACAGCTCATTAACAAACTGAAGTAATTGCAGAAACGCTCGTGTCGAAATAACAATTTTTAAAGGCCAAGTTTCCAATGTTTAAATGAATAGAAATAATATGGCATAAAACCGTAAAAATTCCGGTTCCTGCTTCTTTGAATGCAGGAGCAGGACTTAAATTTTTGCTGGAAATCCGGCCGGAAAAAGAATTCCGGTTGAACGCTGGTGTGAGTAGCTAGCTATTTATTTATCTAGCCATTACCTAAGGTTAAGCCTTAACTTTAAACGCAAGCGAGTACGTACCAAAGTTGTCGATTGGTGTCTCGAGATGCTTGCTGGCTATGATAATAACGTGAAAACTTTATTCATTTTGTACTTCAAATACAAGCCAACGCAGGGTCTTGAATAAAGTTTGACAACAAGCTCAGAAATGCGGATATTTTTTCACAACGGCGCTTACGACCAATATATGTGTGTTTGAAAGCTGATTTCGGTTTTTTGTAAACTTTGACCATCGACGGAATTTTGTTTTCTGGTAAAAATCTGGCCATGTGCTGCATATTTATGACAGTATGCCAGCACGCTGCTATGTTAATAGTAGGTATTTTCGGCAAACGAGGCCTGCAATTTGTGAATTTCATTTATTTACACTCAGTTAAATTGTGAAATTTTTGAAAGTTTTATCATATTTAATGTATTTTGCTAAATTTACATATTACAAAAATAAGTTTCTAGTAATCAAAAACTAAAAAAATAACCCTGCAGGCCCGTAGCCAAAGGGGGGCCTGGGGGGTTCAGCCACCTGGAAATTTTGGCCCCCCTTGAAAGATTTCGACCTTGCTTGTAACACATTGAAAACCCTTGAATGCCCCTCCTGAAAAAATTTTAGCCCCCCTAGCAAGGTGAGCTGGCTACAGGCCTGCAACCCTGTGACCTGTGGACGATAATCAAAAAATTAAAAAATTTACAATCCATGCTATTGCGTGGATTTAATTTAGGTTCGATGTGCTGCTAATTTTAGTAGTTTAATAAATTGTAAGCTGAACGTTCTGTGTAACAACGACGGTCTGCGGGAATCTAAATCCTCAGTCCATGACTGCAAAATTGTATTGGGGCTGTTGCAAGCACATGTATAGAACAGGGCCGGATCGTTTTCCGGAGGGGCTGTAATAGAGTCAGTTTAAGCTTTAGACTAAATTTTTTGCTTAGGCTTAGGAATAGGGTCATCCTTACGCTTAGGCTTACGCTTAACCTTAGGCTTAAAGGCTTAGGAATATGCTTATACTACTGTTACATGGGCCATGCGTTCAATACTGAAATCAAGAGAGCATTATACACGAGTATGCAACTCTTAGAGTTCCGCAGGATACAAGATGTATATACTACTGGGCGTTGCGTTTTTGGCCGACGACCCTTATTTAGAGGGGGTCGCTGTCACATGCATACATTTAAATTAAGGTGTAAGTGGAGTGTTTCTGATTCCAGATACATACAGTGCCATGGTTCGCACAGGTTGTACCCCTTCTAAATAGAGGGGGGTCAAAAACGCAACGCCTGGTGTACATTTTGTACCATAAGGATCCACAAGAGTTGCTTACTCTTGTATCGATACACTCTTGCTAAAATTAATTGTCTGCTTTCTCGGTTGATTCACTCAGCAGGGGTTTCAGTAGTTTTTTATTTACGGTTGAAACGAATTTGAAAAATCTATCAATCAAGGTATATACCGTTCTGAAACAACACAGATAAAATTTTCATTGCACTACATCAGTTTTTACACAATGTCCAACTTTCCGCTCGTTTTGTTCGAGTATTCTTCGAAAATCAACATTTGTTTTGACTTGTCGGATACGTAGTCCCTTCCCGATTAGAAATGTTGGCTGCGCGCGTGCTTGTGCTGGCAATACGATTGTTACGTATTAATTTTGTTTCTGTATATTAGGCGATATTGTCCTGTGGAAAGAACAAGCAGAAGAGATCCTTGAAAAAGTCATCCACGAACCGGATCGGAGGAAAAAACGCAAATTTATTCGCAGTCGCGTTCGCCGTTGGGAAGCAAACGAACCAATCGAATACAGTTTCGACGGTTCACATAGTGAGTATAAACCCAAATCAAGCATTTCTATTGGCCAAATGTTTTGGACCCATGTTAATTATATAGATTTCTGTTTACTAAATCATGAACCTGAGTCTAAATCTAAGTCTAATCCTAAGTATAAGTGTACCAGACTCTAAGTCCCTATGTGTGCCAGTGGACACGCCCCTGTTATTAACATGTTCCGATATTTATGTTGTTTGAACGCATTGATCTCATTGGCTAATTTTGTTTAAATTTGAGTCCACTTTTTGTTTTCAAAATTTGTTACAATAAAAACCTTTCAGCTAACTCCGTAAACTTGAGAACGGCCCGGATGAATTACTTGGGTCAGCCAGTTTTACGCACTGTTGTGGTGTAAAAATTTGCATCTGCAACAAAATACGTACCTTGCTGTTGTAACACTTCAATTTTTAAAATTAACGCTTCGGCTCAGGCTTCGACTTATTTGAAATTTAAGCAAACGTTTAAACTTAGGCAAGGTTTTTCTGAAACCTTGAGCAGTATTCAAAAATGTGTAATGTAGCACCTATCATCAGCTAGCAATACGTTTTTATTACAGGCAAACTGTTGCAGTTAATTCTCAAAATTCACAGAGTTAAACGCAAAACCATTATTGCAAACTATAACAAATTATAAACTTTGGGGCGTTCATTCGTTTATAAGCAAGCAGACCCATTACCAAATGATTACAGGTGTTACACACCATTGACAATACTGACCCTAAGCCTAAACTTGAGGCTAAGCTCAAATCTGTACAACGGGGTGTACCATAGCTAAAATGCTTATATGCATAAAAAATTCGGTTTAGCTTTTATATCATTGAATACAGTTATTTCTAGCTAAGAAAGAACAGGAATACATCGAGCTCGCGTTACAACACTGGCAGAATATTACATGTCTTGATTTTGTCCGCAATGACGCCCCACCGTCGGGAAATCGTATTGTCTTCACTGACGTCGACGGGTATTTTATTAATTTTTTTATTATAGAAAGTATTTAAAAATGTTTTGCAGTACCCCCCCTCTTGCACTTGAATATTTTCTATATCATGTCTTTATATAGCTTTAAGAAAGGATTCAAACAACAGTCTCTCTGGTGGGATCGTTTCCGTGGTCATTTATGGCTATAGGAGCTTGAAACTTGAACGCGAGGGGTTTCCACGCCTTGTGGAGATACTGTATTACACGCGTAATAATTGTTACATGTCAGTCCGAGTAGGAACCCAGACTTCAGACCTTTTTAACTAAAACAACTGGAAAAGCGAGCCCCCGGTACGGGGATCGAACTCTTGACCTACGGATCCTTTAAGCGAATACTCTACCCTTGCCCCACACAGCCCTCCACTCCAACTGCATTTTTCGTCGACTATATGTGTCGACCGTATGCTGCCAACAAGCATACAACACAATGTGCATTGCATTTATTGCATATGTACTAGGACAAGCATGACTGACATGCTTACATTACACACTGCGCACTGAGAATATAATTATACATTTCAGTTGTGCCTCAAACGTTGGCCGTCATCCACTTGGAGAACCGCAGTTTGTGTCGATTGCTCAAGAATGTCTTCGGGTAAATAATTTTCACTTCATGTACAGCACATGAGTGCAAGTTTACAAAGTTTTGAAAATTCAGTTGAATTGAAAGCTGTTAATTAAGATTCATGTTTGATGTGACGTATTAAAGTTTAACGCTAACTTCAATTTTAGAGTACACAACTTACCGTAAACACATATTATTGTGCTATATTTCCTATTTTTAGCTTGGTGTAATCGCTCACGAGGTTGCGCATGCGCTTGGATTTTGGCACGAACAGTCAAGACCGGGTAAGTGTTCACAGATTATTTTAAATGTGCTCGTGAGATAAAGTTTTTAGACTCGGGAACGATTTTTATACGGGCCTAGGCACCCCAAAAAAGGCCACCAATGTTTTTGGGCCTGTTAGGTAAACAGGTTGATCTTAGGTATGGACAACCAAAGGTCAATATAGAGGAAGAGGCTGTTGGTAGTGTAGTTCAAACAATCATGCGAGTTTTATCAGAGGGTAGTTAACACATTTGTTGAATTAAATCTTTTTATACTTTAACAGAACGTTTAGATTTGGTGGGTTGTCAGGGCTATCTAGTGTCAGCGAATTATCATTTAGGGATCTCGACGGATACCTCAGATACCCCTGTTTCGCGACCCTGTATGACTACATGAAATGAAGATGTCGAAGTCTTCTAGCGTATTGATTGGTCCCCTCAACTGTAGAAACATATGAGCAAAATTCTTTTCAGTGAGAAGTCTCGCCAAAAACGTGCATGAATTACATACCTCAGAGTAGGCGGATGCGTTCAGCATAAAGGCCAACGAGGCCAAAATACAGAATAATAGTTACATAGTTAACGTTTGCGTTTAATTTCAGACCGAGACGATTTTGTGACAGTGATGTGGAATCATATTGAATTCGGATCTGCCGGACAATTCATCAAAGAAATGCTCGAAGATGTTGACAGCAATGGCATCGCGTATGATTATGGATCAATTATGCATTATCGCAGCAAAGTAAGATTTTACCGAGTCTTGAGGTGTTTGGGGTCTACACATAAAATAAAATGTATTGAAATGTCAAGGCAACTGCTTAAATTTTCGAGACATATAAATGTATGGTGTTTTAGACATTAATAGCCTTATACAGCTCAGAAATTCGTGTCAAAAACGAATAAAACAATAAGACATCAATTTCTTCCTTTCGAAAAATAGTTCTTATATCCAAGAATTAATTTTCTGATTTTAGTGTATGTAAAAAAATTGCCCCATTTATATTATTAACAGTGTATATATAAACAATAGAATTTCAAAGATATTTTAGGTTGAGGTCAGGGTTCCCCCAACCTAAGATTACGTCTTAAATATACTGGCTAACACTATGCAACACTAATTCAGTTTTCAGACATTTTTGAACAAAAGAAGACTTGAATCGTTCTAGTGCTCTTAAATTTGTCGTAAATTTCTCATTAAGATTTGAAATCGTATCTAAATTTCGCCTGTCGTTGCTGTCCAACGTGAGAGTTTTGATTTTTTTAGTATTTAAAGATTTACAAATCAAGCTGTTTTTCTACTGAATTTCATAATATAATTGACACACCTATTGGTAGGTCTTCAGTTTGTTTCATTTCTAACGGTGTGATACTTTGAACTATTTATGGTATTTTTGTTTATTTCAGGCGTTTACACGATCAAATACACTGTATACAATCGAAACGAATATCGCAGATTATCAAAGAACTATTGGCCAACGGGATCAGTTATCGTTTAACGATATTAAGCTTATGAATTCCATGTATTGTACAGGTATATTAGTAAATTGTTGAAAATTTAATTATTTTTCAACAGTTAAAATCTTAATGTATTGCTTTTACGACACTAGAAGGTGTAAAAAATTAGCTCCTGGTCATTCCTATATGTGCCCATGAAACGTCATCAAATGTGTATCGCAACCCTTGGATTTAGGTTTAGGATTATGCTTATACTACTGTTACGTCCCTCAAGTAACATTGATCGTTACATGTTAGGCGATGTCAAGTACAAAAGCAAAACCAAAACATTTCTACGATCATGTTGGTACCCTCCTCTGGTTCCTACGGATACGTGTTCAATTATTATTATTATTATTATTATTATTATTATTATTATTATTATTATTATTATTATTATTATTATTATTATTATGATAATTATTATTAATATTATTATTATTATTATTATTACTGCTATTACTATTATTATTATTATTACAGAATCATTATACTTTCTGACAGTTGCGGGTTAGTGTGGCGCTATACTTGTGCGACGCAGTTTGTTCGTCGTCCATTACCAAGCAGTATCGCACGTGTGCAATTCGCGTACAATATTGCCAGTGATGGGCAAATTTCCAAATAGTATAGCACCACCCTAACACTTGTTTGTCTTATGACAAAAACACTTTGAGGAACCCAAAAAGAGCATGTCGCATCTCAATACTGTGAACTATTCCAGAGCGTTGCCCTCAAGCTTTACCATGCCAGCGTGGCGGCTATACGGATCCAAGAAAATGTCATCGATGCCGATGTCCTGATGGGTTTACCGGTCGATACTGTGAAAAAGTTATGAGGGGTTATGGTAGGTGACCCATACGCCGTAATTTTACTATAAGATTGATACAAAAGTTTTGATTTCTGGCCATTGAAATAGTGGTTCGTGTTGAATATAAAGGGAACTGCGAACTAAAATACGTTAGTGACTAACGGACTTAAAGACGGGGAAGTTCAGAATTAGGATTAGCATCATATATGCTTAGGTTTAGGCTTATGCTTAGTAGACGGACACCTATAGCTAACATGAGCAGACATAGCTATAGTAAATATAAAGGTTACCAATAGATTTTCCAAACAAGAATGCTAATATTTTCATGCCAGTTCCAAAAAGTGGCCAAATGAGTTTGAAATTTAAACTTTGATAAGATATATCATGAACTGCTCATTGATGCTAGGCACTAACAAATAAAGCTTTTGTTCGTGATGGCTGTGCGTTTTGAAACCTCACATAAAAAGTAGAACAATTGTCGTTTCAGGTGTCGAATGTGGCGGCGAAGTGGCTGTATCTGCAATTGGCGGTGTTATTTCGTCTCCAAATCATCCTGAATATTTCAAGAAGGGCCAAGAATGCAGCTGGCTAATTAAGGTAAGCTACAGTTGGTTTATTCATTGTCATTACACAAGGCTGTAGTCGGTTCACCTTTATGAAGGGGTTAAAAATGCAATAGAAGGTGCATACAAGGGTTTTCGATAACTTATAAGCGAGTTTGAAGTAATTCGGAGTGGGGGACAAATTGTTTATTGGATGCTAAGCTTCCCATGCCCCTGTGGCAATAGGTCCGAAAACAGTCAGTCTGATATTTCGTTCCTTGCAACATTAGTTAATATTCGGTTTGGTTGCAGTATGGAAAGTTCTTTTAATATTTTGCGCTAAACCGGCCTGGTAAGTTGACTTCAGTATAATTCAAATCATAAATCGCTAATTTGCTAGAATGAGAGCGCAGAGGCGCTGCGGCTGATTTCAGAACGAGGGGAGAATCCTAATACGTTGCGGTAAGCGAGCGGTAGATGGTAATACGCGATCAAAGCAACCGATAAGGCAAATGCAATGGAACTAATTTGTAAGGTGGACTTTACTATTTCATCATAAAATTGAGTAATTATTGTTATACAAATTTTTCTGCCTTCAAAAACAGGACGTACGGTTCTGCTAAAATGCTAGGATGGGGTTTACTTTTTGGCATTTTGTCCGCATGTATTCATCTCCGATGAAAAATCAACTTTTCTGTTTTGATTTTAGGCACCATCCGGACATCACGTAGAGCTCGAATTCACTGACGTATTTGATCTGTACTGCAAATCCAAACATTCTCTATGCATGGATTACATAGAAATTCGCAATTCGTCAGATTTTGCAAATACTGGAATGAGGTAAAAATATATACTGCTCAGCTAAAGCTATAGTGTAAATTCCAGTGAGTTGATTAGTTAGTGATTTCTGCTTATTTCTGAGTGAAAATACACTACAAAACATGATGAGTCAAATTGACTCTCTCCGAAATAGGCTTTTCCGGACTACACAAACTGAGCCAAAATTCGACTCCGCCAGAGTCGCCTAACTCAGTCGCTCGGTGAGTCGAATTTGACTCTGGCGGAGTCCAATTTGACTCAGTTTGTGTAGTCCGGAAAAGCCTATTTCGGAGAGAGTCAATTCCCCATTTTTTGCAGTGTAGATGCACTGCATTTTATCTTAGGTATTAGATGTTCAAATTTTGTCATCAGTTTGTCTATTTTTTTCAATGTAAATATTTTTCAAATTCGTTTCAGGTACTGCTGTTATACAACACCAACTGGGCGGATTTACTCGGAAACCAACGAAATGCTGGTACTATTCCGATCATTTTATCAAAAAGGACACGGATTTAAAGCGTTTATACGATCAGGTAAAGCACAGTTAATCACAATTGATTATTGCAATTTGGTTACGGTGTCGATTTTGTCATATTTGGAATTGGGTGACGGTGGCTATTTGTATTTACGATTTGCTTAAAAAATAAAGCAATTTTGTAATTTTTAAAACGAGTGCAATGTGAAACAAGTACCATTACTAGCGGCGGATCCAAAAACTTCTGAAGGGGGCCAGGCAGGCGAAAATTATGAAACGCGATTTTTACTGTAAGTATGCTATATATATACACTGCAAAAAATGGTGAGTCAAATTGACTCTATCGGAACTAGGCTTTTCCTGACCACACAAACTGAGTCAAAATTCGACTCCACCAGAGTCAAATTGAGTCCAATTTTACTCACCATTTTTACAGTGTATGTGCCAAATTTTTTAATCGGAAAAATCGTAAGGTTTCGTTGTAAAGTAGGCACCTTAGCCATTTTATAACAAACAATTCTCTGACAGAAGGCGTAGGATAATCATCCCCTTATGGATCCGCTTGTGACCATCACAACTCGACGGTAAAATTTTTGAGTCCAAAACTTTGACATGCAAAGGTGACGGATAATTAATGTTATATATTTTTACTTTGTTTATTTAAGCTACGATATCCTCAAATGCTGAATAAATAACGCTTTTATGCTTTTATAACACAACAGCTCTGATGCTGGCATTTTTTATATCCGTTTACTCACTGCGAACCACGGCTATTGTGCCTGCATTAACGCAAATTTTCAAATTTTAATAATATTAAGTTTGACATGATATTTTGAACCATGAAACAATAATTTTCAGTAAACAGTGAAGCTTTGAAATAATTAAGTACTGAGAAATATTTTTTCAATTAAATATTTTTCAATTTGTAGCATTTTTTACTCTGATACAAAAGAAATGCAGTAAACAAGGATATATAAAATGAGAATACTCTGGCAAAGCTTTAGCTTTATTTCGGCTGTTTTACGCCCATGCTTAATTTTGAATTTGTGTTAATTTTGTAGTCGCTTCGTCTGGTGTTTGGGGTGAATGGGGTTCGTGGAGTGCTTGCACTGCGTCGTGTGGTGGCTGCGGGACACGAATTCGTTATCGCTCATGTAGCGATCAAGTTTGCCCGTAAGTGTAACATGTGCAAAATTATAACAGAATAGACACAAAGCGTTCGCGTCTACCGAGCAAACATGAATCTCAGGCCCGTGTCCATCTCGACATGAAAAGGGGTCAGCACAATTTTAAGAGGGGCATACAAGGGATGTGCAGGCCTTACAAGCGGGGGTTAAAGCTTGTAAGGCCTCCTTGACCCCCTTATGGCTGCGGGCCCGATAAATCTGTTTCCACAAGTTGATTGCATATCTCGTTCAATTTCGGTTTTTCAGATTTCAAACATAAAAGGTAGAATTGCGAACCTCGCGGTTTTGAACTCTCGTTTGCTTTTAAAATTTTTTCCGACTTTGCATATATCTTCGTTATGATCACAGAATCCTATCCGCTAGATAGTATTCCTACGGCGTTTCCATTTTACAAAGGATTAATTTCAAACAAAGTTTGGCTTTTACACATTTTAATTCTCTTTTTTGCCCATATTTTCATATGTAGCACTGATCGACAGTTCACAATACACTGTAAATTCCAATGAGTTGACTAATCAACTCAGAAAGAATTACATATATCTGGCTCTTTACGAGTTAATAAGTGTAAATGTTAACTCACTCTGTGAGCTGATTTAATTCCGGGTGAGTTGATTAATCAGCTCAGAATGAGATGAAACAATTCAAAATTCAGAGTTCTGAAAGGCCTCAGAGCTCAGACTTCTGAATGGATTTAAGTCAATCTGAGTTAAAATTAACTCACTGGAATTTACAGTGATGTGTCGTAAATTTAAACTGGCCAATGTAGAGCTGGAACACTTTAGTACATTTATTGCACTTCATTAGCCATAGTTGTGAGACAAGTTTCGTATTTGCATCTGGTTCAGTTTGCTTGTTTGAAAACCTATTACTAAGCAGTGATAGACGCTATTGACAATATATATACGATTAAGGAACCTAGCGAGTAGAAACACAGTAAATTCCTGTGGTGTTTTATGTTTGAAAGATTACTATGTTTTGTTGCAGTGGTCAAGCCATAGAGACTCAATCGTGCAATGCTCAAGCTTGCAGCAAATGCTCAACTCCTAAACGTGTCATTGTTCCCTGTGGATTATGGGGTTTGTTTCGTTGCGAAAAGTAAGGATCATAACAAAATGTGTAAAATTGCCATTCTGACTCACTTGACCCAATCTGCATTTAAGGACGTCCCTTGTCAGTCGATCCTTGCAATTAGGGCCCGTATTCTCAAATGTGTATAGCACCTATTGTCAATTAGCGATAGCTTTTAAAACTGACGAACATATGCAGTTGCAGGTCTCAAAATAGATACAGAAGTATGGAAATTCTAACGCCAACAATGTGCTGACTTTCGAACCTCACCATGCGCTGGTTCCAAAGTTACAAGACCTATCACCAACTGGTGAAGGTGCTACTCACATTTCCGAATACGGGCTTATAAGTAGGCTTAGCAAACTGTAGATTGATTATTATTGTTTTGGCTTAGATGTAGGCTTTCTAAGAAGGTTAGGCCTAGGCTTAATAATATTTATAGGTTACTGTTACGCCCCTAAAACTGACAATAGTTTACCGCTTGCAAATAAGTGTATACACACCAATTTCTAAGTTGATTGCGCTCATTATTAAACCTATTACAGTTAGAAGGTAAATAGATCTCTGCTATATTTTTCATCTGTAAGCCAAATTATCTACAAAATTAAAAAAAAATCATGAACTTTAACTTTACAAGTAAATACGCTGATAATTCGACGTTTAAATTATTAATAAACATAAAGATTTAGCACCAGTAAATAATTATTTTGAAATAATTATTTCGTATTTTTCATAATTTCATTATGTATTTCTGTTTTTAGGCAAACTGATACGTTTATTCCGTGTGACACTGAATGCTGTCCTGGTTACACTGCCCGCAACGGCGTTTGTATACGTAGTGGAAGTTAGCGTAACCAAATTTACACCTCGAATGCTTTCAACGCACAACCGTTACATGTATTATTTAGTGCAATTGTTTTTGCATTCAGCAATTTGCAGCTGCAGTTTATTTGGCACGATGTCTTTCATTATATCAACAATACAAATCGCCTATGGAACTACTTAAAAGCTGACTGGTTATTCAACGGGTTATTAAGCTCACATAACCAAGTTTTACCATGTGTATTTAATCATATTTGAGCGAAACGCAGCCAGCAGATTGTCCGTCAATAACAATTTCACGTCGCTTCTACAATTGCTAGCATCCCATTGTCCTGTATTTTCATCTACAACCCGAGGCTAAGCTTGGCCGCGCCATTTATGTGCATCATGCGTCATATAGTATTTATGCTGGCATTGAATCACAAAATTCATATCTAACCAGATTATAGTCGGATTGGCACATATCCATATATGATTGTTGACTCTTACGTTCCACAGCCATGAATATAGTGTCCGGCTTGTAATATGTATATCAGGTACAAGGTATACCAGCGGAAACAACTCAACATCCGCAACAATTTGGTTGTTTGTGCAATAAACCTGTTGCTTATATTCAACTGCAAACTTATACTTTAATTTGAACTCGTGCGATTTTGTGCGTTTCTGAAAGACTCCTGTAATACTTTGAACTCTTGTTATTTGATGCGTTCCTGAAAAACTCCTGTAATACTTTGGACTCTTGTTAATTGGTGCGCTTCTGGAAAACTCCTGTTATAGTCTGGACTGGCAGATAAGAAGCAAATGCATATGTACATTTCTTGCGCGTAGCGAAGTTTAAACGGCCAATTTACAAAGTATTCAACTGAGGCCTTCATACACCTTTATTGTCCGATCTTCACCGGCGTATAATTTCTTGTGACGGTAAATTAAAAACACCAACTGTTCACCGGATATGTAAATCAAGCAAATTACCTGAAAACCTGATCCCTCGATTTGACCATTTAACCACGGATACTTTCCCTAACTAAAAAGCTATTGATCTGAAACCATTGTTCTACAAACTGCAATTTCTAGCAAACGCTGTTTTATTGCGGAGACACTAGTGTTACTAGACTTACGTATTATATACAATTGAGTACAAATCTGTAATTAATTCGTGTTCATTGTTTATTGTGTGTAAATTGAAAATTAAATGTGAAATGTGCAAATGTGCAAGCATTAATGTTAGACAATTATGGTAAGAACAAATTGGTATTTACTGGAAATATCTGAAATTTGTTCAACGGTCAGGTCCGTCATCACGACACCACTTCTGAAAGGTATTTAGCCATATTGTTACCTGAAGCATCTATCATGTCATCCTAATACTAGTAACTGTTTACGCGTATCTTTAGAAGTTTAGAAAAATATCCCCTCTATCCATGCCCTGGTATACGGCGTTGTGAACGGTTTATTACAAGACTTGGTTAAATAGGCCCATGTAAAGATCAGGGGCGGGACGTTTTTGTGAGGGACTGCAATAGAGTAAGCTTAAGCTATTGACTAATTTTTTTGTTTGGCTTCGGCTTAGGCTCAGGAATATGCTCATTCTTACCCTTAGATTTAGGCTTATGCTTAGGAATATGATTATAATACTGTTCCGCCCCTGTTCTTTACACTGGCCGTTATAGTTTGGCTTCAACGAAAATATCTTCCCCATGGCAAGTACTTTGAAAGAGCCTGAATGGTCTTTTACACCGAGGGCTGTAACTAATTATTGATCAATTGTTACGAAAAAAATTTCCTGGTTGAGTTTTGGCAAAGCTATCAATATTTTTTTAAATCAAATAAACAACCATTTTGCCAAAATTGTTCAACCAAAGATTTGTTTTGTATATTACACCAAGAGAGTAAATAATATACAACAGAGAATTATTAAGGGTCATCCTACCTCCAAAAATAATACGACAGATTACAACAATAGATATTTTTCACGTGTTTTAAGATAGAATATGCCTCCCGAAATGAAATTCTACAGTTACTCCAGTTGATATAAACATTTAATAATTGTTCACAATCCCAGTATTGTTTCACCTACTCAAGTTCTCAACATAATTGCTACCATTTGCTACTTGCTGAGCTCTGGTAGCATTTCACTGAGAAGTAATTTCTGAGAAATATTTCAAGGCGTCAGTATAAACATATATATATTTACTTATATATTATATATGTATATATATAAATATGTATTTACTTATATATATAATATATATACATATACATATATAAATTCAATTTTACCACTGATATATGTAATAATTTCTGCGTTGAAATGGCAAACGCAAATATTAGCGTTTATTATCTTCATTTAAAGTGGAATGGCATGAAATATTATTTTGAGGTCATCATCAGCAAATACAATAAACGCCCATTTATTTTAGTCACAAACTGTTAAGAATAACCCAAACACAAAGTCTCCAGTGAAAGTTGTATCTGAGACGCCTGATGTTTAGGGGTCAAAAGAGATTTGAAAACCATTTGGTGAATGGTAATAAAATATTTAATAACTCTTAAACTACCATTAATGATATTAAATTTATTTGAATATAAACTCAAGTATCTCAGTGTAGCATACGGTGTTCGTAAAAATACTTATATCTTACTTTGGCTGCAGACATTTCAACAATTATTAATACATTTGATCGAGGGTCACTTGACGAAATAGTAAAAATACAACGCAATTTAGATACATTAGTCAAAATGAAAATGGTATTTTGGACGACTAGAATTATTTAGAAATGAAATTTAGACAAATCTGTTTTAACGATAAGTTGTCTGTGAGAATTTCATTGAGAATAGAACAAGCAATGCTGCCAACATTCTAAAAGGTGCAAATGTGTAAATTAGCGCCGTGATAGCAGTATAAGCATATTCTTAAGTTTAAGCGTCCAGCGCAATGCCTCAAACTGATTAGTCTAAAGCTTAAGTTTACTCTATTTATGTCCCGCGGATGGGCGGTCCGCCCCTGATCTATGCATAGGCCTAAAAGCAGGGGCGGTGTTATGAAGAATTTAAGGGGGCTCATGCACAATTTTAGGTCTTTTCGCTTATCCCCAGCTGGTATTTGCCCAATGATGGTACGATTTTGACAATTTGTACGTATTTGAGCTTCTCATAACACCCTCTGGTTATTCCACGCCCAAATTTGAAATTTTTAAGGTACGGCTTGAGTTGCATTTCGATAAGACCCAGGCGCCCTTTTTACAGTTAAAATGAGTAACATATCAGGGTTCCGCAGTATATTCCTGCAAAAAGTCATTTCGGCATTGAAATTCGCAGAAACCGGAATTTTTACGTTTTTGTGGAAGAATAAGCGTAAAAATAAAAAACGTTGCGCTTGAAGAATTTTGCCGAATACTAAACTCCCTTATACAACTTAAGTTTCGGCTACACATTACTCATCTTTTATATATTCAACGCATATCTTTGTAGAATTTGTAAACTTGGCTAATAAAAACGAAAAAAGTCGGCATAAACCATATTTAGTTTGAACTATTGGTGGTAATTCAATGCTGCTATGTACTTGCAATTCCGGTTCGTGTTCCTGCAAAAAATGGATTCCTGTTCCAGCTTCCTTTAAAATGTAGTTCCTATTAGAACACTGCTACATATAAAACTAGCACTTTACAACATTTTACCCGTCTCCGAAAACTCTATCAACATTAAATGGATTCATTTTGTGCAAAAATATCTTAATTTCGGTCGCCCATGTAAAGATCTGTGGCGGAACGTTTTTCTGTGGGGCTGCAACAAAGTAAGCTTAAGCTTTAGACTAATTTTTTGCTTGGCTTAGGCTTGCGCTTAGGAATATGCTCATTCTATCACTTAGGCTTGGGCTTAGGCTTGCGTTTAGGCTTACGAATATGCTTATAATACTGTTCCGCCCGTGTTCTTTGCATTGGCCATTTATGTAAACATATAGGAAGCTTTCAAGTAACACTTCACTTTGCATAAAGTTTGTAAAACTTCCACACAATTGTACTACCGGTCAACCCAACGGAAACATTGTAATTCTTTTCGTTCAAAACTACACTTGAACTGGACTGGCAGATTCTTTTTTCTTCTTTAACGCGCATTCAATTTCGCAGTATAGCTGAAAACGTGGCAAAGTGAGACGTCAAAAATATGGTTATTTAGGCCATATTGAACGACATTTAAAAGCTAATCCTAGAGCCCATTTGGCGTTTGTTTGAGGCTAACAATTAAAAATTATTATCAAAACAAATTCTTCGAAAATCTCGTATGTAAATTTCGAAAAGGGTAACGCTCTACTTTCTAGCTATTTTTGTGTTTCACTGCGTTGTCCGCCACTATGCGGCACCGTAATTTGTCATATTGTGCCAAATGAAATCACTAAAACGTTTTCTATAACATAATGTAATAAAAATTAGTCTCAAGCTTAAGCTTACTCTAGTGGAGTAGTGCAATGTAAAAATGCTACGTGCCGCAAAAGGAAACATGACCCAAAATTAAAACTTTCCTTACATGATTTTCAATGAAAAAGTGTTGACCGGGTGACATTGGCTTTGTACATCCATGACAACAAAAGCATCCCTGGTGAAACCGTTTACCGGTAAAGGAACATGACCCAAAATTAAACTTTCCTTACATGATTTTCAATGAAAAAGTGTCGACCGGGTGACATTGGCTTTGTGCATCCATGACAACAAAAGCATCCCTGGTGAAACCGTTTACCGGTGACATCGATTAATTCTTCTGGATCGATCGGTTTATTGCATCGTACACATCGGGGCATAAACAACTTTGCGTGACATTTTGGACAATACAGCTACAAAATAGGGTGCCTTCGTGGGCTATTGTGATCATCACCCATTTCAAGGCTTTGGCCCAGGCGTAGTTGTTAAAACATAAGCTTTATTAGCCTAAGTGATGGCTAAGCCTAAGCCTTCATCATAAATAAGTGTAGTATGTTTAGGCACAAGGTTAAACCTTAGCTTAAGCCAATCATAGTTAAGGCTAAGCCTAAGCCTTAGCCTTAAACGTTGGGGAAGTGTACACCCTGCTTCGTGCAATAGGAACCTGCGACAATTCGTCGCCGGACAACTTGACACCCAACAATATCCTAAAGATTTGAATGAATCTAATCATAAACCTAAGCGTAATCTTAAGCCTAAGCCTATAAGCCTAAGCGTAATGATGGGCGAAAAAAAATGTCTTGTCCATAAAATTTCGGATTACAAGTTGTCGGCGATCGACGAGTTGTCTGGCGACGAATTGTCGTGATACCGATAATTGCATTTCAGTGTTTCGGAGTTAGTAGGTACTGGATAGTGTAAAATGACTTGAAAATATTACTAAGATTCAAAACAAACAGTTAAACGATTCACTTTAATCCACCGCTGAAGCACAATACAAGTATCTAATGAAAAACTATGCCAGTTGTGTCAGTCTAGATAGAAACCGGGACTTCAAGCCTTTAACAAAGCAGCTGGAAGAGTGGGTTGCGGGTGATTTTCAACTAGCGACCTTCTGCGTGTCAGGCAGATGCTATTACCAGTGTGCTACGTAGCCCGCCTCTCCAATTACGTTTTTTGCCGACTATATGTGTTGAAAGTGTACTATCAGTTAATATACAAGAAAATGTGCATTGCATATAATGCATATACACCAGGTCAAGCATGTCTCACATGCTTACAAGTAGTACACTGTAAAAAATAGGGAGTCAAATTAAATCTCTCGTCGACTCACTGAGTCTTTTTCCTGTAATCTGGTGGAGCAAATTTGACACATTGTGTAAAGTGAGTCTTTTGTGTTTTTGTGGAGTTTTTGTAATTTTGGCAGTGAACTTTTTCGTATTCTTGTATAAAGTTGTGTCGTTCAATGAATTTGTTTGTTAATTTCGGGCATATTTCAAAGTTAAATTATCGATATCGCTTAACAACCAAAAATAATCTTTTGACAACATTGGTTATAGGTTCCTGTTTAAGCTTAGTATACATCTTTAGACACTCGATTTCATTTTGTAGCCGAATCTGAGTTTGGCAACTTAGAACTTTAGCTGCAAATTGTATTCGAAAACCCATTACCGAACATGCAGCTTCCAGTTCTCGCTGCAACAAATCCTTGTACGTTCAATTTGCAACTGGAAGTTTCAGATGCAAAAACTTGTACTTGCAAATTGCGGCTGTGAGTTCTTGCACGTGTGAACAAGGCTTAATTTTTTTGTAAAATTTCGTCTTTGTATACCTAACGTAAATACCAGTGACAACATGCCAATCTGAAACGACAATTTTTTAAATATCTCTAACTTTGATGGTGTGATTTTAGACGCTAGTAAAAAGATTAGCTAACCTTATTCTGATGTGACTTAACACTGCTCTCTTGCAGAAACTCTTTGCAGTTGGAACATTTCAAACACTCAGGATGAAACATTTTGCCAAGCGCTTCTTTGAAATGCGACGTTATTGACTGCTAAAAGCATACCAGATTATTTGTTTGGTGTTATCTCGCCTGCATTTACAATGCCAGTGTATATTCCAATTTCTGGTATCCGTTACCCCAATTTAGGGTTGTTTTGGTGCTAACACAGTTCAAGTAGACATAATATACCTTGGTTGTGGTCCAGGGCCAGATCAGCCACCCCCATACCCCTCATTTGGGGATGCAGCCCTAAAGGATACCCTATCCGTACCGGTTGAAACAAAAACCGCTAAATTTTAAAATGCGTCCGGCGCCTCGCTCGCCTCGTTCGCAGAGCTTTGGAGCACCACCCTGAAATTTAAGGGGAGCCCCCAGCCCTGCCTGCTCCGCCACCGTTCTGGTCTAACATTGACAGATCGTTGACATGTTAATGACAAGATTAATATTATAATACTGAAATTTCCGCGGATTGCCGTGTCGCTGCATGAGTATCCCAGGCCATGAGCGACCTGCGAGATGGCCCGCCTTGTAAGGTTCATTTTTTAACCTTACCAACAATGGATAAAACATTCAACTTGCTTTCTTCGCGCATTTTTTCCTGGCAGATTGGTTAACGTTGGAAATTGTACTGTATTAATGGTATATACCACATTGGTAAAGCTTAGAAATTGCACCGAAGGCTTAAATTTTTTTGAACGCGTATAGTGGAAACCTTAGACAAGAGAATAGCAGCCGCTGCTCTGCATAAAAATGCGTTAATTGAAATGCATTTTAAGAGATATGAAAACAGACATCTGCACTGGAAAATATGGTGAGTTAAATGGTTAACTCTCTACGAAATAGGCTGTTCCGGACTACACAAACTGAGTCGAAATAGGCTGTTCCGGACTACACAAACTGAGTCGAAATAGGCTGTTCCGGACTACACAAACTGAGTCGAAATAGGCTGTTCCGGACTACACAAACTGAGTCGAAATAGGCTGTTCCGGACTACACAAACTGAGTATTGCTCAGTTTGTGTACTTCGGAACAGCCTATTTCTGACTGAGTCAATTTGACTCGCCATTTTTTGCAGTGTGGTTACAGCGTAGTACCTACATTGTCGCGGTTAAATTGTTCGAATTATCAATCAAACTACGAGATAGGGCCCCCTTATACACGATCCGTTTTAACCAACGGTGTGATGGCTCATATTTAGCGAAAAAGTATCTCTACCATGTAAAAAATGGGGAGCCAAATTGACTATCTGGGAAATAGGCTTTTCTTGACTACACAAACTGAGTCAAATTCAACTCCGCCAGAGTCAAATTTAGACTCACTGAGCGATTCAGTGAATTGAATTTGACTCTGGCGTAGTCGAATTTTGACTCAGTTTGTGTAGTCAGGAAAAGCCTATTTCGGAGAAACTCAATTTGACTCCCCATTTTTTGCAGTATACCTTGCAGATGAAACATTTACCACCAGTCCCATACTCGGCCATACTGATACAATATTCAAAATTAAAAATAACTGTCGAGTAAAAACAATGCAAAACGCTACATAAAACCCAGCACCAAATTATATAAACTCAAAATTTTCCACTGAAGGAACGTGAACTAATACATTGAAACCAAATACTGGTCAAAAAAATGATAAAAAATACAACAGGCCACAATCCAGGAAATGTTACTAGAAAGGGTATATGGATTTCTAGAGGAGTGACATAAATTTTCGTGGAATTCTTTTAATGTTGTCAATAAATTTTTCGGCAAGGAAAGAGGTTGTAAACGGACAGGAAAAAGAACGGAAACGAATAGTAATTACAGTAACAAAAAACGAAAAACTACATATTGAAGCATAAAAGTTACAAATATGTTTTATATTTCTGCTAAAACAATTGAGACATGCAAATATTCGCAGCGTTTGTAAATTTTAAAGTAAAACAGCAAATGCACTCATTTCTTCAGATTTTAGCGGATTTCGTCATTTTTATTTCATATCAAACAATTGCAGCACACACGTAACGAAAAACTGTGCAATTTGATACATGATTAAGGACAAATTTTGTGCAAAATATACTACAATTTCCTGAATTTCTATAACAGAAACGAACCTTACTCCAAACCATAAGGAAAAACGTCCGTATAAGCATATCCCTTCCGCCTAAGTGTAATCGTAAGAAGGAGTGGAAACCTTAAGCTAAGCCTAAGCCTAAGCAAAAAATTAGTCGACAGATTAAGCTTAGTCTATTCCGGTCCCACAGAAAAACTGTCCACTCTGATGTTTACATTGGCCAAGCAAGCAATTCGAATCTGTTATTTTTTGAATTTGTTGAAATGAAACAAAAATAAATAAAACGATAAAGATCACGTAAAAATTACGTGATGTACTTTCAGTCGTACCAGCAGATATAACGTAAACGAAAGCAATTGAAATAAATCTTTGAGTTTCAATCCAAGTTGAATTAAAAACAGTTCGATTTAATTACGAGAGAATACATTCAGTAGTCATTCAACGTTTTTACGCTCATTCAAATTTAAAAGTTACAAAATACGCATTTAGTGTAAGACCGGATCTAAGCAACGTTGTTTAGCCTTAGGCAGTAGCAATTAGCTTATAGTTCACTAAAATTTAAGCTGACAAGCGAGTCAAGCTTGAACTCAAATACGTATGCTTCACGAACATAAATTTGTAGGCTTTAAAATTGTCATAACACATACATGAGCTCTTAAACTAAACGTATTTGTTCTATTATCTATAATGCTACCAAAATACGTATGCCCAGTGTTCCAGCTTTAAGGATATATAAATATGATTAAAGCATTCATGCTGGACACTGGAGAGATTGCCGTTCACTGGGACGCATTTAGAATTATATATTGGCACCGGATATCCGGATGCGAAATATATTCGGATGCTGGCATTGTTTCACTACTAACGTTGCTGGTCCTGACGAAAAGAAATTCTATATATTTTCAAACCTCTGTCAGAATAATGAACGTAATTCTCGACAATTTTTACGAGTAGATTTGGTGTTTTCGATGTATATTGTTTGTAACATTTAGAGCTATTTGACTTTGGTCTTTTTTCCAATTATAGTTATTACCAGACATGTTTTTATAATTGAGTATGATATTAAAACATTTCTTTAAACTGCGATGCCGTACAGCGTCGAACGTCGGTCGCAGCACGACAAGTATAGAGCTACCCTTCTCTATTCACTCAAAAAAGTATTTCAGACTTTATTCAGAAAAGTGTTTTCTGTGGCAAATCTGAAGTTTTGCTGATATTTAAGACGATTTTTCTAAAAATAACTGGAAAACATTTATTTTCAGACTTTATTTCAAAACGTTTTTTGAAAACATTTCTGTTATAACAGAAATACTTTTCAAGTGCACCTTGCTAAGCATATTTCTCAAATGTAAGAAATTTTTTCATAAATATCAGAAATATTATTTTGAGTGACAAAATTAAATTTGTTCTATTGCTTACAAAATTTATGTGCTAACTGATAACATTTAGATGTTAGTTTATAGTTGTTATACTTACACAATAAACTTCTTCGTTCGTTTTATGGAAAAAACGTTCAATAGTCTTGGTTTTTATTTTTAATAAAGTAATTAAAAATTAATAGTAATTTAGGTGCGCTAAACAGTCATGCAACGGAAAAATGACGCAATTCAACCCAGCGCGTCGCTTTTACGCAGTATATAATATTTATGAAAAATATAATTTCTGAACTGTTGAAAATACATCGCGGATTCCCGCATAAATATCCGGTAAGAATAGCCAGATATGAAAGAATATCTGATGCCCATCGCTAGTAATGACATTAAAGATTCCGTAACCTGGCTTTCTGTTGTCCTTTGAATTCAGAAAGAAACTAGTTCTAATTAATACAAAAATCCTTCTGACAGTTTACAAAAATATGTTTGTATTATACTGTAAACCTGATTGGCAGGCAGGGTGCAACCATATGTGAAAATTACCGAAGCTAGAAGTCAACAAATTTTGCCAGAGCAGGTGATGCAAAATCAAGTGAAATTTGTAAGATTTTCATATCCGACAGTTCATGCAGGTGGCCAACGCAGGTATTTACTAGTCAGTAGCAATCTTGTGACCGAATACCCAGCACTATTGAAGCAGTTGAATAATAAATAACAGGGTTCAGCCGGAGGTGAAAAATACCGGAGCTTGAGCCGGAGGTCAACGAAACTTGCTGGAGCCCGAGCCGTAGGTGAGGCGAAATTTATGTAGTAAAATGATGGTTAATAATTTAATTTTAGCGAATATCTGCAATATGTTGTTAATTTGTTTGCTTTCACGCTAATTTTGTGCGAAATTTCGGAAGTTCTTTCTTGAAAATTGTGACAAAAGTAAAACGAAACGCGCTAAACAGATAAATGTTGCAAAAATATGCAAAATTTTACTACCGAAATTTCCGGAAAATTCGACCGGAGCCGAAGCCGAAGGCCGATTTTCTACGGGAGCTGAAGCAGGACGCAGACATCCTGTTGTACCCTGACAAATAACTATTCTTATAATTGTATGCTGTACGCTCATAACAATCAGCTTATGGGTCAGGCTACTTCCTTTAGAGTAACAAGTTAAAACAAGTGCTTAAGAAACGAAAATTGAAGTTCGAAAACCCAAAAATGCACAATCGAGCATAGGATATCTGAAATAGGAAATGTAGTTTCGTATATCCGGATAAATATGCGGTAAAAATTACTGGATATCCGGACATGAAAAAATAACCATGCCGAACATCAGCACGCCGAAGCTGGAGCAATTTTGAAAAAACAAATGTCGCCGATGTAACAACTATTTACAAAAGCACATGGTTAATTTATAGGTGGCGCGACACTTGCCATGCGCGCGCCGTCCGGCATTGGTCGACACCGCAAGCTAAATTTTTGGTAATGTTAAAAAATCCATAGTAAAAAATCCTGTCAGCTCATGATTACTTCACATAGATAAACAGCTTCAAGTGGGTGAAACAAACTTCAACACGCTATATTTAATTGCAACAAAGTACGGTACAAGAAATGTCGATATCGTTTTGAGCAGCTAATGGAGATATACATCATGTGGCCCATGTTACTTTTAAGGTCGTACCGGTTTCTGGTGGGTCTGTAAAATAGTAGGCTTACATTCTAGACTACTTTTTTGCTTAGGCTTACGCTTAGGTTTAGGCTTTAGGCTTAGGAATGCGCTTCTGCAACGCTTAGGCTTAGGCTTAGCAATACGCTTAACCTACTGATACGGCCTTAAAAGTAACATTGGCCCATCATGTTAATTTGGGCCTGTCCATTTGGAGACACAAGACTGGGAGACATAACGACTGGAAGGCTTATAGACTTACGTGTAAGCTTATATTTAGGCTTAAGCTTAATGATCAGGTCATTCTCATTAAGGCCAATTTTACTTTTAGGCACGTGACAGTAGATTAAGCGTATACCTAAGTCTAAGCTTAAGCCTACGCTTAGGCGTTTCAGAAATGATATTCTAAGCCTAAGCCAAAGTCTAAGCCTGAGTCTAAGCAAAAAATGTAATCTAGAATCTAATCCTACCCTTTTATAGACCCACAAGATGGTCGCCCCTTAAAATAACATTCGCCATCATTAACAGGGGTCGATAACCTTAAAATAATATGACGATAAACGCCACCCTTGATCAACTTTTCGAGTTTAAAATGAAGATTTTATTTCAAGAGAAAATAACACACGTTTTTGACCCCTGCATATTATTCTATACAGCCGCACGAAGCCGTTTTCGAACATTTCCAGAATATTCGCAAAATATATCCCTTATCCACTTCTGTACGCCTATGCTGCTAAAGAGTACAAATCAAAATCAACAGCAATAGCGGATCCACGGGGGGCCACCCCGGCCGTGGCCCCCCCCAACAGCATCTCGACAAAAATTATATAGTGTCAATTGCTGTTCTACGCTGTTTATTTCTCTGTTTCATACACAATAGTATAAGCACGCTTCAAAGTTTCTGGGCCCTGGAGTCATTTATGCGCTACAATTAGGGATAATAAACATTTATGGACTCTAAACAAGGGTTTAAGGACTCTACCCGCTTACGGATTCTTATTAGGGATACGGACTCCTATTAATTGGGACTCAAAACGGGGATCCCCTCTTATTTGGGTCACTACAGTATGGGTCAAAAATAAGTTTATTGCCTGTAAAATTTTGGCCCCCATTTTAAGATCCTGGATCCGCCACTGATCAACATGTACTTCATTATTAACAGTAGTTTACTGCAAAAACTGTATAATGTGAGCTTAGCATTTTGTGTGAAATGCAATGAGCAATCACTAAAACACATATAGTCACTCCATACTTGTAAACGATATAAGATAACGAACAGTTTATCACAGGAAATCCATATATCCAAGCCAATTTTGGTTTATACGAGTCGATTATTGAGTTTATTTTTGCCACGACTTTCTATAAACTGAATTCCATCAAAATACTTAGAATAACTACTACTCTTCTACACTGGAAAAAATGGTGAGTCAAATTGACTGCCTCCGAAATAGGCTCTACGGGCTAAACTGAGTGAAATTCGACAAAGCCCGTCAAACGTGCATCTGAGTGAGCCAAATTTAACTCTGGCGAATTCGAATTTAACTCAGTTTGTGTAGTCTCGTAGTCTATTTCGGAGAGAGTCAATTTGACTCACCATTTTTTTCAGTGTATAGTTGCACAAAACAATAAAATATAAAATAGTCTAACACACCTTACCACTTTATCGATTATCATTTTGATCTACTTATTTACAAAATAGTCGAAATATTTTGATTTTGTTAAACATTTGTCGAACTGCCAGTGTTGTTTCCGATAGTTTCCATAATTTTATTTAAAATATTAATTTTATCGTCTTAAAATTTCAAAACCAAATAATGATGTACTTAATAAAAAACACATTCGCAAACAAAGTTATAAAATACTAAAGTTTTCCCAATGCACTAAAATATAAATGGTATCATTTGACGCACGAGACATAAACAGCCACAAATTAATGGCCTTTAAATATGACCGATAGCTGAACGAGAGTTAAATTTGTGCTAACTTTTTAAAAACATTGCCCAATATATACTGCAAAAAAGGTTAGTCAAATTGACTCTCTCCGAAATAGGCTTTTCCTGACTACACAAACTGAGTCAAATTTGACTCCGCCTGAGTCAAATTCGACTCAATTTGACACTGGCGGAGTCGAATTTTGATTCAGTTTGTGTAGTTAGGAATAGCCTATTTCGGAGAGAGTCAATTTGACTTACCAATTTTTTGCAGTGTATAGATAATGGTCCTAACTGTAAAAAACATAATCGTAAGCCCAAGCCCAAGACTCGAGCCTCCGCGTAAGAATAAACCCGTTGCTAAGCCTAAGCTCAAACAATAAATTTCGTTTAATAACTCCCGCGGAAAACGGTGCCACACACATCTATATATTGGCTCCAATTTGAATGTCACACGGCGCCGTCCGAACGCCAGTCGTCGCCGGACGCCACCTACGTTGACGTCCGTCGCTGTCGCCGTCGCTCATCGTTTGTTACCGTGCTGTATCATACGCGAATTGCATGCGTACAATACCGCACGGTGACTGACGATGACTGCTTTTCGGAACAATATGCAAGTTAAAATACGTCAATTTCGCAGAAAATTTATTTTTTCGGATATATAAACGACTTACATAGCTATCATTAATACAAAAATTTGAACGAAACACAGTATAATATAAGCTCATTATAAAAGCTCGCAGAATCAACAAGTATATGGTTACAAACGCAATATTATATGAGTTTATCGGTACGTCATTTCCCGTTTCGCATTTAACCGCAGTATATTTGCGAAACGCATTTTACTTTCCCGCAGGTTTCCAATCGGAAGTACATTTTGTCGGAAGAAAAATCAGAATCGTCAGAGGCTTGCAAATTCTCAAAGCACTGGATCAGCATGGCCTTAGTTTTAATTGCAGTTGAGCGTTTATAGCATTTTAAAGCTTTAAACATGAAGTCTTATGAAGCTGTAAATAATAGTACCCAGAATTTTTGAAAATTAACCGATTCTATGGAGTGCCGTTGCCACTGCAGTAAGGATACTGTTGAGCTAAATATCGAGGTATATTTGAAATATTGTGGTGATAACATGCCTTCCTGCCGCAATGAAACAGATTTTTAAGTTTAGATGTTGTTATTTGTTTAAAGATAAAACTTGAAGTTTTCAGTTGCAGTCACATTTGATAATCATTGCAATAATTTGTCCGGCTAGATGCTGTTCAAGCAACAACTAAGAATACTTAATAATAAAAAATCGGTATCAGAACCCCAAATTTATCGGAAGTCGGAATCGGAATTCCGTCGGAACCCTGATCTCTACTAATAATTTTTGGTATATTTTATCTAGAAAGTAATTTCACAAAAAACAGAAAAATAAAATTTAATATCCGTGAAAAAATGAGCAGCGAATATCGTCTCTTGTACACTTCCCGCATCATATTTACAGTATAGGCTCAAGTTTGGTCTCATCCTTATGCTTACGATTAGATTAAGAAAAGGCTTATATATGCTTAAAGCCTAAGCCTTTGCCTAAGTTGGTTTCTAAGCATAAACCTTAAGCGTATATCTGAGGGTACAGTGTACAATTACCTTTATTTTCAATCAGAAAGTAAGAAGTATCAAACAATGATATTGACAGAGTTTAACAAATGGCACGAGAGCTAAGCTGTGACCCTCTAAACAATGCAAAACAAATTACAATACTTCTGGGACTAACACATAATGCTACTGAAAATCTGCACAATTCTCACATATACACAATTACGTTTAGAGTATTTCGAAATCGAAATATACAAACTAATATTAACGGTCCAAAAATGCCCATTCTAATGGCTTATATAACAAGAAAATTACATCGAACATTCCTTGTTCTTCGTAACTGATTCGAACTCACGGCGTTCGGATCTCGCCAGACATAAATGATCGCCAATGAACGACACTGCAGTGTTTTACAACTGCATAGCCATATGATGCACAATATATTGTATTCTGGAACCATTGAAGTACTATAACGTTCTGCTTGCAATAAACGGTAATATTGATCGCAACATATAAGCCCGAGCAACGGTAACTTCAGCGACCAAGAAATTACTTCGCAGACTAAATGTACATGTTTGACAGTCGCAATACCTGTGGATTAATACAAGTTGATTGTTCAAATCTTTCAATTAATTAGTTATTGCTCATAAACTTTTTTAATAAAAGTTTTGACAACTTTTCCAAATACCCACATGCCATGAATGAGTTATTAGTTGATTTGCACATACCAGAACATCATTTGGAAAGATCGTTTATAAAATATATGAGTCGGCCTGGATCAACGCTGATATCCTTTCTTGCAACACCAGAGGATGTATATATTATGACACAATCAACAACTGGTCATAAAGACTTGCGAATTGCAAGAATGCAATTTGTTGCAAACGCACACCAATATTGCATTGATGGACAAACAACTAATTGTTTCTCGGAATGATATAGGAGAAGCGTATCAAGATTGCGTAACACACCTATACTGACGTTGTTCGTCCCAAGGTCTCAGCCAGTCCAACCTGCAAAAAGTAACCATTACACAAGTTGGCCAATGTTACTTTAAGGGGCGTAACAGTAGATTAAGCGTATTCCTAATTCTAAACCTAAGCCTAAACGTTGCAAAAATGTGTTCCTAAGCCTAAGCCTAAGCAAAAATGTAATCTAGAATCTAAACCTACTCTTTTATAGACCAATCAGAAACATGGACGCCCCTTAAAGTAACATGGGCCCACAAGTTGATATTCAAGATATCACAAAAGTTGTGTAAACAGGCAAGAATATACGCAAACTAAATAAAATGCACGCACGTTTTTCAATAGTTATAGTACTTATAACCAGGAAGGGTATTCTCAGCTATGTGTAGCACATATCGCCAGTTATTAATAGGTTTTCAAACAGGCAAACTGTATATTGCCCAGAAGTAGAACGCCAATTATTATATATCGCTATTGCACACTACGCGACATTTTACCAGTAAGATCAAACAAGAAAAACGGTTTTAATAAAGGCCCTCGCGTAGTTACGCGATCTCGTCTTTCTGCCTCGATCTGTCGAAACAGCCGCTGCGTGCCCTTATCAAAAACTATCGTACTTGCGCTAGAGTACCTCAGCTGTCAAATATAGCATGTAAAATGCACATGAGCGATATAACACTTATAGTTTGACGACAACCTCAGTAAGCTTTGTCCTCGTCAGCAGGAGGACAATGATGGCAGATCAAGCCTGATCCAACCTGTTGAGCCGTCTGACAATGCCAGTAATGAAACACTTATTTTACAATACAACACATATATTAATTTCTTTTCAATCCAAAGTAATATGCAAACGTAAGTAAAACACTTACCCTGACCGGGAAGATTTCACTCGTCTACACGCCAATCCCGTATCACACGGACACTTTTCGTTCAACGAATACGCCAGACCACCGTTAGGAACGAAACAGTATTGATTGAGTCGAAGATTCGATTTGCATACCCATTCACCATGTTGACGAGCGCAGCAAAGTCCAGCGTCACACGAATCATCGACGTTTGGGTCACACCGAGCTCCTGCAAATTAACCAAGAATGTTTTTGAAATGAAACAAATTCAGGCAGCGCCCCCCTAGAATCATTTTGCTTCCCCCTCATGAAAAGCTTTAGTGCAGCTTGTAAGCTTGTTATTTCAATCGCATATCCCTCCTAAACGTTGTTTTGGCCTTCCATAACAGGTTCAAATTGATATTGTCCTTATTTTAATACATCTGTTTTGGACCGTTAGTATCAAACATACTTACATCAGTGACTTTTAGATAGACAGAAAAATTATTAGATACGTATTCCAGTTCTCAGAAATTCATAGTTAAAAAATCCTAGAGTTGAACATTGTTATATGGCACCAATAAGAAAACTTCTGAACGCGTTTAAAAGCTTACATAGTGAACAAGTGGTGCTTATGTAAGCTATATTTATCACTTATTTGGCCACAAAACACATTGTGAGCTTCAGATGAACTGTTTGTATCGCAATAATATTTTCTGCACGTCAGGACTGGAAGAGATCCATCACCGATCCTTCACGGATCAATTATTGGATACAGAACACCATTTATGATTAAACACTAACCTTTATGTTTCGCTTGCACCCTCGGCAAGCATCGACCAAACATGCAATCATGATCATGGCTGCAATGCGAGTCTGCCCTGCACGTTTCACCAACGCGACGTAATGCGACACACGTATGATAATGAGTGTCACAAAATGACGCATCGGTCACACATTCGGAGTCCGAGTGACAGACTGGTCGTCGCTGAAATTAAAATTAAAATCAAACAGTTTACAGTCGATCGAAAAACAACTCATTCGGGCAACAGTAATTAGTTAACTTTCTATGCTGTCTGCTGAGGACATACACAAGTTATACGAGTGGCCAATGAACGTTTAGACCTGTATAAAGCCGCACTGCGCAGGTTATTAAAAAACAGCCAATGTTACTTTAAGGCGGTAACAGTAAATTAAGCGTATTTCTAAGCCTAAGCCTAAGCGTTGCAAAAATGTGTTCCTAAGCCTAAGCCTAAGCAACAAAATATAACATAGAATCTAAACCTACTCTTTTATGGACCCACCAGAAACCTGGACGCCCCTTAAAGTAACATGGGCCAAACTACAAAAGAGCCTTTTACTCGTTTCTTCAATGATTTCGAAAGCCCGAAACCGATTTGCCCCATTCAGAGAAATTAATTCATGTCAAATTTGACTGTTGACCGAATAAGAAGTTGGACGAGTGAAAGTGCAAATTCTAACTGTAAACGGTTATAATGGAAATTTTTCCAATGATAACTGGCACGTGCAACGTGCGTGCGCGATTTTTGTTAAAAACCAAAGTCACTAATTTTAAATTTAAGCTATTATTATGGTGCAAAATACGTTTATAAAAATAAATTTATTCACTACTTTGTAACTCAAATTAAGTTATTGCAACCACTTGTGATTGACAGATGCAACAATTAAAATAACTTTCCTGTTTTGTATTTGTGGGTTGTCCTAATTTCAGACCACATGCTTCTCAATAATTGCGCAGTTCCCTAATATATACAGTATTTTGACACAGCTGTCGAAAAATGTAAATACAACGGCGAAACGTTAATAACCATTTTTTTTGGTTGGCTGATACAATTAAAACGCTTCTCAGACCCGTATTCTCAACTGTGTGTAGCTTGTATCACCTGTTGGTGATAGGTCTTATACGAGCAGCTTTCAAACCAGTGAACGGTGAGGTTCGAAATGCTCATTTTTCGCGTTTGATTCGTTCTACTTCTGTGCCAATTTTGATGTCCGAAATATTGCAGGAGTGGGTCAGTTTGAAAGCCTATCGCTAACTGGTAATAGATGCTACACGTATTTGCGAATATGGATCCCGACGATAATATTACTAATTGTTGACGAAAACTGACAAGATAAGTAGTCGAAAAATCACAAAACTACTAGGGTTCAACCGGATATCCGGCTATGTCACCGGAAAAAATCGTCATCCGGCTGAGGTATTATAACCTGCCGAATGTATGTTCTGAAAATCTTCAAAAAATTGAATGTTATAGGTCATTTTTAATTGAATTTTGCAATTTTCGTTACTGAGCGGGTTAACAACAGTCAAACATTGATGCTTTTAGCCTGTTGATTAGTAATATTATAGTTTCGTTGGTTCAATTAGGCAATTTCAGAACTCAATTATTAAAATATGTTACCATTTTCTGTTACGAAAACCATGTGTGCACTCAGATTGGGACTTTAACACGCGGGTGAATGCGGGTCAGGCAAAGAATTTTAGCCGTGGGGATACCCGCGTGTAAAGATTAGTATCACGCGGGTACAAAATTGTCAGTTTTTACCCGCGCCAAACGTTTAAGCGTTAAGGTGAAAAACATACGGTGTTAACTAAGTTAGTCAGCGAGCGTTGAAAAACCAAAAGTTCTCTGCTTTATTTACTTGGTTTGAAATTTTGTAGTTTCTAGTAAGCTTTCCGGTGTAAGATTTATTGGAGCTATAACGCAAAACTTCATTTAAGTGCCAATCGCCAGCGATCTTTAAAATACTGCTTTAAGTTCAGGCGCGGGTAAGAGGTGGGTCGCGTGTAGATTTTTTAGCGTGGCTAAACCCGCGGGTAAAAAATTCTTATTTGCCTGAATAAAGCGCGGGTCGGGTAAAAAAAATCCTTACCCACATCGCACTCTGTGTGCAATAAAATCTGTACTGCAAGCGTTCTACTTTAAAAAACATTCATACCGTTGGAGTTATTAGCATTGAAGTGAAAGCGACAATTAGCATAGCCAAAACTAGTTGCAACGATATTCAAAATAAATTCGACGTCTTTTTGCGAAGGACACTGTACAGTACTTCTTTGGCTCAAAGTTTGCGGAATCAGCCAAAAACAGCTAATAAAAATATGTATAAAACTGCTCTTGAAACTTCACCCCACAAAGTTTTGGTTTAAGCCCAAGCTTAGTCTTACGTTTCCTTAAACCTAAGCCCAAAGCTTTGCCCCCCATGCCTACGCCTAAGCCTTACATGTGGGAAATAAGTATTAGAACCTAAAAAGCAATTGAAATTTACACTTTACCTTTGAACTATCATGAACAGGCACAAACTTTTTGATTTCATTCTGCGAACTAGTTGTTGACACAAAACTGTGTTGCGGTGTATTGCCACGCAAATTGCGATGATGTCTCATGAATCGTCCATCACTAGGCATTGCACTCAACGGTAGCGGTCCGTCACGATGTTGCTTAGCAACCGATGCGTCATCAAAGTTGTCATGGCGAATCGATGACGTCATCGATGAAAATGATGATCGATCTTTGAACCTTGACGGTATGGTTGGACTGGCGTGTTCTGTGCGATCATCAGAAGCGTCAAATAACACATTTGAAGCATCAGTAAGACGTGAGTCAAAATTTGAGCCAATTGCAAGCTCGTGAGGTTGTACAATAAGCATGTTAAATAGCGTTGATGTAGTGCATGGTCGTAATACACATAACAACGAATACGCCAGCATACAGACATACCGGGATTCATACCAAGGCATTATTTGACGTGTAAGCAACGCAGAACGATGGTGACTTTGAAAATATGCGTCAAAATTGACACAAAAAATTGGTTTAAATTCAAAAAATTTCCAGCAAAAACTTCGAATTCAGAAACACTCAATACTGTTAAGTTGACTTGACTATATTACGCGTAACAGACTGGGTATAATAACAGAAATGCAATGCTGGTATTAATCTTGGTAAGCATTGTTTACAAGGTGCCATGAACAAAATTAATTACACTGTTTAATTAGTAGTAATTTTACAATGAATTGAAACTATATTAATGTTATTGAATACTATAAAATAAAAATGATCAGTTTCGAGAAATGACATTCCTTTCAAGTCTGAAGCATACGCTCACTCCATTGCAGTCGCACAGAAAAACGTTCCGCCCCTGATGTTTACATGGGCGTAAATCAATAACGCACGAAGTATATCTTTTCTATGGCCCGGGAAACCATAGATACGGCCCTGTATAACGCATTATCACCTACATTCCACTCAAAGATGCAACTGGCTTATGTATTGATAATTTTTATCTTTACATATTAAATACATAATCAAAAACAATTCTTAGGGTTGCGCAATACTCGCCACTCATCGGCCGTGTGGATCGCTAAAATTTTCTGTTAAAAATTGCCGCACCCCACCGCGAGCGACCGCATACCACCAAATACATTTTGCGTATATTTTTGCTAGCGGCGTCCGGCGCAATAATGTATAGTGCAACCCTTAATACAACTGCGAGCGAGGAAAATAACTATTTAGTAAAGCTTGAATCAGCTGCATCCATGGACACAAGATTACAATTTTGTATTGCGCAACTGATTACAACACTGGCATCTCATTTTTAGCTAAGAGGCCTTTTCTGCTATTCGATGACCTGTTTTGATCCTTAATTGACTAAAAATGTGCGCATCGTCATGCGTTTAGTTTAAGCGCACGGCGAAACACATGTTTTCACATTCAAACTATTTGCAACCGTTAATTTTTTATCCAGTGAAGTTGCTAAAGGTGATTTGTTCTTCAACGCCGGAACTTTTTTAGAGTCGGATGTCGATTTTTTTTCGGCGGAGTAGGGTGTCGGTATTTTCACCGCAACCAGATATGCGGTCACATCTTTATTTCTATAATAGAATTTATCAAAAAATACTAAACGTGCAACAGTAGCCTAACAATGTTCTGTCTGAAAAGCCAGGGCATACTTTATTTTACAGTACCGAGGAAATGCACGCCGCTAAAAGTAGTAGTGGCCAAAATACAGAAGCGATAAAGACGTAACGTTAGGTGTTGAACGAAGCCGATGCCAAGAATATGTCACATTGACACGCAAATTTAAGTAAACTGCATAACCTTTTCGAAGAAGACACACAAAACTTTAAAGAAAATGATTGACATAATTATAATGAAACAATACTTTGTAAAATGTCTTTGCAAATATACATATGTTCCCACTGGATCATAACTTTAAACATCATCTTTCAAGCTCACACCTAGGTATTTTAGTAGACGAGGCAAAAAGAGTTTCATAGCAGCAGGGAAAATTTTTCTAACATCAAATTTCAGCGCAGTGGACAAACTTTTTAGGCCGGAGCCGGGAAGCTGTTCGTAAGAGTTCGCTGCTCTCAACCGCCAGTGGTTGGGAACATGTCCGCCTTAGGATTAGGCAGGGTCTAAATGGAATTCATGTTTCGGCTGGAATTCCTGCAAAAATTCAATTCCTGTTTCTGTTCCTGTTCCTGCATTCAACGGTGCAGGAACTGCAATTTTTACGGTTTTGTGGCAAATTATTCCTAAACATTTAAATATTGGAAACTTTGTCTTTGAAAAAAATTGTTATTTCGACATGAGTGTTTTTGCAATTAAAATTGGTTAATAAATTGTTTCTGGTGTGCTTACGCCCGGGTTCCAATCAAAGTGTATTTTGTCGGAAGCCGAATCGGAAATTTTTTGTAAGAATCGGAATCGGAATTTACGTTTTAGTAAATTCAGTTGAAAAGTAATGTGTAGTAGACTTTTGACTTTTGTTGCAGTATGCTTGTTGGCATATATTGTTCACAGATTAGGTAAAAATTGCTTCTATGTCAGACTGTATTAGCGATTTAAAAACTTAGGATTGTAATAGAGGCCTGCCAATTCTAAGAGCAGTCCGACAATTCTCAGTAAATGCACTTAAGCATTTTTAGTGTTTTAAAATTTGAAATATTAAGTGTTATGAAACCAAAATAATAAGGACCAGATTTTGGAAAATTAACCAATTCTATGGAGTACTATTGTACTGCAGTAAAAATACTGTTGCACCAAATATCGAGCTTTGGTTGAACATTTGTGGGGCTAACCTCACTTATAACTTAGTTTTCAATTGCAGTTACAATTTGATAATCAGCAAAATAATTTGTTCTGCTAGTTCATCATTAAAGTAACATTGATTACTTAATACTAAGAAACAAAAACAGATTTGCAAACGAACGAAACGACAGGCAAAATCTAATTTCGATTACCATAAAAACTTATATATAACAGAGAAATCAGAATTCCAACATCCAAATAGCAGCCAGTCGAACTCGGAACCCAAATTTTATCGGTATTTTAGCCGGAATCGAATCCCGTTGAAACCCTGGTTTTCGCAAAACTCAATTATGAAATAGCTGAAAATTTGTTTAAGCCGTTTTTGTGTTTTTTTCAGCAAAATTTATTTTTTGTTTAAACCCTGGGATTAGGCTATTTTCACGTTGATGCCTTTCAAGAAGTTAGGTACAAAGCAAGTCAATCTGCTATACCAACTATAATTTCAGTTTAATAGTACAAAATAGTACCAGTGACATTTAAATTGAATTTAAACTGGAGCCAGTTACTCGTAAACTAAACATACCTGCAAAAACCCATCTCAATGGATTTAAGACAATTTGTAAGTACGAAAACAATTTAACACAATACAATAATACAAATTGAGATTCAAGTGTTAAATAAACACAATCAAATTATGCATTTGTACACATTTAATTCAACAGACTATCGTAGATTTTCAACTAAATTAAATACTATTCCCAATGTCTCTCTCCCCAATCTTTTCTATTGTTCGTTTCACAGCTTGAATTCAAATTCAAACCCAAACTCACTCTCAATTATTGTTGCGTTTTGTCAATTATCGAACATTTTAAAAGTGGGTGTAGTCAGGATTTGAGGGGCCTGTTGTCCCTCAGTTGACACAGCATACAAAATACTTCACATAGTCGTCATCAATGCAAAATATGTGGGTTGGTACTGCAGTTTAATTGCTTTACAGCATAATCGTATTTTGTCGAATGTTTTACGTTTTAAAATGATAAACGCCCACATATTTTTTTGACTTTTTGAAGTCGAATGGGCTTATCATATTAAAGTGGGAACAGGGAATCCATGCAGCTTTGTTCTTCCAATTTCATGCACTTAAACAAATTCCAGGCCAAACAAGAGTTGCAATTGGGTAAGGATTTTTTACCCGACCCGCGCTTTACCCACGCAAATATGAATTTCTTACCCGCGCTAAAAAGATCTACCCGCGACCCACCTTTTATCCGCGACTGAAGTTAAACCAGAATTTTAAAGATCGCTGGCGATTTGCGCTTTAACGAAGTTTTAAGTTATAGCGCCAATGGATTTTACACATGAAAGTTTACTAGAAACAACGAAATTTGGAACCCAACTACATAAAGAACCCGTATAGCATTGCACATCATCTGACCAGAAGTAAAACAGACCATATCAAAGTTCACGTACCCTCATTAGCTGAATGATGGCATCACAACCACGCGTTATATATTGCACTGACATGCGTTGTTCTTGGCAATATTTGGCTAGTATGAATATCAGATGACTATTTGTCACGGTGTAACCGGATATCCGTTTCCGTTTGCGGTAAAAATCGCTGTCCGTATAACAGGGGGTGCCCTCTGGAGAGGCCAATCTTATTCGGGTCCCTACATTAGTTACTAGCGTATGTTTTGCACGTTAACACATAAGAAGTGGGTGGAGTAAAAACTGCCAATTTTTTACCCGCGTGATACAAATCTTTACCCGTGGGTATACCCGCGCCTGAAATTCTTTACCCGACCCAGGATTACCCGCGAGTACCCGCGGGTATTGTCCAATTCGGGACCAACCAATGCAAAAAACCCGTATACCATAGGTTCCAGAAAAATAACTGGTTGTATTACAAACAATTAATAGCATTTCCGCGATGCTTATTATACTAATTGTGGCCCATATCATCAACCATATTCCGAAATCCCCAAATCCAATTTTCGACCATATCCCGAAATTTCAAAATCCCAAAATCCCACCTTCGACCATATCCCGAAATCCCAAAATTCCAAAATCTCGCCTTCAACTATACCACAAAATCCCAAAATCCCGAAATCCCCCCTTCGACCATATCCCGAAATCCCAAAATCCCACCTTTGACCACATCAAATTTTTATGATTGGATGGTGGGATTTTGGGACGGCAGCGAGGTTTACATGGGCCCTAATTTTCATATTTTTCTGTACGTAATCGTTCTTTTCTCGAGGCTTTTACTCATTTCGTACAGCGTCTTACTTAATTTAGCAAGCGACGGACCAGAAAAATTCGGTGAACGACAAAAAAATTTGTATATTCAGTCTGGCAATAAAAAATTTGGCTCAATTTTTAGCTAAAAATTTCAAAACCGACAAAAAATTTATGTTGCGATTTTTATGCTGAGTTTTTGTCTCACATGGGGCGGCCCCTTTCGTGGTCAGGGTTAAACGTCCGACTCCCATCTCTCAAATGTTTATTTTGTAAACATTGCAACTATTTTGGCTTGTTTATATACCTATTTTCATTGTTCTCACAGTGCTGCTTAAATTCATTAAGCATAGGCAGTAGATATCTGTAGAGTACTTTTGAAACGATATTGCAACCTTTGCTTCATTATGTACCAGACTGGAACCGAACTTGAAAAATACAGTAAACGGGAAGAGTACAAAATTAGCCGTCTCTAGCGAAAATTCTACAAGCGTCACAGTCAGAGGACGATAGGCAACCGTAATCGTTGGCAGTGCCAACAGTTATACCCTGGTTCTATTGAATTTTTATTGATGAAGTGCACAACTAGAACAACAGGTTTGTAATAGCAAGAGCAGATAATCGCTAATTAACAAGAGTGTGCAACTGACCACATTCTGTGTAGAAAAAATGTACCCGACACGCGTTGCGTTTTCGCGCTACACCCGTTAATTTAGAGGGGGTACAATCGGTGCGAACCATGACACTTTATGTGTGCGGCATCACACATGCTCCCCTTATACTTTAATTTAGGGTATTAATGTTATAGCGACCCACCCTCTAAACAACAACAACACGATACAACCGGAAGTCTGCCTTCGACTCCGGCAGAAAATCGACCTACGGCTCCGGCTACGGTAGAATTTTTGACGGAGGTTCCGCAATTTCGGTAGTGAAATTATGCAAAATTTTACAATATTTATTTGTTTTCTGCGGTTTCTTTCAGCTTTTGGCACAATTATGACTAACAAATTGGCGAGAGTTTGTAAAAAAATAAGCGTGAAACCAATAGATTTAACAACACCTTACAGATATTTGCTAAAATTTGCGAATAAAACATTATTTTAAGTACTTAATTTCACCTCTGGCACAATAGAAGATGTTGGTACTTAGAAGCAACGCTTAATCCAGCACAACGAGCTATGAACTCTTCCAGCCTTATATCGTATGCGCGAACAATTAATTTTCATTGACTTGAATGAACCAGCTCATATTCTCAAAAGTCATTAATCGATACTTCGCATGGTTTTATTATTTAAAAAGGATAATTTTTTAAACTTAATATACAGTTTAGCTTGCGAAAAATATACAAAGACAGCACAAGCCGGGAAGTACAACTTGGCACATTGAGTGACATGCGCCGGAATCGCGGTGTTTCGTATGGGGGAAGCAGCCTAATTTTACCCACCTTTGGTTCTGCCAAAATTTGCTGAGCTCTTGCTCCAGTTGTTTGCGGTTCCGGATGCACTTTATCTGGTTGAAGAGTAGCCGCTTGTGGAGGCCACATTCGTAAATTAATATTATTGAGCGAAGCATTTTATGTTTTGTACTCGGGAGTCGAAAGGTGGATGTCCGTCTGTCCGTCCGAAAAGAATCTCTGGAACCACTGAACCGATTGTGATAAACTTTTTTGTTCGAAATCTTATTATTCTGCGGTGCTTACTTCGCGTTGGGGTTTTGAAATTTTACGCCGTTTATTAGTTACAGGCTAATTTGCATAATTGGTTAAGCCTTAATTCTGACTTTTTACTGTATTTCACTAATTACTAGGGTTACAAGCAATCTAATATCAGAACCAAAAGATTTTTGGGTACGAGAAATTTGAATAAATTGTCTACAAACCTCTGAAACCGATAATTGAACAGTTATCTAATAGTAAATTTGCATATTAGCTCAATTGATAAGCCTAAATGAGGACTTTTTTTACAATATTCCACTAATTATTAGGGTTACAAGCAATTTAATTTCAGCACTAGAGGTTTTAGGTGCCAGGAATCTGAATAAATTGGTTACAATTCTTCAAAGCCTGTAACTGAATAGTTAGCTAATAGCTAATTTGCATATTAGCATAATTGATAAGCTTAAATTAGGACTTTAAAATCATTTCACCAGTTTTTAGAAGAAAGTAGGTGGGTCAAAATATGCGTTTGTGCTTTATAAACTTAAAATATTTAACTCGACTGATTAAATAGAAGCCAGGGTGCAACCAAATGCGTGCAACCAAATGCGAAAAAACCCGGAGCAAAACGTGAATTAAAATACTGTTAGATGGAGTCGCAAGCAAAAGTTTTAGGTGTAAGTAAGCCAGACGTAGTATATTTAACTAAATTTCTAAGCCCAACGGGTCGAGTTGACACCTGAATCCCGCTACATACGCCCTTGGATATTGTATATAAGTAAATTTATCACTTAGGCTACCTCCCCGTAAACCCCTTTGATTTCAAGGGACCCTAAGCAGGATGGGGAGCTGCCGCCCCAACCCCCCCACTAAACGGTTCTCCCGCTGTAACCGCCAAAAACACAGCTAAATACTTTACTAGAAATTTTAGCAGTTCCAGTAAAAGAATTAAAATCCCAAACGGCGGGCAGTTGACACCTGAACCTCTCTGGCTACTCCCCTGTTTATTGTATATAAATAAATTGGCCCATGTTACTTTAACCCTTTCTCACATGAATATTTTTAATTTCATATCAGATATAATTTCAAGGTAAGATTCGATCCCCAGTGTCACGGATGGGAGGCGTTTACGATGACCACTGAGCTATAGGAAATTGACGCTCGAGCCCGAGCAGACTCTCACGTCTTGTGGAGATTTTGCAGTGCGCATATATGTTAATATAAATTTTAAACACTGCTCTCATTGTGTGTATTGCTCGTACATTATTGTATTTAGTTGCTCATAGTATACTCTAAGGGTTAAGGGGCGTCCAGGTTTCTGGTGAGTCTATAAGAGAGTAGATTTAGATTCTAGATTATATTTTTTGCTTAGACTTAATAGGTTTAGGCTTACGCTTAGGAACACATTTTTACAACGCTTCGGTTTAGGAATTCGCTTAATCTCTTGTTACGCCCCTTAAAGTAACATTGGCCAATAAATTTATACGTAAGTAGTGATGTTTTCATTTGTCGTAATTGCAAACGGAGGGTGATCGGCAATTTTTCGCGTACCTACACTTTGTGGTATAAAAAATAAAAATATTTAGAAACAATGCAGTAAACTGTCTTCCATTAAAGCTTATGGAATACTATTAAACAAGTCCAGCGTCTCTCACACAGAAATCGAGGGTAAGATAACCCTAATGTTTGCAAAATGAGCGTGCAATGCAGCTTGTAAGGGTAGCCCCAAACGGCGTTCGGTTCTAAAAATAAATTGGATACCGCATAGCTATCGGCATAAACTTCGGAGTCCAAGCGACTAATTTACTGTCTTCCCGAGAATATATATACAGTATCCTTCAACTGCTGTCGTTGAATACTGACACCCCGACATCCCAAAAACCCACCGCAAAAAAATTATTGTTCAAAGCTAGAAAAAGTTGAAGCTAAACTTATACATCAGATGTTGATTTTTTTTACCAGAACCCGACCTACGATTGTACTCTGCTGTGTATAAATTTTTTGACAAACCGCAAAAAATGTTGACAATCAACTGCGTACAAAACACAAAAAGAATTTTACTACAACCCAAAGCGAAAACATATTGGAATTAATAGTAAAATATACATTAAGAAACATTGTTATTCAATCATTTAACCCGTTAAATTACTATTTACAAATTATAAGAAACAAATTTCTGGTAATTTGGTCAAAAATCAGCAAAACAAGTCTTTCACTTCAGACATACTTATTTGTCTTATATTTCAGACATATTTGTCTTACTCGCGTTTAGGAAACACACTCTTAAATTTAAGACATTTAAGTGTTATAAGTATATTCCTAAGCCTAAAAGCCTAAGCTTAAGCGTAAGAATGAGCATATTCCTAAGCCTAAGCCTAAGCCAAGCAAAATGTTTTATGTGTAGAGGACAAAACTACTGGAGCCAGAGCCAGGGATCAACATTGGTGTTTTAAGCAATGCTTAATTAGGTAACTTTCTCAAATCTCAAAAAGGATGTAAAAATTTGGTTTTAGGACAACTTTTAATAAATATCGACAATTTGATCTCAAAATTGCACCAAAACTTAATACCAAATGCACCGAACGATAAAACTAAAAAATTTTGCCACCGAAATTGCCGGCACCTGCGGCAAAAAATCTACCGGAGCCGGAGTTCGACTTTTTGCCGGAGTCGAAGGCAGACCTCCAGTTGTAAATACCCTGGTATTACCGTCGATTTTAAAAATCCGAGTCCAGACAACAATTTTCTCTACGTCAAAACAACAATTGTAATGTTTCATTCAATAAATTTTGAATCCATAATCTATTAGTCGCTATCAAAGTCAGGAACAAAAATGTGCAGTGGTTCTTTTCTCAAAACCGAAGCACAAGCATATACAAACCGTAAACAAACAACAAATAAATGCTCGAATGGACACGTGGTAGTGACCCGAATAAGAGGGTGTACTGATATTTATTTGGCCTCTCCAGAGGGTATCGCCTCCTTTTATTCGGTTACGAACTGTTATTTATTTTAACCCACACTTGGCCGCCCTCCGTTACTGATATATATCCGGTACTGCGATTATCCGTTGAATTAAACGTCTATTTGTCTTGTGCCAATAACTTGAACGATAATACAATGTTATACTTAGGAATGTACTTTCAAAATTTAAGTACGTTTTAAAGTTTTAAAGTTTCGAACTCAAATTATTTTGTCCTGGTGTCATTTATGCACTACAATTAGGGTTAATTGACATTTATAGACTCTAATTAGGGTTTAGGGTCTCTATCCGCTTACGGACTCTTATTAGGGATACGGACTCCTATTGATTCGGACTCAAAATGGGACCCCCTCTTATTACCCCTCCCTCTCATTCGGGACAATACAGTAACATGAATAAACGCAATGAGAAAAACCCCCAAAATGCTTGCATAAAAATTGTCCGGCGCACTAATGTAACTTTTTGTCAAACATATGCACTACTTGAAATTAGCTGCTACACACATTTCAGAATACGACTCCAAAACTTCAAATTCAATATCAAAGCTTCAATTTCACGGCACACTCCTAAACCGGTAGCCCTGTAATCACAGCGAACATATCCTCGCACTGATGCTCAGCCAAATATTTTCGAAACTCGCCCATATCCATTCGCCATCCAGTTCGATTGCCAGCGCGTTCAGGGCACAGCTCCAGCTCTTTTAATGATCCAAATTTTCGAACAGATCCCAAGTCAATTACACCGTTGACAGGTTTAATCAGTGCGATGTCTTCGTGAACAAGTGTCACTTTTTTCCACGTCCACCCACGAATAGCATCCCAAAATTGTTGAACATCACCACGTGGTCCTTCAACGCAAACAAATCCAGGCCGGCCGGACACTAAAAATCCGGTCAATCCAAGGTCATGAGCAATTTGTACAATACCTCTCCGTTTATCTTTCGCATATATATGATGACTATGAATCCAGTAGCGAACAAATCTCACTGGTTTACAACTACGCTCTGCTCTGATACAATTTTTAAAATTTCCCGAAACGGCGCCGCTAGGGCTACCGATACTTGAGCTGCCACGCCTCATACTAGATTTCGGCGACGTAACGGCTGACTTAGAATAACATGAAATATCTAAATTGCACTTAGATCCAGTTGGCACACAATTTAAGTTTTCTGTAACGCTAGACTGATCCGCTACAAATTTTTGAGCAAGTGAAATATTGCAAAATTTATCTTCCATATCAGACATATTCGTTTGGTCTTTTCCTAAATTGAAATCAACATTGGCAACATTATTACAGTTGAAAGATTGGCACAAAGCACTAGAATCACAAATACTATGATTATCATTGTCATCACTATCTTCTGAACCTGGTTTCAATTCTTTGTCCTCCGGCATGTACAAATTCATATTGTCTTTGATCCAGGACAGTACTTCAAATACCTGAAACAATAAGCATACCAGTAAATAGGGATGGGAATCTCGGTCTTTGTCCCGGTTTCGGCAAGCGTCGGTATCTGGCAAGTATCGATCTCGGTTTTTTGACTCTCGACGGTTTTCGAACTAAGACCAGAATTCGAGGGTTCAGCAAATATATGGTTGTATTGTTTCATTACGTGATACCTGATGAATATGATTTCGCTGTGAACATATGAATTTTCGTAGTCACGCACTAATAATGAGCAGATATTTGAAAAACGCAAAAAACTACGAAAAAACCATTAGAAATGATTTATTCTAAAAATTTTAATTTTCTTCGATGATAATAAAAATTGACCAAAAACGAGACCTTTTATGGCCGGTCTTGGTAGTTAGTAGATTTCATTACATGTAGTGAAACAGCATCTGAGTGCCCTAGAAAAACTTCCATACCAACAAACAAGATAATTTTACTAGCAAAAAAATCAATTCTCTTCCGCCATTTTTTGAGCAACAAGAAACTTCATTTCAACAGAAATAAAAACACATTCAAATGGGCAGAAATTGTGGAAAGAGGGGTTACGCTCTGTAAAACTTTCGATGAATGTTTCTTGTGTTAATATAAATTGATGCAAAATGATGCAAAAACAAAAACATAAGCCCGTCTACGATAAAGTCTGGAAGTTCCTCCTACCCAAATAACAAATGAAAAGCCATCTTCCGTTGCCACGCTAACCTGTGGTTGCCCCAATTCAAGTGAATCTAAGTAACTCAAAAGCGCACAGTTGAACTCGTCATTTGCTAATATCTCAGATGACAACCGTTGGTTGAACGGATATCCAAACGGAATATTGAATGAAACTTCGATCGAGCCATTGCTGCACTGTGTTTGTTGAGATTCATTGTCCTAACACAAATACAAATGGCAAGTCGACCACAAAAACCCAGTTTGAAACTAAATTTAGATAGCAGCAGAGAGGAAATTTTAATTAGCTATGAAAATTCAGATGATCAGCCAAGTCGAGAAAATTTTCGAATTACTTAAAGCTCAAATTTCAAAACCGAAAAAATCCATCTTCCAGTTTTTGCTCTGTTTCTGTATATGGAACGACCGGTTACATGAGGAAGATAATACTGGCATGCCCCATGAGGCCCCACCTCCGTCTCTGATCAACGGTCTTTCGTCGGCAGGGGCGATAAAATAAGGTAAAATGATTTTATCATTTTTGAAACGATTTTTGAGTATCCATTATCACTTAGACCTAGTAAATACAAAAATATAACGCCCCCAAAGCCTTAAAACGAAAACTCGAAAAAATAGTAAAAATTATTTTCAACGCAAAATAGTCAACCTATATATTTTTGGAATCCCCACATCGAGTTGAGCGCAAATATATAAAACTTTTCACACAAAAACCATGTTGCCTGATTTTATTCTCTCTGCCGAATCAGCACCAACCAAACTTACACACTGACTTAACACAATGCCAAATTCAATCATTTCAATTCCATTCAAACACTCCACATTCCCATCCATAATTTCGTTCGGATTCAATCGAGAACATAATCTAAGTTCGTTCGGAGTGGAATACATCGACAGAAGCAATTGCAGTTCGGATACAACATCGTCACAAAATAACATTGGTGCTTTTTGCATCACATTTAAATGCCAGTATTCTTAACATAAAATAATAAAATTCGACTAAATTGTTTTACAAACCAAACGAATCTAGGATAAACTTGGCTAATAGCGGCACTTGTGAAAAAACAACACAATCCATTTGAGTTAACATTATGCAGTTTGTTTTTGCTCGCACTGGTAGTATTGAAATTTGGCGTAAACCGTGTCCTAATAAAAGCAAAATGTAAGATAAACTGACTATAAGAGTAAATAATCAATGCTACAAATGTTATGTCGCAAAATGCCGGCAGTGATTTTTTTGATCCGTCAATTTAACTTTAAACTCGTCATTTTACAACATAATCGCGTCACAGTACATTACGATATATGCTTAACAGGTTAATAAATGCCCGACCGTGACTATCACGTTTCTTGACAAGAAACCATTCAAACAACTAGGAAAGCATGGGTACGAAACAGCGATGTAGACTGAACCGCAAAAACTGGACTGTCTGGGGTCCGATCACGGATCATAGATCAGTCCACGTAACGCTGGATCGGATCAGACCGCTTGCAATCTGGACTGGGCCGGCCAATGTAGAGATACGGGTCATAGTCCGCCACTAATCGATACATGGGCCGTTTTCTGATAAATGGAGCACAAACTTATAAAAACGCAACGTTTCAATTATTAGAAGATTAAGTCAGCGCGTTTATCGACGTCCGGTCCGCCTTTGACAGACCGGTTCGCTGACCCATGTTAGTTTTAGGACCGTAACTGTAAAGTAACATATTAATACACTGAAAAAATGGTGAGTCAAATTGACTCTCTCCGAAATAGCCCCCATGGGACTGCACAAACGGAGTTGTGCGACTCAGTGATTCGAAACATTGCTAGCTTGACATGTTTCCCCCGGAAGAATTCAACTGGCTATGATACTTTAATTTTGTCCCATAGGAATTTTGCCTTGTCATTGTCCCCAATAAAAACTGAAATGTTTTCGACATGTTCTAAGCGTTCTGCAGAAGTGCTTGGTTTAAACAACTCGAAAAACAATAAATTTTAATAAAAAAATTATTTTTTATTGATAAAAACTGAGTCAAATTCAACTCCGCCAGAGACAAAGATACGACTCAGTGAGTGGAATTTGACTCTGGCGGAGTCGAAATTGACTCAGTTTGTGTAGTCCCGTACAGCCTATTTCGGAGATAGCCAATTTGACTTACCTTTTTGAAGTGCAGGAGTAAAAAATCTCTTTTGCAGTGCAGGAGTACACACAACAAAACATAATTGGGACAATGCAGACAGCGGGAAAGTTGGAGCAGCGGGACAGTTGTGATAGCGGTACACTTTAGACAGCGTGACAGTTGGGACAGCGAGAGCCGGAAAACGGAACAACGAGACAGTTGGTACAGTTAACACAACGGGACAGCAGAACAATTGGGCCCACAACAAAGGAAACCTCCCTGACATAGAAAAACTTTCTTTAGGGTGCAACGTGAATTCTGGAAATTAGGATATTTTATACTAAAAATGACGATAAAAATTAAGTAATTTTATTAGTATGGTATACAAACTTTGACAATCGCCGAAACTAAACCATTGAAGGTAGATTGCACTTCTGTGGATTATGAAAATTCTTAAAGCAGATAAAGCGAATACCTATCTCCAACGAAGGGTTGGAGCCGGAGGTCAAGAAAACTTGCCGGTCAAGGAAACTTGCCGGATCTGGAGGTGAGGCGAAATTAGGTAGTAAAAATGATGATTAATTAGTTCATTGTTAAGTTGTTTGGTTTTACGCTAACTTATTGCGAAATTTCGGAAATTCTTTCCTGAAAATTGTGAGGAAAGTAAAAACGAACCGCGCTATACCGATCAATCTTGCAAAATTAAGCGAAATTGTACTACCGAAATTGCCGGAACCTCCGGTAAAAATTCTACCGGAGCCGGAGACAGACCTCCGGTTGTATCTGGTGGCATGTATTTTTCATGTTCGTGTTACGGTAAATTGTACTTCCGGCTGCACCCTGATATATGGCTGCGCATAGGTAAAAAGGAGTGCATACGTTTAAACTCCAGGGAGATTGCTGTCCCGGAACAATGGGATGGCCTATATATTGTATGGGCAGCAGCACCCATAAAATACAGGGTCACGACAGTAATAACAATTTTTCACGTTTTGTCGAAGCAGCAGCACCAACTATAAATTAATAACAAACAAAATTATCTGGCTTCTTGAGAAAAAGTTTTGCAAAAACAACGCCAATAATTTCGCAACCGCAATATCACTCAACACAAAATATAATCTTGAACAACTTTATTGATGAAAATGGAAATGGGAAACAAAAACGTTTGTAATAAATGTCAATCTAAGTATAGATCATTGTTGTAGCGTATAATAATGCGAGATTCACGTTATAACCGAGGCAGGCGGGTCAGGGTTTGTTTCATGTCGATTCGACGTCATCGAAAAATTTGGGCTGTCATATCGGGTCAACAGACTAACTCGGATGTCATATGACACTAATTTACAAACCACCGCTCTTAGATGTTCAATGGGCACAAGAGTCGGTATGTCACGTGTTACTGTAGGAAATTTATGGGAATATCATATGATATTCAGTGGGAAAGTGCAATCATTGCGTGCTTATAAATGAACACAATGTCGGACGACCCAGGCATAGATGCACAAAAAACACGCCGGAAACTTCGTTTTCGAGACAAAATAGCTTACAAACACAGATTCATAATACAAAAATTCAAATGTCATATTCCAGTAGCATATTATGATATTCAACAGGACAATTTGGGTATGTTAGGTCAACTATGCAGACGTTGAAAATATATCATATGACATTCGCAGACAATACGTCATCATATGATATTGAAGAACAAAAAGAGACGAAACATGTACCAAACTGCCCAGTGCCCCGGTTATAACGTGAACCCTCGCATAAACCTATATCATGCCTAAACCGGAGTAAACAATAGTCCAAAGTTTAAACTTGCTCTATTGCACTGCAGCGTAAAAAAGTAAGCCCCTGATCTATATTTGGGTAAACACTTTTAAAATAATTACAATGCCACAAACCAGGACATACCATTGGTGCTTTATTCTAAACAAGCTTTGCAGATTACTCATTCCACAGCATACAGAAACTCAAAATATAGAACCTGATTTAACGCGTTATGACACAGTATCGACCACCTTAAATTCAGTATACTCACAAGAAAAAGGTAAAAATTCGTTGCACCAAAGTTGACACTCATGGTCTGCAAATCGCTATTCTGTACGTTTCGCTAGTCACTGGGACTTAATTGCTTTGGTAGAAAAACAGTATCGAATTCCGTTCTGTCAGAGAACCATCCGCTCGGTGGATCCAGTTTTGTTCAACAGAAATGCCGTATTTGCCGCTTTGAGATCAGACAAATAATATTGTAGTTTTTCAGAAAGTTCCAAATACAACTAAAGAAAAACAATGTAAAATGTAACACTATTAAAACATGTGTACTTCAGGAAGTTAGGAAAGTGGAAATTTAAATGTTTTTATTTGTTTCAATTTTGCTTTAAAAAGGCTACGTTCAAGTCTTAAGGAGTATTTAAGGTGGAACTTTACTGAAAAAATTAAAGTTTATTGAAGTAGGTTGTTGCCTGTTAACCCAACAAGCGTTACTGAAAAGTTCGGTTTACCTTGCGAATTGACGTCTTGTAATCTGAAACTGTAGCCGTTTGAAATTTTCAACCTATCAAGCCAAATATGCGGGGAATACAAACATGAAAATTTTGAAATATTGAAACTGAAATTCACTGAAAATATCGATTAGGCACCAAATTGAATTCTCAATTAAATCGTGTACTACCTTTTCATGACTAACACAATTATTTTGAAACAAACTAACCGTATAACTTTCTTGGTCACTTTCACTTTGAAGTATCGACAGCAGCTGATCGCATATGCCAAGTGGCATATAAACAGGCATTTTAGCACTGTGAAGGCTTTCCTTGAACAAAAAGTTTAAATCAAACAGATGATAATATTTTTGCGTTAATTGAGGAAAATTCATTTCTTATTGATAAAGTATTTAAACCCAAACTTTACGTCAACTAAGTGTTTTTAGGACATTAATTATCGCGAAAGAAAAATTATATGCCATTGTTTGCACGCAAACAAATTGCATTTAAGTTAGCAAACGACCATTTTATAACCAAACCCGCGTCCAATAAGACACTGTAAAAAGTCTGGAAGCCCAGACCAATCAAAACTAGCAGTAAAACTACTTTTCAACGTTGTTAGCGGCGGTAGCCAGTGTGTTAATAGAAATCAACGTTGAAACCTTGCATTCAGTCTCTAATCAGTTATGAACTGTACTACTTTGATTACAGCAAAAGGGAAAGATCAATGCTCAATAATGAACCTTATCCAAGTTTGTGTGACAATATTCACAATCCTGAACGTTGCGTTTTGCTTATGCCGCATCCAATTAATGGGGAGAGTATATTACATTAAATAAACAAAGTAATCCATTCACACTAATATTCAAACACGTGGAATAACAAACTAACGTTATGAATTGTGACCTTCCAAGAAATGGGGTGCGTTATAGAGAAAAAGAACCGACCGCCGCGTACATTACATTCAGCGCAGTTGCACTCTTGTTTATAAGACGAATTATCATCGGCTAACGATTAAAGGAACAGAGGAGATTCGTGATATTCTGCAGCAAATTGCTTACCTTAACACCAAACAATTCAGGGTTGCAGCCCAAAACGGCATCGATATATTGACATAGTGTTCGTTGAGCTTCAACCAGCATTCCGTATTCCATATACAAACGTATCAATTCAGGCAAATCTACAGCCTGTAAATTGAACAATAATGCTCAAATACGCGTGTTCACCTCAAAAATATAGTTAAGTTACAAAACTTTTTCACCACTGGTTACAGCTCAGTGTAATATGGTAAGTCACAGGCGGTCAGATTCCATTGTTACACCACTGTTCAGAATGAGAACAATAAAACTATTTAGTTAGTTATATCAAGATGACTCTTTATAACAAGTGTGCAACAGGGTAAATTCTGTGTAGAAAAGAATGTAACCGGCACACGTTGCGTTTTTGGTTTGCCCCCTTATTGAAGGGGGGTCAAATTCGACAATTTTTTCAATTTACCACGTTGAAAAACTGCAGTTGTAAACTAATTCCAATTATAAATTTATCTCCATTTATAAGTTTAAAAGCATGCGCATTGTACATTTCAAACAACAACTACCCCCTCTAAATAAGGAGTGGTCGGCCAAAAATGCAACGCCCGCTAGTACATTTTGTACCACACAAATTTCGGTAGTTGCAGACTCTTGTTACAGTGATCATCCACTCTTGGTAATATAATTGTATTTAAAATTTAAATAAAAAAATTTTTCACGATCCCCTTATTACTTTATATTGGTTTGCAAACCATAACGGCAGTTCGTATCCCGCGGCGATCAAGCATTTTGCAACAGCTCCGTACAGTTCCGATGGAGGATGAGTGAGAGAGAGCGTTTCAAGATACGCACGAAGCAACTGCCATGACTGATCTTGTGGTCTGAAAAAACATCAGACGAAATAATTCGATGAGATTTTAGACATCAAAAATAATCATTCAAATCTGATATCGCTCACCATTTCAAGCTATTTATGAAAGGTCTACAAAGGTATCAACATACCAGTTTTGATTAAAAATACATATAACTTGAATCTGCAATTAATACTTGCACTCATGAACAGAGACTGATGTCTACTTACGATATGTTTCCCAGTCTTGCAACATTCATTAAATAAGCTCGATTATTATCTTGCCAGTTATATTCGCTACAGCTGCTTGCATCACGTGATGTGCTTTGTTTCACACACCTAAACAAAGCAATAAATGTAAGAGCGGTCATTATTTCTTTGTCAGATAGCCGAAAAATGATTTCGTCCAACCACTTGTAACATCTAGAGCAAACTAAAACGACAGTTTTAGTAAAATGCATTTGATTCGAATGCTTGTCACTAAACGAATGGTATTATTCCATTGAGGGTTCCCAGAACTTTTAACGTTAATTAACTGCGCAATAATTTGAAAAATTTACTGTTTGACTACAGCACAAACAATGATTATTAAAAGAAATTACAACAGAACAGTTTGAATGTAGTTCAAGCTCGGATTTTGCAATATTTTCCATATATTTTTGCCGCAAAAACTTTAGCTGAAATTAATCAACGATTTTGTTCCAAAAAATTTTAAAATTTTGCAGCTTTAGTTAACATGATTTGACTAACACATTCTTACTCACCTTAATGCCAATGATTCTAGCACACGAGTAACCGGCAGATCAAATGCTTTAGTGAAAGCGATTGCCAAATCAAACTCACAAGCTGCCAATAATCCGTCCAGAATATCACTAAATCGTAAACTTTCAACTAAAAATGAACACTAGACAAAAAAAATGTCATGTTACATACATGTTGAATAACAGAATATTGCCTTCTAGTACGCAAAAAAGCAACTCAAGAAAAGCGAAACTTGAATGCGTCAGCTAAAGTTTCCATCTTAGGAACCACACAAAAATTTGCACAGCTACACCGAATATTTCTATTAACGTAAGCTTAGACTTTGAACTCAGAGTACCAAGACCCAAGTAAGCACTCATAACTAGTATTACAACTAACTTCGCTTTAATCAAAAATTTAAACTACTTACCAGGTGCTACAGGGTCAGCATTGACAATTGTCAATTTCACATCCACCAGCAGAGCCTCTCGTCGCAAGTCGTCAAATTCGATCACTTCGACAGCGCTGGTTGAATCTGAAACAAAAACAAGTTGAGTAACTTTTAAAAGTTCTGAAATTATACATTTCCGTATACAAACCCTCCAACTTGTAACTAGTAATACTTTCAACCTCTTTTGCATCTTTCGCACACTTTTACCGTTTGAAATCTTGAATGTATGAACCAACTTAGATATTTAAATAAACATCAGCGTGCAAAACGAAAGTTTGTAATTTATTGGTTTATGCAGTTTAAGATCTTCAATAAACACGACCTCCATTAAGTTTAGCTAGTTAGCACAGACGCATAAAGAGTAACCTCGACTTGTGTTCAAACAAACATCGATGCAGTTATGCAGTTGCTTGCATTCTAAATTGCTACCTTATTTGCTTAACGCCATGTAGATACGATTGTTACGTAGTACGTAAACGAATGGCAAGCAAATTCCTCTTCCCATGCTTTGAATTTATTTAAAAAAATTGTTATACGAGTACCGATAGATTTAACCAAAATCCACAATACAGCAAAACTTATATAATTTAGATGTCATTGTTTTTAGAGTGGAACAAACGTATTATTTGACACAGTAGAAACCTTCTTAGGATACGTAATATAGTTGATTTTTGTGGAGCTGTGATAAGAGCCATTTTACTATTATTTCATGACGAACTTTCAGAAACGTTAATAATTTAATTAAATTTTGTTTTATCAACTAAACAAGTGAAAAATTAGTTCAATTTTATCTTACAGACTAAATAATGAAAAGAGACTAACTTTTAATCACAGGCATCGTTCGGAGAAGCGACATTTTGGCATAGTGCTAAAATATAACGCCGTTCAATTTGCAACACAATAGAAATAATGCACCAGGTTTAGGGGTGGGTTTAAAGATGACCCGCCAATTTGAGATGGTTGTCCAAAAGGGATTTTAAGACTTTTTTAAGGTGTAAGATGATGCAGTGAAATATTATAACCTTTCTAGTAATGATGATTAAATTTGAAAGTTTGCGTAACAAAACACCACAATATTTTCCTTTAGCTTCTCACTAGCGATGTCTCCCTCAGAGAATTACTGCCGAAACATATCTTAACCAGAAATAAAATTGTAACGAGATTTTGTGATTTCCACCGTTTCTGCGAGTTATTGTCACTTTACACGATACCGGAACCGCATATTGATTTTTATCGGATCCGAATATTAACCGGATATAGCATGTAAATATGCACAGTTTAAAGTAATTGAGTTACGCAAAATACTGAATTAAAGTTAATTGTTAGGTTAGAGTTTTCATTTTATTTCAGTGAGTGATGACTTAACAGCTTTTTACTTGCACTGGAAGATAATCGCAGCAAGATGTTAAATATGTTCATTTATCAAGCTGCTTTATGGTACTCGGCGCTGCAACCGTAGATATCCGTTAAGTTATATAAGTTTCTTGTCTGAGATTAAACCAGAACCAGATATCCGATGGCATCCTGATATTAAAAGTCAACTGATTTGTGGTTTGTAGAAACCGTAATATGCTTTTATAGTACATCCCGAAGTTGTATCCGTTTCCGGTCCCGACAACTATTTCCACCGACTCCGCAACGTTTTCTAGCGGAACCTCCGTCGAACTATTTTTAATTTCTCAAATAAAGTTTGCCTTCCAACCCAATCTCACAGTAAATGAAGTTCACACATCAAAGCCAAGCGGCATATTTTTTTCATCAAATCCGTTCAAACTCACCATAATACAGCATTTTATAGCCAATTTCCAGGTGTTCTTACAATTAAAGAATACACAATCCTCTGCTCAAAGGGTTTTTATGGTTCCTCACTAGCAGTCAGTTCTATCCTTATATTAATTAACACTGATTCACCATCACAGACAATTTAGCCACGCCATTGATCACCATACAAATTTCAAGCAACAGCCTGAGCAACTATCTGCAACGCAACAAAGCCAGACATGCGAATTACTACTATGTAACCTATCTTTGTCTCTTCATCTTCACTGTGCGTTAGTTGATCAACATTTCCTAACCGGGAAACTCGCGGTATTCTCAACCAATTAAAAAGGTTCCACCGAAATTCCTGTTCCGGCCAACCTGCAAAACCACAATTCCTATTCTCGTTCTACTAACACTTAGTGCCTGCTGGAACTCTGCAATCAGTGAGTTTCTGCCTAAATTAACACAAGTCACAACTTATAGCCTGCGCAACTTGTACAAGGAAACAAAAATCAGATAGGCGAACCTATTGCAACCCTAAATTACCTTTGGCTCTTCATCTTCAGACTGATCCAACGGCTCCACATTTCCTAGACGAGCAATCCGGGGCCTTATCAACCATTTATAATCGATATCTACCAATTGTAGAGCACAAATCGCCGTATTAAAACATCGTTGTTGTCGCTCCAAATAATTCACTGATGCAGGATATTCTGCGCGTAATCGAAGTGCACACTCGTACATACAATGTGCCGCTAAATAAATTAAGGCTGATTAGTAAAAAACCTACATAATAACATACACTAAATCTACTTGATCTTCTGCAAAAAGCGACAGTATTCATACATTTAGACTGTCGCTATAAACGGCTTTCTTTCGACTGAAATTTTTTTGGCAATAATTTCAGCAATTTAAATACCGTCCGACGCTGATTATATACGATACTCGCCATGCAGCGTTACGCGTCATTATTTAAATTTTCAATACGCGCGCGTCGTTTTAAGAATTTTATTTTATCCATGAGAAGCGGCACCATGCATTGGCGCAAGGGACACTAAAGCTGAAATATAGCGAAACTATTCAAAATCTTACCTTTGCGATAATTTTTGCGGTGAGTGAAAAACACATACATAATCTCGTAAAGACTATTCGTTTTCAAATCCATCGCGTGCGCCCGTGATTCCAAAATATTTGTCACCTTAAACAAGCAATATACATATATCGTGGGGAGTTCATAACTTAAAGGAACGTCCTGGGCAGCCGTTTACCCCAAAATACTTCGTAGACACTTGAATTATTAACTGGATAAATTAAGTGACCGTTCAAACAAGATTTAGAAAGCAAAAATGAAATCAATCAAAGGCCCACCACCTCCGAAACGAAACCTTGAAACCACCATCGATACATGTATAAAAACGTTAAATAAATGACTGAAAATAAAACGTGAAGGCATTGTTGTGCTGACTGTGAAGCTTTCACTACTATATTCAGGATGCGATCTATAAACAAAAAATGCCGGAGTCAGATGATTTAATATCCTGCCTGGATAATTAATTCAAATCTAATACTAAATTGCATTCAAATAAGAACGTTGCTAACAATTCTTCCTTAAATGGCCTAAGGTATCCAAAGTGTTTATGTGACGAAGCTTAACATTTCACGCCGATGAATTTTTGAAACCTTTGACAACAACCCTATTCCACTATTCTACGTTTTTGTACCTTTGCGTTCAGGTAAAATATTTTTTTGGCTTATGTTAGTTTTAAAGGCATCCAATTTCCTGAGATACTATAAAATAAAAGGCTTTGTTAGACTTATTTTACACTGATGATTAAGCTTAGGCTTAGGTCCAGGAATACGCTGAGATACTGTTACGGTACTAAAATAACACTAACCATGTTTATCATGTTTTTCAGCGTTATATGACCTAATATGAATGTGAACGCACATGAAAACATGCAAAAATTTACAACAAACGTATAATGAAAAAAGTGTAAAGTAAGTAAACCAGTTCCATGGCAGTTGTATGATGGTTTCAATTTTTCGGACTTTATACACAATGATGTCCCTTATTAAACAACGGTAAACAGAATGCAACCGGAATTATAAAATACCGGAGCCGGAACGGCAAAACAAAAAATACTTGTTATCAAAAAATTCACTTTTAAAGCTATTTTATCGCTTTTCCAGAACCGGAATTCCGTTTGCACATCCGGGTGCGGTGTTATACTTGCGCAATACTGAAAACTTACATCTTGTTCTAGTTTGCCATAATTCGTACTGGTCAAAAGCGACACCTGCTTGTCATCAATTAGTGTTACAATAAATTGACGTAAACAAGACCGTCGGCTGAAAAGATGTGAATAAAAAGTAGCACATTTATTTCCTAAATATCAACTTTCCCAGTAACATATGCAGAATCCTAGCTAGCCGGGATTTCATTTGGAGGGGTATAATCTGTAAAATTTGTTCAATCTCTTGAATATCTAACAGGCTATCATAAATATTCCACTCTTAAAGTTGTGTTCCCGATTTTTTTTATGCCAACGCTAAATCAGGAACAAAAAGACCGTCTAACACCGAATATCAATACTTTTACCAAAACAAATAAATGAAATCCAATGTAAAAATGACAAAATCAAACGTACTTTTCGATTGTTTTTGTTCGCAATATATTAATTTTGTTATAAGTGTGCAGAATTTACACGTTTCATGATTTCTGCTAACTTTTTAAAATTTTACTGGTGCATATCGTCTGCTGATAAAAGTTATACTAAACCAACCTGCTAATATCTGGATTTGATTGAAGTGCCGCGAATGCATCTCCGTAATTCTTTTGGGTCAAATGACACTTGAATAAAAGTGACCAGAACGTTTGCTGAAATCAGAATTGTAAATTTTTTACAAAATGCCCTGAAAAATTTACTGAATATTTCATGCGCAAAAAATAACACAGCTATTAAACTATATTCATGAGCAAAATCACAATGTTTCGCAGTGTCGTTAGTTCGAAAAGGCAGAAAAACGTAAATTAGGAGACAAAGTTGATATTAAAACCAATAATTACACTATATCTGGCTCAGAATCCCGTACGTTTTGGTATCCGGTCGAACCCGGCGCAATCTACCAACCATCGAAAACAAAAGTTGACAATTTTAGACCGCAACAATTTGCAACAAAATTAAACTACACGACATTTCGTCGTATTGTAGCTTGCCACAAATTTGTTAAGCTTACCAGATTTGGGTTGTCGGGTTCTAGTTGTCTTAAACCAGCTTCTACAAAACGAACTACTAATTGAGTACATCCAAACGATTCCAAAATTCGAACGATCTGCAAAATTAATTTTGCCGGTAAATGAATAATTGAACGGAAGTCAGCATCTGACGTTACTGAATGAACGGAAATGGCTGGGCTGCAGAGACATCGCGTAAGCCTTATTTTTTTTAAGTAGAGGTTTGACCTTTTGGTAGCTTTGATTTTAAGCCGAAAGTTTACAATAAAGGTTTTAGTTTATTGAAAAACAAGGCAGGTAAATGTTTGTTAAAATAGAGCTTCTAGTGATACCTCTGCAATGAAACATATTATGATAACTCCATCCAATGCTGCCAAATTACCAAAACTTAATTTATGTCTGTGACACTGGGCTATTTGGTAAACTTAAAATATAACAACAAACAACAAACACCAACACCAACAACAACAACAACAACAACAACAACAACAACACCAACAACAACAACTACAACAACAACAACAATAATAATAATAAATAATAATAATAATAATAACATTCATATTATTACTATAGCATAATAAACCAAATAACCTTCAAAAAATACGCGGTCATCTTATCATCGGTACCAAATTCTGGATTGGCCAAATACATCAAACGAGCAAGCAACGACTGATCAGTGCAAACCGTTTGGCTCGCATCCAAGAACAACTTGTACGCCTATATAAAAAACCATTAAGTCAAATGTATTCATATCAACAACGCAGCGAGAATATTCGCGAGAATGCAAACCTACTGATCTGACAGTAGTGCTGTTTTTATCCAAACCGTTATGAACGTCCGACATACTGCTTTGAGTAGTGTTCCAGCTGATTTTATATATCTATGCAAATTATTACTGAATTTTTATAGTTTTAAATATAATTTGTATAGATTTAGCTAATACATTGTATAAGATTTTCGGTTCGGTGGCGTTACTATTGCGGAAAATATGTTGGCGCTGGTTGCGTGCATTAAAACCCGTTGCCTAGTATGACTTATGACTGTTAGCTTAAACCTGTACTTTAACATTGAAATTGAAGTATTGAAAATAACAATGATCAACTTTAATCCTTGACTTACCAACTCAAAATTGCTCAAATGAAGTTGAGCGCATGCGTTAAAAAATGACAGGCACGAATTCAGAATATGACTGTCGCCAAGAAACGTGACACGACGACAGTATTCCTAAACATAAAGCCAAGAACGCAACGATTGGCGTTAAAAATGACAAGAATTAAATTCAAATTTCAACTAAATCAACCTCATACTTAGGTTAAGGATTTATTGGTACCTATAACTAAACAATTGATACGCTTAATATCAGGCAAAAACCGATATCTGTATCCGCTATCCGACTCCCCTATCCGGCATAAACCTACCGGATATTCACTGTTCTGGTTCCGAATCTCATGAAACTGTTTTACTAGTGAACACATTTAACGAATTGCTGCAATTTCCTTTCCGGGCAGGTCAATATGCTTTAGTTTTTCATTCAGAATTAATAATGAACAAGAAATTTTGACTAAAATTCTGGTCACCGCTACTCTACTCGATAGATAAGAACCAGGAACGAAAAAGTTACATATCGCTTAGAATTACGTCAATTAAAGCTACTGGTGCAAGTCTCAGTCTCATGCAAGAAAATACAAGAATTTTTCTCTGAAGACAGCATCCATATTTAGTATTAGTAAAAACCCAGCAGTTTATCCGCAACTCCGTTACCAGTTTTTGACGTTTTGTTAATATAGCAGAATGTACCGAAATCCATCCTATGCAAGAATACAAACTTTTTTAACATGAAACGCTAAGTGATGTTACCACAATTATTGAGCGAAGCTCGGAGTTTCGCGAAGCGTCTTATGTTTTGTACTTGGGGGTCGAAAGGTGGACGTCCGTGCGTCCGTCTGTCCGTCCGAAAAGAATCTCAGGAACGGCTGAACCGATTTTGATAAACTTTTTTTGTTTGAAAGCCAATTATCCTGGGGTGTTAACCTCGCATTGGGGTTTTGAAATTGCAAGCCGTTTAGTAGCTACAGGCTAATTTGCATAATTAAATAAGCCTAAATTAGGACTTTCCATAATATTTCACTAATTATTACAGTTAGAAGCAATTTAATTTTAGCTTAAAGGGTTTTTGGGTGCGAGGAATCTACGTAGACTGTTTACAAACCATCAAAACCGCTAATTGAGAAGTTAGCTAATTGATAATTTGCATATTAACATAGTTTATAAGCCTAAATTAGGACATTTGACAATATTTCACTAATTATTAAGGTTAAAAGCAATATAATTTCAGCCCAAACGGGGTTTTAGGTGCGAGGAATTTGAATAAATAGTTTACAAACATCCAAAACCGATAATTGAATAGTTAGCTAATAGCTAATTTGCATATTAGCTTAATTGACAAGACAAAACTAGGACTTTTTAAATTATTTCAATAATTATTAGCGTTAACTGAAGGTTTTGGGGTGCGAGGAATCTGAATAAATTGTTTACAAACCTCCAAAACCGATAATTGAATAGTTAGCTAATTGCTAATTTGCATATTAGCTTAACTGACAAGACAAAATTAGGACTTTTGAAATTATTCCAAAAATTATTAGGGTGGCTGAAGGGTTATTGGGTGCGCGGAATCTGAGGAAATTGCTTACAAACCTCCAAAACCGATATATGAATAGTTAGCTAATAACTAACTTTCATATTACCTTAATTTCTTACGTGTGTTCGAGCTTCGCTCAATAAATGTAGTCCCACTACGACTGGTTGAAAAGTGTACGCTAGAGATCTGTTTTATGTGTTCGGTTATTGGCGTGCTGTAATTTCATATGGAATCATACGTTTAGGTCCAACTGAAAGAAATCGTTGCACCGTGGGCTAATAACAGTTCCTTCGCCATGTGTATATATTTCTTATTGCTATGAGCTTGCCTGCTAAGTTAGATGATAAACTTTTACTCCACATGTCTCAAAACTGACCTCTGGTTCGGCCTACAGTGAGCGAAACTGCGAGTAATGCTTCAAAAAATGGTCGAAATTGTAGGCGTAATCTCGGCGCAGTGGGTGCGTAATCTCGGCGCAGTGCGTAGCAAGGTGCCGTTGGGCTGAGTTACAGGAGTAGAGCTACTGATTGGCTGCATGAATGTGCTAACATTTTTTAAACTACCGCAAACGGAAACAAGAGTCTCCGGCCGATGGCAGGGGCAAAAATCAAAACAACAACTACTAATCTTACTTTTGTAAGCATAAACTTGCGCAGATCAAATACATCTAACAACTAACAGTGCAAAGATTTGATGCTATATATCTTTTTTATCCGGTTCCCGTAAAAATATTAATATTGGGTTGCAACCTGTGCCACACCATAGATATAGAAGAATGACAAAAAAAAATGTTCTAAAAGTAATTCGAAACTTACTATTAAATTCGCATACTGACAGTTGCGTACCAAAAACAACGGGAATCGTAATGTGGTCGATGACGGCCATCTAAAACAAAAAACTAACGTTGCGATTAGCAGTTAGTTCTAGTTCACATTTATTAATTTCTTCATTCTACAAAGTGCACGCCCCAAAAATTAATTTCTGAAACGCTAACCGAAATCTCAGTTCCGGCATTAAATCCGTTAGTTTTTCCACCAGACTTTTTGGTATTCTAGGCATTAGCAATTATTTCGGAGAATATTCTATGTTAAGCAGTACCATAAAGCCCTTCACGAAAATTTTGCCGCGGATGAGGTAGGGGATTACCGGTCCGCCGCTCAAACCACTGAGCTACGCAGCCGTGCAAACTTTTCGCTACAGTGGCTCTATATACCGTGAGTTTGGTACTACAAGATACGTGGGATTTAGTCCTTCGATTTAAGCAGCAAAATGTTGCCTGTTAAAATAATTTGATAACAAATACGGAAAAACCTCTGCGAGGAAGCACTACTAAAATTTTTTTAATCATGAGTTATTTATTAGCTACTATCCGGTACTGTTTCCGGTATGAAAAAGTTCTGGTTCCGCCCAGCTGCCTACACCAAACGAGCAACTCAAAACCGGTAACCTCTTTCAACAACCGTAAAACTTACATCGTTTTGCACACCAGCACCATTAACGTACTAAAACAACGTTCAAACGGAATCACAGTGCTCACATCAACGTCCATTGCGGCTGGCTGATGTTCCCGCGCATTTGTCGGCGGAACTTTTGTCGCCAATCGAGATGCGTGCTCATCTTCTCTGCCGATTTCATAATCATCATCATTATCATCATCAGTGTCCATTGAAAAACTTTGCCGTTGGTCTTTAGCAATCATATCATTACCAGGTGTAGTTTGAACATTATTTCCGCCGGTCAAAACAAACGCTAAATCTCGTCTTATATCTCGTCCATCAGAACCAGAAATAAAACTTTGCAACAACGTCGAGTCTGAAAACTCAATAAAATAAGGCATTAGAGAATATTTTGCAGGATTCCAAAAGGAGCTATTTTTCAAAGGGAGCAGGATCCGGAACAGAACCAGAAACCGGAATAGGAATATTTCATCGCGGGATTATTGTTAATTGAGTATGACACAAAATTACTATGGTTTATGTACTGAATTTGAAGACCAAATACAAGTTGCGAAAATAATCTGTTTTACATTAAAATATTTTAGACATTATTTTTAAGTAGCTTCTGCAAAATTTGCCACAAAACTGAAAATTCTTGTTCGTATATCTCTGAATGTCAAAACAATCATTGACCAGAGTACGAACTGAGTGTTTGCAGGAATTTCGGTTGGAACAATAATTCCAGTAAAACCCTAATATTTAGCTAGTATATCATCCTCAAAATGTACTCATATCTTAGAGGCTGCTTGTTAGAAATAGGTTTTTAAACAATAGCTCTACATAAGCTGTTTCCTGACAGAAATTATGGAAATCATGCAAAATTTCCAAAATTCTGTTCAACTGTTTGATCAATACCTAAACAAAAAAGTAAACAAACCCTGGGCTCCATCAACAACTGTGCCAACAATATTTAGTTGAGCTAGAATTTCAGCGTTGTTCTTGCTAAAAGAACAACACATAATTACTTTATCAAAGTAATTGTGAAAAGTTGAAAACTAAAATCCAGCTCTACAGCAACGTTTACAGATCGCAACTATTGAGGTGTAATCTCACTAAACTTATTTCTGAAAAATTTCAATTTGCGGTTATGACTGACCAGCTGAACACCAGGTATTACTCAAACAGATTTAGCAAAAATTTTGGCTCCAAATATAATACACCGATTCGGTTTTCGATGAAGCCCAACTCCGCTTTCACAATTTGTTCATGCAACGTTTTTGAAAATTGTTGCCAGAAAAAAGACACCCTAAGTCAAAATTATACTTGTTAATACAAATTATATATCCGTATAGTCACACATTTTGTAGTTCCGATTCCGATATAAATTTAATGTTTCTATACCGATTCCGGTATAATCCAGTTACGATTTGCACCCTGTCACACATGTAAACCAGTCGTAGTGGGACTACATTTATTGAGCGAAGCTGGAACACACGTAAGCAATTTAGGTAATATGCAAATTATCTATTAGCTAACTATTCGATAATCGCCTTTAAAGGTTTGTAGACAATTTATTCAGATTCCTCGCACCCGAAACCATTTAGTGCTGAAATTATATTGCTTTTAACCTTAATAATTATTGAAATAATTTAAAAAGTCCTAATTTAGGCTTGTAAACTATGCTAATATGCAAATTATCTATTAGCTAACTACTCAATTATTGGTTTTAGACGTTTGTAAACAATTTATTCAGATTCCTCGCACCTAAAAACCCTTTAGCGCTGAAATTATATTGCTTTTAACCTTAATAATTAGTGAAATATTGTAAAAAGTCCTAATTTAGGCTTATAAACTATGCTAATATGCAAATTATCTATTAACTAACTGCTCAATTATCCGTTTTGGAGATTTGTAAACAGTCTACGGAGATTCCTCGCACCCAAAAACCCTTTAATGCTAAAATTAGATGGCTTCTAACTGTAATAATTAGTGAAATATTGTGGAAAGTCCTAATTTAGGCTTAATTAATTATGCAAATTAGCCTGTAGCTAATAAACGGCTTGAAATTTTCAAACCCCAATGCGAGGTTAACACCCCAGGATAATGGGCTTTCAAACAAAAAAAGTTTATCAAAATCGGTTCAGCCGTTCCTGATATTCTTTTCGGACGGACAGACGGACATCCACCTTTCGACAACCAAGTACAAAACATAAAATGCTTCGCGAAACTCCGAGCTTCGCTCAACTAAATTCCTAGCAATGATTTTTAATGAATTATTTGCAGTTGCAAGTTGTTCGAACAAAATTTTGAACAAAACTTGACCGCGTGACTTATTTATTTATTTAGCGACACATTATAATATGTACGAGTGCGTGTTTCGTTTCCACGCAGAATATACAATATCAGTGGATTATTTAGCAAGACAACGAACCTTTCGTTCTCAGATACGCGACCATTAAAAAGTGTCCTTGAAATCCAATCAATCACTGCATAACTTTGCCACAGAGACCCCAACTGATGCAGTAGGTTGAGACGTTTAGCCATTCCAGACGAGAAAGCTCCTGACATTTTCTGCAAAAGGAGTTTAACATAAAATAATATCTAAATACGATTTAGTAATCTAGTAATCTTCAATGCCCTTCTGGAATTTTGAAAACTCAACAAGATTTTTAGTTCAAACGTAATTGGTTTACAATATTAGCAATCTCGATAATATGCGGATCATCAGGGGGAAAGTGTTTGGAGTAACAGCTCTACAACAAGATAGGACTTTACCGTTTGATACACGGAAAATCATTCGTTTTCTAGTAGAATCTAACCAAATACTTCAGGGCCACTGGACGTAATTGTAGATGTAACGATTTATGGCAATGTAATGTAACTCTGAAACTAGCCTGCACACTCTATTACCTATGTTCCTTTCAATATTTATTCATCTATATATCTAAATTACAACTTGCCCAAACCCATCTCTTACATACCTCTGTGGCCATAACCCCATCAAGCAACGCACACAACAGGTACAAATTTCGTACAAGACAGCATCGGTCCGTCACATACTCGCGCAAACATCCCGCGAGAAGTTCAAGACCTGCTGTACTTGCAAGAAACTGTGTTGCACCGGTTAAAGATCCTTGGCGACTTTCGTCACTTTGAACATTGACCGGCAACGATACATCAGGCTCAATACTCAGATTTGATACAACAAAATTGACAATTTCAGGCAAAAATGGTATTGATGGTGCGTATGTTTTGGCAATTTGCGATTTCGACGGAAACAATTTTCGAGCTCTCGGATCTTTTGCTAGCTTTGGCAACGTAGAATTGAACATGAAAGAATGTATTTCGCTCCATAGTTTACCGCCCTTAAAAATTGCTCTTGCGTTTTATTTAATGTACACCGCACCGCCGCGAGTCACAAATAAACGTAAATTTTACATGCGCCATCGCACGGTGATGTGCGGCCCAGCGTTTCACGAAAACATTTATTGACAGGGCGCTACGAGTATAACGCAACCCTAACTTTGTTATACTAACAGCAAACAGTGGTGTTCAAAAACAGGAAAATTGGGTTCGCTCTTAATTTCAAAGAACCAAGAATTTCCCAAATGAAAAGAAGGTTGTGTTTTAATATACATCCGAGAAATGCCTGCTAAACGAGCACTTTTTGGCCTATTTTGTTGAAGTGAGATAAAACAGAATCGACCACTCTTCACAGCAAACAATATTTTTGCAGAGAAACAGTCGTAACCTAGAACTACTGGGTATATGTTGTGAAAAAATATTTTTTGCACGCAAGTACCTGTGGTTTTGCCCACGAAGAAGGGTGAACCGAATACAACAAAAACCACGACAGGAGCCAGATACTTCAGTATCGGGCTCCAGCGGATGCCAGGGATGAACGGTCTCGTTAAATATCGAAACCGAAGCCTGACTACCAAGACCGGTCAAGAAAGGCCTCAGTCTCGGTCAATTTGAGCTCATCACCGAAAAAAATTAAAATTTTCAAAATAAGTTATTTCCAATGCTTTCTTCGTAGTTTTTTGTGTTTTGTAAAATATCTGCTCATAATAAACCGCGTAACTATCAAATTTCATAATTTCATTAAGTAATTTTATTCATCAGCCATCACTTAGTTCACCAATGCAGCCATACATTTGTTGAATCATCGACTTCTGGTCTCGGTTGTAAACCACTGATACTAAAAAACCGAGACCGAGACCTGCCAAATATCGAGTCTTGCCGAGACCGAGACTGCCAGGGCGGATGCCGGACATTTAAGCGTATATTTAGACAAAAAAATCAAACTAAATGACACTGAATTTGCTGCAATTTGTGCTTCTTGCATGTATACTCACTTGTTTCTATATTTCAAGA
>JASANG010003380.1:237500-371817 GCA_030248215.1 Enoplolaimus lenunculus | reverse complement strand
CCATTGTATGTAGGGCCGGAACGTTTTCCTGCGGGATGGTAAAACCAGGTTAAGCTTTCAGTACTAACATTTTTGCCTAAGTTTTAGGATAAGGCTCATCCTTAGGCTTAGGCTTAGGATTATGCTTTAAGCTAGTTTTCCGGCCTGCTCTCTATACATTTAGTCAAAAATAAAATAGCCTTCTACATAAAAAACTTTGCCGCCGTTTTTCTTGTGCTCATTTAAAAATCAACTTTTGGCAGGCTTGAATACAAGGCACAAGCCCAAACTTTGAACATATGTCACAATTGCTGTATTCGTATATGTTGATTGAGCTGAATCGAAATTGGGATATTTATGCGTATGAATTTTAAATAGTACGGTTAAGGCACACTGCAAAACAGGAGTTAATTATTGACTTTTTGAAATAGGCTCTACGGGGCTACAACTGAATTCCAAATTTAAAATCTGCCAGAGTCAAACGTGCGATTTTTTGAGTCGAATTTTACTCAGTTTGTGTACTCCCGTACTAGAGCCTTTTTGGGAGAGATTTAATTTGACTCACCATTTTTTACAGTGTACAGACTGGTAGTGAAAAACAGAAAAGTAGCCAAGTTCCAAAATCTGGCTTTTTTCCAGCCTGCACCTGCACTATAAAAAAGTGTTTATAAAAAAAGTTTGTTTTTTCAAGCAATCAATGTGCAGTCTAAGGCTTAAAAACAAACTATACAAGAAGGAAAAATGTAAAATTTAAAAATTTTGAGCTACGTGCATACGACAAATTGGGGTTAGGGGCGCACGTTGGGCCTAAAAGTGTTCGCATTAAAGAGCAACCGGTGGTTCCGGAGCTGACGTCTGAGGCCAACAAAGTTTGCCGCAGCGAATGTCTCAGTTTTCGTCACACATAGACACACAGATATCAGTTTAGGATCGGGCCCCGCTCCGCCCCGCCCCCGGCAAACGTAAATTCCCGTACTGTGCATTGACTTTTAGGCCAAAAAAAATAGCGCAAAAATACAAAATTTAAAAATTTCTGGCCAAAAGTCACTACCGGGCCTTGCCGGAATGCTAGTTTGTATATCAGTTTTGCGCTGTGCCCCGTCCCGCCCCCCAGCAAATCTAGTTCCCGTACTGAGCATAAAAGCCCAAAACAGCGGGGAAAATAATCTTTTTGCTGCGCAATACAGGAGGCGCCGCCCATGTGGGGTTTGGAACATTTAGCAGTGGGGCTGTTTAGAGTCAACTATAGCTAAAACTTTAATAAAATATTGTCTGTTCTCAATATAACTCAGATCAGGGCGGCCCTGTATAAAGTGTTTATGCAATAGTCATTTATACGGGCTACTGTAAAATAAAGTGCGAACAATAAACAACTGCCGATAAGTTGTTGACTACTCGGCCGTTAATCTTATCGATTTGTTTTGTTTTAATTTTTTTATTCTTATGTATAACTACTGTTTTGCAAACGTGTTAGCTCAGCGTGTCAAGCTCTACAGTTCCCTGGTAGTTGTTAGCACCTACAACGAAATACGCTTTATAAGCTTGTTATAAGTTGTCAATTAATCATGATTTTAAAATATAAAAGTATAAAACTCTCCGAAAATAGTACACCACTCGCCGCATTTATGGGCGAAAAAATAGATGGCAAGCGACATTTGATGATGGCAAAAACAAGATGACACACACCAAACGCAAAATAAAGAGGCCCATGCATTAGTACACTGAAGTCTCGAAGATATCGAACAAGAGAGAAAATTTTGCGTTTTAAAGAAGGAATAGAAGTAGAAATTAAGCGTAAAATGCTGGTGACCCAATATCTAAAAACGTGTTTGTTCGTCAATTGGTTACGACCAATGTAAAGATATAGGAGCGGATCAGTATTATAAGCATATTCCATAATCCATAAGCATAAGAGTTAGCATGAGCATATCCTAAGCCTAAACCTAACCGAAGCGTAAGAATGAGCATAATCCTAAGCCTAAGCCAAAGCAAAAATTAATCTTAAACCTTAAGCTTATCCATTCTAGTCCCGCAGAAAATCTAATTCCCGCAGAAAAATGTTTTTCCCCTGATCTTTACATTGAGCCAATTGACGAACAAACACGTTTTTAATATTGGGTCACCAGCATTTTACGCTTAATTTCTACTTATATACTCTTTTTAAAACGCAAAATTTTTCTGCATATATTCGAAACTTCAGTGTACTAATGCATGGGCCACTTTATTTTGCGTTTGGTGTGTGGTTTTTGCCATCGTCAATTGACGCTTGCCGTCTGCCATATAAAATGTAGCAAGTGGTGCTACTATTTTTTCGAGAAATTTTATATTTTTAAAATTCAATTGACGACTACTATCAACTTAATAAACCGTAAGCGTTGTTAGGTGCTAACAATTTCCAGGGAAGCTGTAGAGCTGACACGTTTGCAAAACAGTAGTTATCAATTAAGACAAAACGGAAAATAGTAGATGTAAACGGCCAGTATACAAACTTATAGGCAGTTGTTTATTGATTCGCATTATTGAACAGTAGCCGTCAATTGATCAACACTTGTATAATAGTAGCTGTCTATGCCTGATCACGGAAGAAGAGTAGGTGTATATTGAACAAACAAGTATTTTATTAAAGTTTTAGCTATAGTTGACTCTAAACAGCCCCACCGCTAAATGTTCCAAACATACATGGGCGGCGCCTCCTGTATTGCGCAGCAAAGATTATTTTCCCGCTGTTTTGGGCTTTTATGCTCAGTACGGGAACTAGATTTGCTGGGGGGCAGGACGGGGCACAGCGCAAAACTGATATACAAACTAGCATTCCGGCAAGGTCAGTAGTGACTTTTGGCCAGAAATTTTTAAATTTTGTATTTTTGCGCTATATTTTTTGGCCTAAAAATCAATGCACAGTACGGGAATTTACGTTTGCCGGGGGGCGGGGCAGAGCGGGGCCCAATCCTAAACTGATATCTGTGTGTCTATGTGTGACGAAAACTAGACATTGGCTGCGGCAAACTTTGTTGGCCTCCGACGTCAGCTCCGGAACCACCGGTTGCTCTTTAATGCGAACACTTTTAGGCCCAACGTGCGCCCCTAACCCCAATTTGTCGTATGCACGTAGCTCAAAATTTTTAAATTTTACATTTTTTCCTTCTTGTATAGTTTGTTTTTAAGCCTTAGACTGCACATTGATTGCTTGAAAAAACAAACTTTTTATAAACACTTTTTTATAGTGCAGGTGCAGGCTGGAAAAAAGCCAGATTTTGGAACTTGGCTACTTTTCTGTTTTTCACTACCAGTCTGTACACTGCAAAAAATAGTGAGTCAAATTGAATCTTTTCGAAAAAGGCTCTAGTACGGGAGTACACAAACTGAGTCAAATTCGACTCAAAAAATCGCACGTTTGACTCTGGCGGAGTATAAATTTGAGACTCAGTTGTAGCCCCGTAGAGCCTATTTCGGAGAGAGTCAATTTGACTCACCATTTTTTGCAGTGTACCCTTTACCATACTATTTTAAAATTCATACGCATAGATATCCCAATTTCGATTCAGTCAATCAACATTACGAATACAGCAATTTTGTGACGTATGTTCAAAGTTCGGGCGTGTGCCTTGTATTTTAAAGCCTGCAAAAGTTGAATTTTAAATGAGCACAAGAAAAACAACTGCAAAGTTTTTTATTTAAAGGCTATTTTATTTTTGACTAAATGTATATAAGAAGGCCGGACTGCTTAAAGCATAATCCTAAGCCTAAGCCTAAGGATGAGCCTTATACCTAAAACTTAGGCAAAAATGTTAGTCTAAAATCTTAACCTGTTTTACCATCCCGCAGGAAAACGCTCCGGCCCTACATACAATGGTCAGGGATCGACCGGATATCGGTTTTGGTAGTAAACCCGTAAAATTGCATATGTTTTGGGAAAAATGACAGGCGGTGATCCAAAAAAATATAAAACTGTTTTTTGCACGTCTAAATTACAAGCATTTGATGAATGTGACATGAAATGAAAAATCCAAACCAAAAATTAATCTCACAACAAAAGAAACATTTTTTGCACTCAAATACTTCCAAAATGCACAAATTTAGACTCTATATCCGGTTAACATCCACTTCCGGGACAAAATTCACTATACGGCTCTAGTCCCAGTATCCGGTAAAATTAATATCTGGCTCCATCCCTGGCCATTGTATGTAGGGCCGGAACGTTTTCCTGCGGGATGGTAAAACAGGTTAAGCTTTTAGACTAACATTTTTGCCTAAATTTTTAGGTATAAGGCTCTATCCTTAGGCTTAGGCTTAGGATTATGCTTTAAGCTAGTCTTCTTTTCCGGCCTGCTCATATATACATTTAGTCAAAAATAAAATAGCCTTTAAAATAAAAAACTTTGCGGCCGTTTTTCTTGTGCTCATTTAAAATTCAACTTTTGCAGGCTTTAAAATATAAAGGCACACGCCCGAACTTTTAACATACGTCACAAAATTGCTGTATCGTAGATGTTGATTGAGCTGAATCGAAATTCGGGAATATCTAAGCGTATGAATTTTAAAATTGTATGCAAAAAATGGTGAGTCAAAATGACTCTTTTTTGAAATAGGCTCTACGGGGGCTAACAAACTGAATCTCAAATTTAAATTCTGACAAAGTAAAACCTGCGATTTTTTTAGTTGAATTTGACTCAGTTTGTGTACTCCCGTACTAGAGCCTTTTTCGGAGAGATTCAAATTGACTCACTTTATTTTGCAGTGTACAAACTGGTAGTGAAAAAACAGAAAAGTAGCCAAGTTCCAAAATCTGGCTTTTTTCCAGCCTGCACCTGCACTATAAAAAAGTGTTTATAAAAAAGTTTGTTTTTTCAAGCAATCAATGTGCAGTCTAAGGCTTAAAAACAAACTATACAAGAAGGAAAAAATGTAAAATTTAAAAATTTTGAGCTACGTGCATACGACAAATTGGGGTTAGGGGCGCACGTTGGGCCTAAAAAGTGTTCGCATTAAAGAGCAACCGGTGGTTCCGGAGCTGACGTCGGAGGCCAACAAAGTTTGCCGCAGCCAATGTCTAGTTTTCGTCACACATAGACACACAGATATCAGTTTAGGATTGGGCCCCGCTCTGCCCCGCCCCCGGCAAACGTAAATTCCCGTACTGTGCATTGATTTTTAGGCCAAAAAATATAGCGCAAAAATACAAAATTTAAAAATTTCTGGCCAAAAGTCACTACTGACCTTGCCGGAATGCTAGTTTGTATATCAGTTTTGCGCTGTGCCCCGTCCTGCCCCCCAGCAAATCTAGTTCCCGTACTGAGCATAAAAGCCCAAAACAGCGGGAAAATAATCTTTGCTGCGTAATACAGGAGGCGCCGCCCATGTATGTTTGGAACATTTAGCGGTGGGGCTGTTTAGAGTCAACTATAGCTAAAACTTTAATAAAATACTTGTTTGTTCAATATACACCTACTCTTCTTCCGTTATCAGGCATAGACAGCTACTATTATACAAGTGTTGATCAATTGACGGCTACTGTTCAATAATGCGAATCAATAAACAACTGCCTATAAGTTTGTATACTGGCCGTTTACATCTACTATTTTCCGTTTTGTCTTAATTGATAACTACTGTTTTGCAAACGTGTCAGCTCTACAGCTTCCCTGGAAATTGTTAGCACCTAACAACGCTTACGGTTTATTAAGTTGATAGTAGTCGTCAATTGAATTTTAAAAATTTAAAATTTCTCGAAAAAATAGTAGCACCACTTGCTACATTTTATATGGCAGACGGCAAGCGTCAATTGACGATGGCAAAAACCACACACCAAACGCAAAATAAAGTGGCCCATGCATAACAATAAAATTTAAGAGTAAAACGAATGTTGCACTATTAAAAGACCAGTATGATAGCTAGAAATATCGTAATATAGTGTGTTTATACGTTTGTTTTATTGTAATATTTATTTATTAGGTTAAGTTTAAGCCCAAGATTTATTCCAAAGTTGAGAATCTGACTTTTAAATGGTGTATGGATGCTTAAGCAACCGCAATTAATAATGTTTAACTGGTCAAACGTGGTTGCAAAATTTGCAATATTTGCAACCGACGCCAACATATTTAAAGATAAACAACACCACAATATTTTTTGAATTATACATATTAAAAAATTAATACATTTAATTAACATACGGTTATTATGTGAGTGTTCCAACTTTAATTTTATATATTTTATTAAAACAATTCTTTTCTACTGTATTTTTCTATTCATGTTTGCTACTAAAAAGTTCCAAAGCCTATGCTATAAGCATTTTAAACACTCCCTGCTCCAAACATGTGTACACCTGACAATCAAATGGCCCATGTTACTTTAAGGGGCGGCCAGGTTACTGGAGGCTCTATGAAAGAGTAGATTTAGATTCTAGATTACAGTTTTCTGCTTAGGCTTAGGTTTAGGAACACATTTTTGCAACGGCTAATAGGTTAGGCTTATGCTTAGGAATACGCATAATTTACTGTTACGCCCCTTAAAGTATTTATATAGGGGAATGAAACTATACCTAGTGGATAAAATCTGAGTTATATTTAAACCACATGAAAGCATAAAGACTTTCTATTTATCTTTCAAATTATTAATATTAAATCAACTCCAAATTAATAGAACTTGAGCTTAAAACTTCCATAAGACTTGGTTAATAGTTTTAAAATTTTCTTAAAAAACTCTTCGAAAGAATTATTTATTCTAAATGTATATTTTATCTCATACCGTCCTCAAAGAAATATATAGTAAAAATAAATGTTGAAAAATTTCAAAACAAAGGTCCCGTAACGAACTTTCTAGGCCCGCAGCCACAGGGGTGTGAGGGGGGCCGGTCTGAGCTCCATTCTCCTGGAAAGCGTCGGTTCCCTGGGAAATCTTCTCTCCTTATGCTCGTAAGTCAGTGAAAAACCTGTGCTCCCTGAAAAATGCTAAGCCCCGTAACAAGGTAAGCCTGGTTAGCTCCGAGCTTTTACCCACCTCCGTCTTTCAAATTACGCTGTTCAGGATTTTTGTTTTTCTTAGAAAATTCATATGTCTTGTAGTACCTTATAGGTATATATGAACATGAAAATTTGAAAAACTTTCATTTCAAAATATTACACATTTGTACATATTTTGCATTTCAATTGTGTGCACCTGTACGCGCAAGCGATCAGCGCAAAATACTGGTGGGAAACCAGATTTCGCACTGGAAACAATTGAGCATTTTTGTCCGCGTGTATGCAGTCGCTTTTGTTGTTAGGGTTTCAGCACGTAGACCCATGTAAAAATATCTAGGGGGTGGGAAAACCTCTGCCGGACCGAACAGGAAAAGCTGAAATTTTAGGCCTAGTCGCCCCGGCTTAGGCTCGGGTTTTAGGCTTAGGAATATGCTTGTTTACACTTAGGCTTAGGATTCGGTTTTCGGTTACTCTTAAGAAGGATACCCAAATTTTTCCAATTAGGCCGCACGTATATTTCGTAAAATAAACGTAATGCTAATATGGTAAAATTTTGTTACTTTTCCGTTCTTTCCCAAAAGGTTTTTTCTGAAAATGGCTGATTTTAAAGGAGTATAATGTATATCAAGCTTGGAAAATGAATAAATTATTAATTTTTTTGTATTTTTTGACTCCTATATATCTTAATATATACAGTTGGCATTCGGGTTAAGCTTATATTTATCAATGCTAATATTTGAGAATTGTTAAAGTGTCAATATATTTTGAAACATTTAAATTCATTTTTTTAACGTGCATATATTTTTGTATTGATATATATGTGTCATTATATTGTTTTTTTCTAACTGTAGTGACTACACAAACTGAGTTTAAATTTTGACTCCACCATAGAGTCAATTCGGCTCACTGTAGTCGCACAGTTGAACTTGGCGGAGTCGAATTTGATCAGGTCGTGTCGTCCCGTCGAGCCTATTTTTGGAAAGAGTACATTTGACTCGCCTTTTTTGCGTGTACCCTGTTTCCAGCTGAGAGACTAAACTTGTAGTTTTTATGAATTATCCACAGATAAGCGATGAAAATATAATTCAGCTCCTTGAGATTTGCTGGTCACTTTTTATGTTCGGTAAATTAAGCTAATTCGCCATTTACTAAGCTCTTGCCTATTACAGTTGCCTGGACGTTGAAGCCAAGCTGCAGGATGCGGGACATGAAGCCATGCTGCGTGTGAGGATGCTGAAATTTTTGGCTTCAGTCCCGCTCGAAGCAAATGCTTCGTGTCAGGGATATGATCTTTTTCCAGTCCCTGGTGTGTGTGTGCTTGCCGGAAGTTGTATTAGTAATATCTTTTTAAGGGGTTTCCATTTCTAAAAGCATTTAATCGCTGATTTAGGATTTAATTTTTATTGATTTTTATTGATTTGTATTATTTGGCTTGGGTGTTCGCATGTGGTTTTTGATTTGATTGTGTGATTTCTTGAGTTTTATTTTTGGTTTTTTTTGGTTCTGTAATTGAGGCTTTTCCTGGCGGCGTCGGGTTTATACTGGCCTGGCCCGTTCCCGCCCTCGTGTTAGCTGCCCGGTGCCCCTTGAGTGTGGCCCGAGGCTGCGCGGGGCGTGCGCCTTGGTCTTTGTCGTGTCGCGTTGCGGTTTGTTCCGTTTGTGTGTTTTTTTGTTCTTTTGTTCGTTCGAGTGATATGTCCCTCGAGAGTATGCCGCTTGGGCGTGCTGGTGCTTATATGTGTATAGCGCGCGTTGCGTTTTTTGTTCGACCCCCCTCTCGGGGGTGGTTTGAGGTCTGTGGCTTCCGTCCCTTCCCCCCCGCGCCCTCTGCTCCTGCTGTTTGCTGCCGCCTGGTGGTAGAACAAAAACGCAACGCGCGCTAGTACACATATAGCACCATGCACTGCCCAAGCAGTTGCATACTCTTCTTTAAGGTGGACATTATCCACTCTTGGTTCTACTAAACGTAATAATCGAATCAATAGAAACGCATTTTTTCAAAACGTAACAAACCGCTTTATACGCTTGACACGATTCGTTAAATTTGACCAATTGGCGCACGCCGTTCCGCGCCACTGCATACTATCGGGCGTAGGCACGCGACTGCAAGGTGGCACCGGGCAGTAACACGAATAGGCGGACGGCAGGCGTTTGTTATTAAACCCGACGCGGCGACTAAAGTATAGTGGAATCCTTTGAATTTTACAGAACCAAAAAATCCAAAAATTTTTAAAACAATGAAATTTCGTACGGATATAATTTTGGGATCAAAATTACTTCATTCGTAGTTTTTTTGCGAACACCCAAGCCATTAATAATAAGAATGGATAAAATTGTCGAGTAAAATTTAAATTCCTAAAGTCAGCGATTGTTTTAAAGTGTGCTTTTTATTAGTGAATGTTTCTCTTAACAAATCTTGATTTAGTAGTTTTACGTAATACAACTTCCACAATAACATGCGCACACCAGGTGACTTTTGAAAGGGTGGTGTCATTGACACTGAAGCATTTTTTGCTTGAGCAGGACGTTGAAGCCAAAAAGCTTCAGCATCCTTCACACTGCAGCATTTTTGGCTTCAGTGTCCCGCATACTGCAGCTTTTTGGCTTCAACGTCCAGGCGACTGTAATTAGGCAAGGTAGCTTTTTAGGTAAATTGGCGAATGTAGCGTTTTAATTTACCTGAACATAAAAAGTGACCAGGCAAATCTCAAGGATGCTGAAGTTTATTATTTTTACCATCAGCTGTGTTGTGCTAGAAATTTTGCGATACAAATATTTTCTCAAAAACTCACTGTTAGCTATCAGCTGGAAACAGGGTACACTGCAAAAAATGGCGAGTCAAATTGTACTCTTTCCGAAATAGGCTCGACGGGACAACACGACCTGAGTCAAATTCGACTCCGCCAGAGTCAACTGTGCGACTCAGTGAGCCGAATTTGACTCTATGGTGGAGTCGAATTTAAACTCAGTTTGTGTAGTCCAGTACAGCCTATTTCAGAGAGAGACAATTTGACTCACCATTTTTTGCAGTGTAACTGATAAGCATATATAGATACGAAAATATATTGCACATTTAAAAAATAAATTTTAAATGTTTTAGAAATGTATCATTTGCTGCAGCGCTTTGAGCTCAACTTCTCAAATATTTTTAACCATTTGATAAATATAACTTTAACCCGAATGCCAACTGTATATATTAACGATATATCAGAGTCAAAAATCACGAAAAACGAATAATTTAATAATTTCCAAGCTTAAATATACGTATATTCCTTTAAAATCAGCCATTTTCAGAAAAAACCTTTTGTGAAAATAAACAGAAAAGTAACGAATTTTGCATATTAGGCGTACGTTATTTACAAATATACGTGCTGGCCTAAAGTAAAAAAACAGGGGCGGAACAGTATTATAAGTATATTTCTAAGCCTAAACCAAAGCCCGATCCTAAGCCTAAGTGTAAGAACGAGCATATTCCTAAGCCTAAAACCCAAGCCTAAGCCAGGCAAAAAATTAGCCTAAACCTTAAGCTTTACTGTATTCTAGTCCCACAGACGTTCCACCCCTAATCTTTACATGGGTCTACGTGCTGAACCTGTAACAACAAATGCGACTGCATACACGCGACAAAAATTGCTAATTGCTTTTCCAGTGCGAATATCAAGTTTCCACCAGGTGTGTTTGCGCTGATCGCTTAGCATACAGGTGCACCGCATTGAAATGCAAAATGCTGTACAAAATGTGTAATATTTTGAATAAAAGTTTTTCAAATTTTCATGTCATATATACCTATAAGGTACTACTACAAGACATATGAAACATTTACGTAGAAATAAACCAGAAATATCCTTTGAACAGTCGCTAATTTTGGAACAAAGGTGAGTCCAGGATGCCTTCAAGCTTGTAACCAGCTTACCTTGTTACGGGGCTTAGCATTTTTCAGGAGCGGTACACAGGTTTTTCACTGACTTACAAGCATAAGGATGTAAAGATTTCCCAGGGGGGAACAACACTTCCAGGGGGGCTGGAGCTGAGCCGCCCTAGCACCCCTGTGGCTGCGGGCCTAGAAAGCTTGGTTAGGGAGGACACTTTGTTTTGAAATTTTTAAACTTTTTATTTTACGTATATACTCTAACTTTTGAATTCAACCAGTACTTAAATTAAAATATTCATTTTCGCAACGATATAGATCAATAATTCTTTCGAGTTTTTTAAGAAAATTTTAAAACTATTAACCAAGTCTTATGAAGTTTTACAGCTCAAAACCTATTAATGTTGGAGTTGAACTCAATATTAATAATTGAAACAAAATAGAAACTATATACTTCCATGTCGTTTAAATATGACTCAAATTTTATCCACTAGGTATAATTTCATTCCCCTATGTGAATACTTTAAGGGGCGTAACAGTAAATTATGCGTATTCCTAAGCATAAGCCTAACCTATTAGCCGTTGCAAAAATGTGTTCCTAAACCTAAGCCTAAGCAGAAAACTGTAATCTAGAATCTAAATCTACTCTTTCATAGAGCCTCCAGTAACCTGGACGCCCCTTAAAGTAACATGGGCCATTTGATTGTCAGGTGTACACATGTTTGGAGCAGGGAGTGTTTAAAATGCTTATAGCATAGGCTTTGGAACTTTTTAGTAGCAAACATGAATAGAAAAATACAGTAGAAAAGAATTGTTTTAATAAAATATATAAAATTAAAGTTGGAACACTCACATAATAACCGTATGTTAATTAAATGTATTAATTTTTTAATATGTATAATTCAAAAAATATTGTGGTGTTGTTTATCTTTAAATATGTTGGCGTCGGTTGCAAATATTGCAAATTTTGCAACCACGTTGACCAGTTAAACATTATTAATTGCGGTTGCTTAAGCATCCATACACCATTTAAAAGTCAGAATCTCAACTTTGGAATAAATCTTGGGCTTAAACTTAACCTAATAAATAAATATTACAATAAAACAAACGTATAAACACACTATATTACGATATTTCTAGCTATCATACTGGTCTTTTAATAGTGCAACATTCGTTTTACTCTTAAATTTTATTGTTATGCATGGGCCACTTTATTTTGCGTTTGGTGTGTGGTTTTTGCCATCGTCAATTGACGCTTGCCGTCTGCCATATAAAATGTAGCAAGTGGTGCTACTATTTTTTCGAGAAATTTTATATTTTTAAAATTCAATTGACGACTACTATCAACTTAATAAACCGTAAGCGTTGTTAGGTGCTAACAATTTCCAGGGAAGCTGTAGAGCTGACACGTTTGCAAAACAGTAGTTATCAATTAAGACAAAACGGAAAATAGTAGATGTAAACGGCCAGTATACAAACTTATAGGCAGTTGTTTATTGATTCGCATTATTGAACAGTAGCCGTCAATTGATCAACACTTGTATAATAGTAGCTGTCTATGCCTGATCACGGAAGAAGAGTAGGTGTATATTGAACAAACAAGTATTTTATTAAAGTTTTAGCTATAGTTGACTCTAAACAGCCCCACCGCTAAATGTTCCAAACATACATGGGCGGCGCCTCCTGTATTGCGCAGCAAAGATTATTTTCCCGCTGTTTTGGGCTTTTATGCTCAGTACGGGAACTAGATTTGCTGGGGGGCAGGACGGGGCACAGCGCAAAACTGATATACAAACTAGCATTCCGGCAAGGTCAGTAGTGACTTTTGGCCAGAAATTTTTAAATTTTGTATTTTTGCGCTATATTTTTTGGCCTAAAAATCAATGCACAGTACGGGAATTTACGTTTGCCGGGGGCGGGGCAGAGCGGGGCCCAATCCTAAACTGATATCTGTGTGTCTATGTGTGACGAAAACTAGACATTGGCTGCGGCAAACTTTGTTGGCCTCCGACGTCAGCTCCGGAACCACCGGTTGCTCTTTAATGCGAACACTTTTAGGCCCAACGTGCGCCCCTAACCCCAATTTGTCGTATGCACGTAGCTCAAAATTTTTAAATTTTACATTTTTTCCTTCTTGTATAGTTTGTTTTTAAGCCTTAGACTGCACATTGATTGCTTGAAAAAACAAACTTTTTATAAACACTTTTTTATAGTGCAGGTGCAGGCTGGAAAAAAGCCAGATTTTGGAACTTGGCTACTTTTCTGTTTTTCACTACCAGTCTGTACACTGCAAAAAATAGTGAGTCAAATTGAATCTCTCCGAAAAAGGCTCTAGTACGGGAGTACACAAACTGAGTCAAATTCGACTCAAAAAATCGCACGTTTGACTCTGGCGGAGTCTAAATTTGAGACTCAGTTGTAGCCCCGTAGAGCCTATTTCGGAGAGAGTCAATTTGACTCACCATTTTTTGCAGTGTACCCTTTACCATACTATTTTAAAATTCATACGCATAGATATCCCAATTTCGATTCAGCTCAATCAACATCTACGAATACAGCAATTTTGTGACGTATGTTCAAAGTTCGGGCGTGTGCCTTGTATTTTTAAAGCCTGCAAAAGTTGAATTTTAAATGAGCACAAGAAAAACGGCCGCAAAGTTTTTTATTTAAAGGCTATTTTATTTTTGACTAAATGTATATAGAGCAGGCCGGAAAACTAGCTTAAAGCATAATCCTAAGCCTAAGCCTAAGGATGAGCCTTATACCTAAAACTTAGGCAAAAATGTTAGTCTAAAAGCTTAACCTGTTTTACCATCCCGCAGGAAAACGTTCCGGCCCTACATACAATGGCCAGGGATCGACCAGATATTAATTTTACCGGATACTGGGACTAGAGCCGTATAGTGAATTTTGTACCGGAAGTGGATGTTAACCGGATATAGAGTCTAAATTTGTGCATTTTGGAAGTATTTGAGTCGTGCAAAAAATGTTTCTTTGGTTGTGAGATTAATTTTTGGTTTGGATTTTTCATTCCATGTCAGTGTCCATTCATGAAATGCTTGTAATTTAGACGTGCAAAAAACAGTTTTATATTTATTTGGATCACACCAACAAATATTTGGTATCCGGTAGGTTTTTATCAGATCCCGGAACCGGATGTCAGATTTTGCCGGATATTAAACCAAAACCGATATCCGGTCGATCCCTGACAAGGGCGTTGTTTTTATAGAAAATTGAATCAATTTCTCTTTTAATATTTCAGCATGTATATTGAAAAAGCGATTACAGGACAAGAAACAAGTGCATAGGCACATCAAGACAAATCCACAGCAGGATGTGTATATAGTAAAAAATAAGTATACACGATATCACCAATCAAAATAACCGGAAACGAAAAACGGATATATCGATCTTAAAAGACATTGTATTTTTCTGCCAACACAACTATAGGCATGAAAATATTTACCGGACTTTCTTAAAACACAGTAGCGGTTACACCGAAATTTTTTAGACTTTGATAGATTGCGTTATGTTAATTGAACAACTGCCGCAGATCTATGAAAAATTGTGAGACACTGAGTGTGGTTTAACTAATTTTTGGCACAAAATAGCCGAGTTTCCAGTATTTCTATAACGGAAACAGAACCGATTTTTGCCTAAACGGATATCCGATTTTTACACCCTAATATATATTCTATACTATATCATAACATTTATAAACATAAAATAAATAAAAGTACGTCTCCACAAACATATAAGACTTTTTAGACATCGCCGTAAACAGCCACCGCCGTCTATTATGCTCTCTATCAAAGTAATATATGGTATGTGCGGGCTAACCAAAAGCGAAATGTTTATTCTCTCAAACGGATCAATGGTATACTGGGTAAAAGTTTTGGCCTCATTGGTCTACATGCAAAATTCCTGCAGGTTCCCACTGAAATGTAACATTTTTGGCTGGATAAGAACCAGATAAAATCCATGACCTTACCCACATGACAAAACAAATTTAACCATAAGCGCACATCAACATAGCCACCAGAAATTCCAGCACACGAACTAAGCGTTCAAAAGTTTATTAATAGAACGACTATAACGAACTGGTCATAGTTGCTACACATCTGTGCAGCTTAAAGGACAAGAAAGAAATCGTAAAATTTGTGTTTACATACATATCTACATAAAGATATATTGTATATGTGAACGTTTGATTCTCCAAATTAATCATTAAAATCAATCTTAGCACGCTTAATACAACTATGGCACTTGTTTGACAATGTATCATTGAACATTCTATCATGTCCACTGATGTTATATCCTGGGGGTGAACAATTCGGAGCAAAAGATACGCCTGTTTCATTTTTGTGATTAGAAAATTTATCACAATTGTTGCTAGCTTTTTCTGTACTGTTTGATAGCAACAACTCAGGCTCGGATTCGCTCGCAAAGACGGCATTCGAGAATTTAAAGTTTTCTTCATTGCACACAATGTCATTAATTCTACTTCTAATCAGAAAGCTTCCGTTCGGTGGCCCTGCAGTAAACAACTCGGGCTCCAATTCATTCTCCGAATGCACAGCGGTGTATTTGTAATTTTCTGGATTGCGCAAAATGTCATTAATAAAGCTGTTTGCAATATCAAAATTAGTGCGTGGCTGGGTTACTGAAGTTAACTTGGGCTCAAAATCATTATCTGAGCTGGATGCGTTGCAGTTTTTCGGATTACGTAAGATATTATTGTTGTTGGTTGCAAGTGGAACGTTACCGCGTGGTCGCGTTTTAGAAAATAAGTCGGGCTCTACTTCATTGCCCGAATTAGATACGTTCCCTTTGTAGTTTTTTGGATTACCTAAAATGTCATTAATGTTGCTTCCAAGCGGAATGTTATTCCGTGGTTGCGTTGTAGGAAATAGTTCAGGCTCCGCTTCACTGTCCGAACTAGATACGTTCCCTTTGTAGTTTTTTGGATTACCTAAAATGTCATTAATGTTGCTTCCAAGTGGAATGTTATTCCGCGGTTGCGTTGTAGGAAATAGCTCACTTTCCGCCTCACTGTCCGAACTGGATGCGTTAGATATTTTGTAGTTTTTGGGTTCACCCACAGAAACATCAATATACCGAAGTTTATCAAAATTTGTTCCGATACTTGCAAACTTTCTACGAAATTTAGAATTTATGTTTCTAGCTTTTTGATGAGGCTGCGACGATGTCCGAGTATCAGGCTCGACATGCTTCAAAATATCTTTGTGACAAGTGGCATGATTTATATTTCTAGTATTTTTGCCGGTTCGATGTGTCCGATAACGCCCAGTTCGATAGCGACTAAGAATATTAGAAGAAGAAGATTGATTAAAATCATGACTGAAATGTGTCACTTTTTTCGACAGTTTTCTTGTATTTTGAGTAGCTCGAATTTGACTGTCATCGGGTACACTTGTAACTACAGAGTCATTTCGAGATTGAAGTTCAAATCTTGCATGGGTAGCGCTGGATGTATCAATATTTATTACTTTTTGATCGGAATCGCTGTAGTTTTCGTCAGATGTACTGCTGGATTCGTACGCAGAATTATCGGATAATCGTGGAGCGCGCCGATTGTTGGAAATTTTCTTATGTTTGCGGTTGTACTGTAAATTGCGCAATTTCTGTCTTTGCTCAGCTAAAAAAGACACTTGTGTAGTGTAAACACAATTGCACTTAGTGCTGCCGACCCTGTACACAAATATTCGAATGCTTCTATTAAAAGTATATTTACATATTCTTTAGGGATAGGTAATAGGTATATACCTAAATATATCATATTCGGCTGTTTATTGGTCACTTTCGTTTCGGCCAAATCTAAGGATAATATTATGAGTTACAGAAACCGGTCAAGATTTCAAATTAAGAAGAACCAGGCGTAAATAAATGAGTGCGCAAAGTTTTGATATGCACGCTTTACTCAACACAAATTGAGTGCTGAAATTGGGTGCGCGTTGAGAGTTAGCCCACTACACCCGCGCATTCCTGGGAAATTATTTTAAGAAGAGTGCGATCAATTAGTTACTCGTACGGTGTTGAAGACGCAGACGTAATTCGGCCAAAGCGTGCTAACACAAAATTACGTCATGGTTTATGGCTAGCCCAACATGGGTTTCTCTGTGATAAAAATGTCTTTGTTGCGATTGTATGCAGTATAATCCTTCAAAGCGCTAATTAACCAGCGACAGCCCAGCATATGTTTGCCTCAGCCAATCCAAGTTGTGTATGGCAGGTGTGAGACCTTAATAAGAAATGACACAACTTGAGATTAGCAAAGAATGAAATTTCCCTTTGGCTGGTGAAATTCGTAATTCATGCCTTGGACAAGTCCAAAGCGGAATTAGGTTGAATTACGCGTTGGCTTTGACTTAACCATGCATAAGCTTTTATTACGAAAACACGCCTTTCTAGAAACACCTAATGTGTAAAGGTACATAGAATGCTTACAATTAGTCCTGAGAACAATCAGCCTTTCGATCTCTCGTTTAGTTTCGTCCAGAGTGAGCATGCAAGAACGAGCCAATAATTCAACTTGATCATACGGGTCACGTCGGTTTTCAAAAGCTTGCTTTATGTATTGTGCAATGCGAGTCGACGGGTACTTGCGGATTTGCACTAAAGGATCTGCCATGGCTGCTTTAATAGCTTCAGGTTCTGGAAAATTACCTGGGGAATAGCAATTTTAAATTTACTACTGTAGTTCTAGCAAGCTGCGATTGACCCATTGTGACAGAATGTATATAAGTATTTACTTGTAAAGCATATATATTTAAAAAACAATTCTTAATTTTAATTTTAACTTTGTTCACTGTAAAGCTATCTATATTGCAATTTTTAACGCTCTTATTATAGTCCAGTTTTTCATTGCGGGTATTCGACTTTAAAAACAAAAAATTAGACATGAAAATACGACAACCCTACGTTTCAATAAAATTCAGGCATGCAAAGTATCCGCTTGACGAACAACAAATTTTAAAAATATTAAAAGCTAGGTGTGAAAAAACCAGAGGGAAACGTAGCGATTTTTATATTAAAAACGTTCTCGTATGAAAAAGATGGAACCGTTTACACTTGGCGCTATACTTTTGATGACGTTCGACCACCGGTCAGCGCTCCGTCAAAGTCGGCACCGTACCGCAAAGCAAGTGTATTGCCGCATGGCACAGCATAGCAATTTGTAAACAAAAATGATTCACTTGCGGCGTTGTCCGACATCGGACGGCTGTACCCAATAAGTATAGCGCCATTCTTAATGTGTTTAGCCGTATACCAAGGTTCAACATATCAATAAATACTGGGGCCGCATCCGGAATAAGATACTTCAATGTCCGGCTGTGTGACGGATCCCGAGCAGGATCTATATACATGTGGAAATTTTGACATAAAGTAAAATTTAGTTTATTACTATGATTTGTTTCTACATTCCGGTAGAGTGCAAGTAAGGGATCCCGTATATGCGGAAATAACTAAATAAACATACCTGATAGAAAATGGCCCCGACAAGGTCCACGACAATCTGAACACGATGAGCCCCACTCGCGATCTGGGTTACGAACTGGATAGATTGTTTGAAACACGCTTGGACCACCTTGATACCAAACTAAATTGTCGCTAAAATAGCAAACAAATTTAATAAAACTTAGTATAGGCGGAATACGTATACACTTCCTCCCCACAGGCTTCCGCCCAGGTTTCGGAACAGGCTTATATTCCAAAGTCTAAGCCTATGCCTATGCATATGCTTTTTTGTACGCTTAAGCGTGAGCCTAAGCCCAAGCCTTAGCTTTAAATGAGGGTGAAAGTGTATATAAAAGAACGATAGGTTACGCTTTAATTTTGTTATTTTTGTCTTTACGAAGTGTTTTGTTAAAACAAAAATATCCTGAATTGACTGTTAATTCTTCAGCTAAAAAATCAACTCAACAAAACTTTAAACCGGTTAAAACGTGAGTATATACTCGATGAAATTCTCGGTTCCCAAAAAACAGAAATATATAATAGTTTTTTAACTAAATATGTCATATTTCAGTATATACCTATCACACGACATCTGCACAATTCTCAGAAATTGAAATTGTGAACTTACATTTTTTCACGGTACGCTTTGGAGGCCATGTACTTGACACACAGAGGGTGGCCACACTGGTGTTTTCCGCGACACAGCTGTAGGCTATACACATATTTTCCTTGTTCGTCTCTATTTTCATGGGCCGTTTGCACTTTGCGAGCAGCAATTAATTCATTCCAAAGGTGCGGATGTTTTGACTGTTGAACGTTCCGCATCTCTTGGTTTGAACTCAAAAACGCCTTTATTAGTTCTCGTTTAAACGGTGTTTTTTCACCTAAGATTAGTTTGATCGGTTCGTTATTGTATTTAACGCCTTCTACATGGCTCATATATATCTGCGCCGACATTTCGCTGTTGTCTTTTAGCATTTGCCAACCTGATTTCGTTTTCCAGTAGTCGTTGCTTCCCAATGCAGTTGAGGGACAATGAAACAAGGTTTCGGCTTGCTTTAAGCAACCATTTAAGCGTTCAACGTCATTTTTGTAAGAACCGCCTGGGTAGCGTGTGGTAATAATTGTTATCATTTGGGCCTTTTTAAAATGAAGCAATGCCGCAAAAAGTCGGACTTCTTTTTTATCCGGACCCTCGTTTGGCCCACCGTCGCGTCGATACAGCCATATTGAAAATTGTTCTGGGTTTTGAACTGCACAGGCCTCCACATTTAAGTAGTCGGAATAGTGCTGCGCGGCACTTTTTCCGAACAACGCTTTAGGTTTGACCACACCAATAGCTCTCATTGGATGAACGGATGTTTTAGGAACAAGATACGATGATACCTGGATTCCGGAAGGGTACGCGTTCTGATAGTCAACCCGTGTTCGTAGTTTTTCTTCGCCTTCAAGGCAAAGCACCGGGAACTGACAATGCGTAATTACAGTATCCATCCTTATTGCTGCGGCGTCATCTGAATTGAAAGTTATTGCAAAGTTGCATTTAGACTCAATATAATCCTTGAGGTGATAAACTGCATCACTCATGTACTTATCAACAGATTGTCTTACACTAAAGCCTCTGCGGCTTCTTTTGAAGCGCAGATCAATCTCGTTGTAATGTCGATGGACTAAATGGCTCAGCTTTCGTCGCTTGCAGCATAAATAAAATATTGTGGAGGTGGATATTTTCTTTGGATGGTATATCTTGTTTAAATGTGCTTGAATTGATTTGAACGTGACTTTGTGCGTGCGCTTCAGTTTCATGCCGCGCCTATAGTAAGCAATAAGTGAACCGTTTCGCCGCCAACGATCTGCACCCACGTTGTTTCGTTTGACGAAGTTTTCAATCACTAATCCTATGTTTGGAAACTTCTTAAGGTACGCGGGCTCTCGATTGGGCCTAGCGTACTTCTGTTCCTGAAGCATATTGAACATTAATATTTTCTGCCGTTTGATGTACCGTATTGCAGTTTGTTTCATTTTTTCAGCTGCCTTCGCCAATTCGTTTGCACTGCTATTCATATTTACTGAGCCAAACGCGCGACAAGATCCATCAAGGATGCACTGCAAGATTGGCTCGGGATAACCTAATCCGACTGCGAATTCTTTAATTTGGCGCGGCATTTTGATGTTGTTTTTCGCGGCAAATTTAAAGATTTGAAACAGCAAAACACGCATTCCAAGACGATCAGGTTGACCACTGGCATCTGCTATTTCGCTGTTTGTTGCATTTTTCATTCGCTTCAACACGTTTGTTAATTTGCACACATTTTGAGTTCGTTTAAACGAGATTGGATCAAGTTGGCTTATTACATATCGTAGCTTTGTGTCCATGCTTTCTACTGCATTCCTAATATCCGGATCACAAATCAGGAATATATCGTCGTCTGAAGCCTCCTTGTTTAGCAATAACTGGAGCAACTTTGCAGGATATTCAAGTTCCATGATATAATCCACAATTTTTTTCGGCAAAGGCGATCGTTTGCTATTTAGGTGCTGTACGACATTAAACATCATGATTTGCAAACACAGCTTGTCGTCGGCAAATAATTTGTTTAATCGGTTTCTAACATTCGGAATTGTCAATATTATTGATGCCAGAAGTTCGATATCTCCCACTAATTTGAAATCATCTATTTCAGATGAAGGCGAACTTTCCAAACATGACGCAATACCACCGTTAGCAATGTAGTTTATCTCGCTGTCAATAAATCTTATTAAACCGTCCTTATTTAAGGAACTGATTGACTGCTCAATCATTATTTTGTTGTACTCTTGCTTCAGGTGAGCAATTTTTTGCATATCATCTAATACGCTAGCCTTAATTTCATTTGCACGGTATATACCGATTTTCCGCAAAGCCTTTGAAGTTAGTTTTTTGTCTTGCGCTTCGAGCAAAATATATTTTGCAGCACGCCGTTGACGCTGGGAAAACAATTCACATAAATTCTTTACTTTTTCTGCCGTTAAGTGTGAAAATTTGTTTTTAATTGTTAATTCTTCTTCTAGCCTTACTCTGTGTTTGACATTTGCAATTGCGAGGTTTACGTCACTTAGCGGTGTTACAAAATACTGGTTTAAACATTTTTCGTTGAATATGGCGACCGGCAGGCGGTTCAGTAAAAATATTGCTGCGTCTCGATTACGAAAATAGACACCTTCGCGAGCACAGGTCCAAATATTTTTTATTGTCTCTCCAGGATGCTTCCAGATGTAAAATCCGCAGAGTATCGTATCGTATAAGATGTTAGAGGGATTTTTGCAAAAGGTTCGTAGTGCATGGTACAAAAAGCATTCCATTCGCTCGCGTATAGTTGAAACTTGCCACCCACTGCACTGAACTAAATCATCCACATTAACAGCGTTATGCTTCTCGAGATACGTTTTTTCGTACCTGAAGTACAAAACCTGATGTTCAGGGTTTCAATTTTAACTACATTTACAGGAGGCAATAACAAGAATAGGAATTTATTTCTTCACCAAAATATATAGGAACATGAACCGTAACAGGAATTGCAAATATATTGGACTGATCATAATTAAAAAATATGCTGCTCATTGGATTTTTTGCTTTTTACAGTTAGTTTTCCAAGTACTACAAAAATATGCAGCGAATGCTTTAAAATATGAGGAATGTTCAAATGCGACAGAAGTTGTGAAAAGAAGCTAAGCTTCTGCAAATTTCCTGAAACGCTAGTGTATTTTTTCAAGTTGTTTCTGCACAATTTCCTATAAAACCGTAAAAATTTCAGTTTCTAATTCCTTTAAAACAAGAACAGGAATTGAATTTTCGCGTGAATTTCGACCGAAACAAGAATTCCGGTGCAACTTTGTACTAGCGGATATATTTCCAACATGTTATCCTGCTGATTGTAAATTATGTGTTTTATTTTAATTTTGGATCGCACATAGGCATGATGCGTTCTTTTTGCAATGTGCATTTTGGTCTAACCCACTTTTGAAAAGCGGCTTCAATGCCACTAGTTTCTGAAGGAGCTTCTACACTACCACTCAATCCACATCAGAATGTATATAAACGCGAAACAAGCACAACAAAAAATGATAGTTGCCGATGGCTAACTGTGAACAGTCTTTCCAGGTAGGCGACTGCACTTGAGCTTTATGCAATAATTTCTTTTGCTTAGGCATAAAATCAATTACAGGCCTAATATGCTGAGGCTTTAGGCTTACGTTATGTTGTGTATGTGCTGCTGTCACCTATCTTAGCCGTGCATTGGCCCAGCCAATAATGAACAAAAATTGTAGTTTGGTATTAGATATACATGGAACGAAACTTTTAACATAAAATCAGCTATTATCCGCAATTTTATAGACCAAGAAAAGCTGTTTATTAGCTTCCTCTATTAGTACCGAATCTATAATAGCTTAGTTGCTACAAAGACTTTGACGTTTTCGAAAAAATTAGGACAGTGGGACAGCCGGGACAGTGGGACAGTACGACAGCGGGACTGTCCTACTAACCCATTGTCCCGCTGTCCTATCGTCCCACTGTCCCGCTGTCCCACGGTACCATTGTCCCATTGTCCACCGTCCTACTGTCCCACTGTCCTGCTGTCCCGCTGTCCTACTGTCTCGCTGTCCCACTGTAATACTGTCCCGCTGTCCTACCGTCCTGCTGTCCCACTGTCCCGCAGTCCCACTGTCCCACTGTCCCACTATCCCGCTGTCCCGGGACAGCGGGACGGCCCTCAGCATAACATGGGCCCGTATCATTATAGGATGTATTCGATAACACGTCATCATATCGAGCGGGTATATATTATCAACAACTTCTCGTCCCCGTTAATCAATCTACTAGTCCCAACCAGTAGGTACAACCAGGAGCGGATATGCACATACGCACATCGGTCATGTAATCTGTATTGTGATGTTCGTTAGCATTAAAAGTAGCCACAAAATGTTCATAGTGTTTTAATTTTAGGTGTCAATACACGTGCGTGTTGCTATATTCCAATGCCTTAAACGTCGGTTTATAAAAATATACACATAACTTCGTAGCTTCGATAACAGTACCATCGCATGTTGAACTTTCCTCTCGCAGTCGACACACACAACACCCTACAATTAAAATGCAAAATTTCGCTGCCAACTAAAAAATGCAAAATTTCGCTGCCAACTATTAAAAATGAGCACAAGTTTAGTATATAGTCTCAAAACCAGCTGCGTTGCATTCTACAAATAAACTATGCGATATATGTTTTTATTGCGTTAATAAATTAAATATGTTGGTCAAACATAAAAACCACGTTAAAGCTACAAAAATACTTACACTGTTTTCAGGTTCCATGTATACGCTAATTTCGTTGCTAACAGGATTTTAAATACAGAAGAGCAAGCGAAGCCGTTGAATACTGACGAACACAATTTTCAGGCAACGATTCACACCAAAAAGTGTCGGAAGCGTTTATCAGCAGGTGCCACTGTTGGCGATAAACCATATGGTGAAAAACAAATTTGCAACGAGTAAAATCTGTCGAACACCAGAAGAAACATAAACAACGTGCATATACATTGTTCAACGGCATCCTAAATGTCAAATTTTAAATCTTTGTTTGAAAATCAGGGCAGGTGTTGGCAAAAAGCAGGAACACCTATAGAAGGAAGGATTGCCATATGTAATTGAAAATACGAGTTGGACCCGGATACGTCAGGGATACTAGAACGTACTTTGAAAGATACCGACAGGCCGGGACGGCAACGGGTTAAAACTTGAAAGACACAAATTGACAAAACAGCAACAGACTTTGCTGCAGCGTTTTACGCCAATCGGTTTAAAAAACATAGAACCGAACCATGATTCTGTGCGTGGTGTGTGCGAGGAAGACGGTCTATGTATAGAACAGGAAAAGCCTAAAGGCTAAGCCTAAACGTAAGGATGATCCTAGCCTATATCTAAACCTAAGCAAAAAAGTTAGTCTAAAGCTTTAGCTTTTTCTTTTTCAGTCCGGAAGGAAATTATTCCGGCCATGTTCTATGCATGAGCTGGTGGGGGCAGAAATTACCTGCTGCACGGCTCTCAATTTTGCAATTTTTCAATTTACGGTTTAGATATGTTTTTATCGACTAAATACTACGGCATGATTGGCACATACTTTAAAGGGCGTCCAGGTTTCTGGTGGATCTATAAAAAGGTAGGTTTTAGATTATAGATTACATTTTTTATGCTTAGGAGAATACGATTAATCTACTCTTTACGCCCCTTAAAAAGTAAACATTGGCCGCATGGTTTGATCGCATTAAAAATCTTAAAAATATGCTCTACGATATTTCGCGCCTCGAAGCCTTGGCCAACCATACAATTTAGGGTCAAGTAAAAAATATCAGGCGAGGACCGTTGTTCCGCAGGATTGCAGTGCAGTGAGTAAAATTTTTATAGACTAATTTCTTGCTTAGACTTTAGGCATAGGCTAATCCTTTACGCCTAGGCTTAGGTTTAGGAATGTTTAATTCTACTGTTTATGGTCCCGTTTTTGAACGTGTACCTGCGACTGGAGTAGAATTTCTGCCGTCGGTCAAGCGTAAAAGAATAGCCAATACCCAAGCTAAAACCTAAGCTGAAAATACTAAATGCAGTTCATCGGCAAAACGGTACGCTGCTATATATGGGTCAGCAATTTGTACTATACACAGCATTTAGGAATAAAAATTGTTGGGAGTAAAACGTATAAACAAAACCACTTGGCAAATTAAAGTTTTATATTTTATACTACTAAAATTTCGCTTCACCTAAAGTTCCGGCTCTGGCAAAACTCAGGTTCGAAATTTTGGTCATGCTTAATACTTTTAATAAAGGCTGTCCCGGTTTGTGGTGGGTAAAAAAGAGAAGGCTTACATTCTAGACATTTTTTCCATTAGGCGTAGGCTTAGGAATATGTTTTTGCAACGCTTAGGCATTAAGTTTAGGAATACGCTTTATAGCTGTTTACGAACCTAAAAGCATATAAAACATTAGCCGCAGTTTTTACCACCGGTTGCACCCTGGTACAATCAGCTCGCTCAATCATAAAACTCCATAAAAATCACAAGTATGATTTCAATTTCTTTTATTAATATTTTTAAAATATGAGGAAACAATATTGCATCCGTAAAATGCGAGAATCCTGCGCACAATGTTTCAGACAACTTGAGGAAGTGCTAAAAAATCATTTCGTTTTTTAGAGTCTAATTGTTACCAGCCAAGCCACTAGTCCTTGCTACGTCTGCACAACACAAATGGGCCAATGTTAAGGGGCGTAAACAGTAGGTTAAGCGTATTTCTCAGCCTAAGCCAAAGCCTAAGCGTTGCAAAAAAGAGTTCCGAAGCCTAAGCCTATGCAAAAAATGTAATCTAGAATCTAAACCTACTCTTTTATAAACTAGAAACCTGGACGCCCTTTAACGGAACCCGAAATTAAACGCTTCAAAGTTCGAACAGGGACATTTCAAAGCGCGAAAAATATGTTTTTACGCAATGATATTTCTATTCAGCTGTCACTTTTTCTATCAATCAAGCAACACAGCCAGCATAAAAAATCATAATAAAATAAAAATACATAAACTGTGCGCATAGAAAAATATGCATAAAAACAATCGTAGAAATGAATGATGCACGTGCAATGCGAAAAGTTTGGGTGGAATTGATGCCAAGGAGATCCACTGATCCAGGAGAAATTATCAATTTAGCGTTGGGTTTTCAAACTGCCCAACTGTAAAAGATGAAGATACATGGATTGAAAAATTCGCACTGGTGTGAGTTGGACAAATTGATAAATCGAGCGCGAGAGAGCTAACATTTTAGTCTCAAAAATTCCAATCCCGTTGACAACAGGTAAAAGCTGCTTCAAAAGACACTTGAAAAACACAAAGGAACAAAATAGGTAGTCCAGTTTCACAACTTCGATGTTTTTGTATAATTTTCAGTGTAAAATTTTCATTTTCGTTTGCAATTGAAATCACTTGTGCACTCCCCCACATTTAACCTTACCTTAAGGCCTAGGTTTAGGAAGAGGTTAGGCAAACGCTTGGGCTTAGGAAGAGTCTTTGACAAAGACTTAGGCTAGTTTTTTTACGAAACTCAAGTCTACGACAGCATAACTTTATAAGCGTGTAGAGAGCAAAGTATGCAAGAACTGAGTTGCTTTGTTAGTCTTTTAGAGCAATTAAATGTTAAAACATTGTCTAGCCAATCAAAAGTGACCAAAAAATAGCATAGATATACGAAAAGATAGCACATTAATAAATTTTACTACAAATTGTCCTTTTTTAAACCTATCAACATTTTACCAAACCAGCTGCCATTTCTTAGATATACATTCATTTCCAAGTTTGAAACATTTCTAACTTCCATTTGCGAATAATTTTACATAAATGTGCCCGCATATTTGGAACAACGTAATTGACGGTGGACGGATCGTAGCCAAATGCCAAGGAAATTGCATTTGCTGCAGCAAACAGTCCACAGTCGGTAAAATTGTCTTGTTTCTGGACGCAAAGTTTTTCGATGTTCAACGCCTCCCATTTGTTTTGAGTTGCTCCGTAGAGCTCTACCAATTGACTAATCAACTTTGGCGTAAAATGGTCATTATACAAGCTGTCGGCTACATAAATACAACCCCCAATGTAAGCCGATACAACCCAGTGATAGTGACCTGTATGCAAAATTTGAACATGGTCTCCATTTACAGGTTTAAAGCAACGCTGGCTGTACAGAGTTGACTGAAAATCTAGCCCGAGATGTCCGCAAATTATTCTCTGAATGCAATCAATAGGGTGGTCATCTAATGCGACGCCAGCCATAATTTCTCGTTCCATTAGTTTAAACTCAGCTCGAGTCGGTGCTCCAATAGACATTCTGCGGTCTTCATCCAGTTTAAAAATATCAACTTCTGTTGGACATCCGACCTAAATTCATGCATTATATCACAAAATGAATACATCAGAATATGGCATATAACATACAATCTTGCACGCACGAACGTTTCAACAAAACAGCACGTAGGTATATAAACGTAGCAGACCAATCTGTTCAGACCAGTACTAATTGGCCTATGCCACTCTGCAGTTTTGAGATTTAAACCAATAAGTTTAATAGCGGCTTGTTTAGCATAGGCAAAAATCCTGTAACTTAAAATACCATATTGACCTCGGCCAATTATATGATTGTTGACCTGGATATCAGACTGGCCAGCGACATATATATAATATAATTCAAAATTAATAGTCGCTCAATGCTTTAGCCATGGAAAACTTCTAACAACGTCTGCACGCCATTCTCCGTATGAATACAGCAATTCTTCGCCGGGTTCAATGTCTCGTAATGCACGAAACATAATGTGTGGAGTGCTTTTATGAACGACTAACATTGGTTTGATATTTCTACTCGATTTTGAGTGGTTAACTAATCTGCCTAGCCTGCCACTTTCGGTAGTAGCGTCAACACACCAAGTTGTTTGTGTTAACGGATTTTTGAAGTAAAAAAGATAATTGCCCTTCCCTTCGGCTGCATATTCAGCTTCCCTTTGCCTGCCGACAGTTTTCGAGATCAACTCTCCGGAATATTCTAGCACAATGGAACCTGCTGAAATACGGCATAGTGTTTTTACACCTCTCCCAATTTGATCGGCGGCGTGGTTAAAAATGTACAAGTATTCGGGATCTTTATTCAACAGTTCGTAGTTCAATTCAAAACCATTATTGGTCGAGGCGTTTAAAAACGGAATCCGGCTGCTGTTTCTTCTAGCACTGCTTACCGGAAACTTTGCATTTCGAATTTTCCCACTTGATTCAATTTTATTTTTGGTTGCTTCCGTTGTATTTTCTGAAAGCGGCATAGGTTTTCAGGTTTACAAAAAATTATGAAGTGAATTAAAAGTACATCATTTAAAAGGAATAGCGGGAACTGAAACTTTCCGAAGCATGCACAATTTACGCAGCCGCACACCTTACCTGCTTTATAGGGAAAGTACCTAGCAAGAAAAGTGTTTACATTCAATCAAGACATTGGCATGTCCGCAAATTTTTAAAAGAAGCTGCGCCAGATATAACTAATACTTATTAAAATTGCAAACGAAACGAGCGAGAAACCGACCAATACCTTTCCACTAAACAAAACCTTAATACAAAAACCTCTGGTTTGTTTCCTGATGGGGGTTTAGGCCGGAGTGCACCTCATTTAGATTGGATCCGCTATTGAATACGAGATCTAAAAAATCTGCTACAATTATTGTTACATTAACTTTAATACATAGAAATGCACAAAAGTTTCTAACCAGTTTGATTTCCATTTGTGGATTTGCTATTTAAGTCTTCTGACACAAGCTTTGGCTGTATTTGTTTACAAACGGGCGTGGTATTTTCAGCACTTTCATCAATACTGTACATATCGTAGTCTAAAGTTCAAAAGATAGTCTACCTACACATCGCATTCTATTTATTGATATATAGTTTAGTTTTTCAGATATTTAAACCGAAAACTTTTCCTTTTCAATCAAACAACATGTCACCCACGAGTATTAACAGCGACAACTGAAGAACTCAATAATCGTTTTGTATTATCGATATGTTGGGGAGGGATCGACGAAATGTGGCAGACATACACGCTACTTTCCTACTACGCCTATCTTTCAGTAAAGTACAATATAAATACATACATATACATATATGTATATACGCATTGTGTGAACAAGTTGGACAACAATTTCTGTTATGCCAGCGCTTACCAGGATGACGGATTGTTTCACCAAGCAGCCATTCCACCACTGTTTTCATCTTTTTATCACACGATTTTAAAAATATTTCTGAAACAAAATTGGCAATAATTATCTCTGTTACTCATTGCAACGCTACCAACGAGTTACCTCGATTTTGTCAAAAGCGACATCCCAGATGGAAACAATCTTTGTCGGAACCAAAACCGGAATCGGTAAAGCTAGCACCCATATTCTCGGTTATGTTTGGCACCTATCACCAGCTAGTATTAGACCCATAACTTTGCATTCCTTACAGAGAAATATTTAGAGTTGAACACATTCCCTAATTAAACAGCTGTATGATCATAGTGCTCACCAAAATAAAACAAATGGATCCAGGTAGCAATGTCCGCTCATTGTATTACTGTTATTGCCATTCATGCCTAGTTGAATATATTGTTGGAAACAGGAGCTCAAATATAGCTGAAAGACCGAATATATACCACGGCTCACGCTATGCGTACCTTGTTCTTTTTCGGTGAAGCTCTCATTGCTGTACGTTGCGTTTGTTTTATGTGTTATGAACTCTGCAGCTTTTGCGCTAATGAGTTTGGTGGAACCAACAGCAGCTAGGTTTTCTAAAAAAATAATAGTGTGTGATAAATTCAGCATAATGCTAAACTGTTAGTAAACTGACTGGCCAGTGTCTTCCAATAAGAACTGATTTTATACGATCACGATCCCACGCTTTGCACTCAGCGTTTGTTTTGGTTTTTTGTTTATTTGGATAATTCTGCCTCAACTTGCTTTGGTAATTGGCAAGAAGCAAAGCGATCTACAACTTGAATTATACATAGGTGAAAATACCTGAACCCAAAGGGCAAGTCAGCCCAATTCCGTATTGGGATAGTCCAATGCATATAAAATTTTAACTTGAGGAAATGCCCATGGTGGCTAGCCCAAACCTTAATTCTGTTTTTAAGGTTACCATCACAATTCAGCGCCTCAACGATTGCTTCTGTGACTATGGCTTCTACTTTATCTCTAAGTTCAGGGTGCAGCAAACCTGGAAATATGTACTGAAAAAACTAAAAACCACATACGTTACGACAAAGATATCCACTGTGTGTAGAGAAAGGTATGCAACTGGGTAGGTTATCTATACATTGTGTGCTTAGAAAAGAATGTAATCTACCCAGCGTGTTGTGATTTTTGTAGACTTTTCATTTCTGGACGATTGAAATCAAGAAATCAGAGTAGGAAAACTCTTATTATAGACATGCTTCATGTTGACGCAGTTTACAATTCTCGTCTATTTTTACTGTTTGATAATCACCCACCGTAAAGGTGTGGGAATCATTGAAAGCCAAACACCCGCTTTGTATATAGATTTAGTAAATTATATACCGCCGAAAACCAAGTTTTAAAGTTGCTGTCATGATGAGCACTCGAATATATACATATATCAACACTTTTGCAACACAGGAAGTGATTGGGTGTTTTTGTGTATACATGGCATTGTTTGTTTGGAAGAAGCAAAAAAGCAAGTTCTGTTGTAGATTTACGTGCTGTGAACAAACAAAATAGCATATAACACATTAACGTGAAAACATTAATGTATACACGTGACGTAAACCTACTTTCTGTTTCCGTAAAATCATTGCTCAAACTTCCGCTGATTAGGTAATGAATGTGGTCTCTAATTTTCGACGTGTACACTACATCTTAAAACAAGAACACACATAATTGTAATATATAACGCGCTTTTCCAATACTTAGATTTCTTTTCATAAATTATGGCTTGATATTTTGTTCCTATAAAAACGCTTGAAGTTCAAATAACTAGATACTTCGATTTTTGCTAGCCGGCTGAGTTTATCAATTCTAGCTATATATTTTATCGAAAAGAAATGTTACCATCGTTAGGTTGAGTTTCAACTTCACTGCAACGAATATTTCCTTCAAGCGGATACTGCGAATTTTCAGTTGTCCAGTTAGTTAATTTCCACCGCAGATTACCTAAAAATTTAGGCATATATACACATAAATAAATACTTTTCCTTTTTATCCACAACAAGCTGGTAGGATAGGAATCTATTACTACTAAGGACTGGTTCAGGTAAACTTATACTGTAAACTAATAATCCTATTTAAATAAAATGTAATACGGTTTATTTTGACCATAACTGCAACCATTTTGGCTTTCCGATGTGTGCTGTAAAATTTCAGCCGCCGGGTTAGCTGCATTCGTGTCAGGGTTCCCCGAACCAATTGTAAATATCAGACAAATTTACTCTAATTTTTAACCAATGGCCGGTGTGTCAAAAACAATATTTAGTAGATATTACATATTGCTGCGACGTGGTATAAACAGGTATATGCTGAATTGACAGATGCAACTCAGGTAATTATTTATTTGAATATTTTAACGTTAAAGCCAGTTTGATTGTAGTATACCGCATGATTTCGTAACGTGGTTTCCCAACTCATTGTTGGATGATAACTGATCTTTTGTCACTGGTTCATTTAAAGCAACATTACAACAATTGTGGCTTTCCGGTGTGCGCTGTAAAGTTGCAGTCGCCGGATTAATTGTATTCGTGTGATCGTTACCTAAAGCAACTGTATATGAAGGGCTAACCTACTATAATCTTTGACCATACTTTTCATTCCTAACGGCCAGCGGTGTATGCAGAAACATGAAAAAGAGGGGTCCTATATACACAACATTTAGGTTCAGAATTAGTGATACTCGCGTTGATTAGTTCTTACGAACATGTGGCGCCCTCTAGTGAACTAAACGATGCCCTATGCATTTTGCCTGAAAAAGCAAATGCATGGAAAAATATGCCTCTAACTTGATCATCTAAAAGACGGTATAGAGAACTCTCATGTTGTGAACGGTCTCTTGCTCAAATATTGCATTTTGTTTGCAATTCAATCAGCGCAAGCCAATGAGCGAACTTTAAGACAACAATTATTTCCGTTTGTTATGATCTCATTTGTACCATACCAGTCAGCAAGGCGACAGCCGAACGATCTTTCGCAGCCATGCGTCGACTTAGAGGTGGCGCTATACTTTTGACGACGGACAGCGCCGTATGGGGTCAGTATACCGTACGGCGCCGTCCGTCATCATCCCGCACGGTGCGTCCCCGTACGTCCCCGTGCGGTGCTGTACAAAAATTATCCACGTACGATACCGCGCAAACTTAAGACTTACTTTACGAAACACAACTAGTGAAGAAAATATCAGTTCCTTAGCCTTCACGCACATACACGCAGATGACAGCAAGTCCAATCAACTCGTATTATATTTAACTGTATATTGTGAAACCAACCTAGTTGTGGTGTATCGTATATTGTAGTAGCGCGGCTTGCCAATTCATTTGTGGATGGTAACTGATCTGGTGTAACGGGTTTATTTGAACCATCATTGCAATCATTTTGGTTTTCTGGCGTATGCTGTAAAGCTTCAGTCGACGGTTCAGGTACGTTCGTTTGAGCACTACCTGAAATAATTGTAAATAGTAAAAGGGCAACTGTACTACAGTCTATGATCTTATTATTTGTATTCCAAGCGGCCGATATGTTAAAAAACAACATTTAGTAGATATATATATTACAAATTATTGCTAACTGGTGCAGGAATATATATATATATGTATATATATGTATATATATTTATTTATATATCTATATATCTCTATATATATATTTATATATATATATATATTTATATATATCTATATATATAAATATATATCTATATATATCTATCTATATATATGTATATATATTAAACTGAATTGAAAGATATTTAACTCAGGTAAATATTTATTTTAATATTAATGTAAAACCAACCTAATCGTGCTGTATTCGTAACGTGGTTTCCCAACTCATTGTTGGATGATAACTGATCTTTTGTCACTGGTTCATTTAAAGCAACATTACAACAATTGTGGCTTTCCGGTGTGCGCTGTAAAGTTGCAGTCGCCGGATTAATTGCATTCGTGTGATCGTTACCTGAAGCAACTGTATATGAAGGGCTAACCTACTATAATCTTTGACCATACTTTTCATTCCTAACGGCCAGCGGTGTATGCAGAAACTTGAAAAAGAGGGGTCCTATATACACAACATTTAGGTTCAGAATTAGTGTTACTCGCGTTGATTAGTTCTTACGAACATGTGGCGCCCTCTAGTGAACTAAACGATGCCCTATGCATTTTGCCTGAAAAAGCAAATGCATGGAAAAATATGCCTCTAACTTGATCATCTAAAAGACGGTATAGAGAACTCTCATGTTGTGAACGGTCTCTTGCTCAAATATTGCATTTTGTTTGCAATTCAATCAGCGCAAGCCAATGAGCGAACTTTAAGACAACAATTATTTCCGTTTGTTATGATCTCATTTGTACCATACCAGTCAGCAAGGCGACAGCCGAACGATCTTTCGCAGCCATGCGTCGACTTAGAGGTGGCGCTATACTTTTGACGACGGACAGCGCCGTATGGGGTCAGTATACCGTACGGCGCCGTCCGTCATCATCCCGCACGGTGCGTCCCCGTACGTCCCCGTGCGGTGCTGTACAAAAATTATCCACGTACGATACCGCGCAAACTTAAGACTTACTTTACGAAACACAACTAGTGAAGAAAATATCAGTTCCTTAGCCTTCACGCACATACACGCAGATGACAGCAAGTCCAATCAACTCGTATTATATTTAACTGTATATTGTGAAACCAACCTAGTTGTGGTGTATCGTATATTGTAGTAGCGCGGCTTGCCAATTCATTTGTGGATGGTAACTGATCTGGTGTAACGGGTTTATTTGAACCATCATTGCAATCATTTTGGTTTTCTGGCGTATGCTGTAAAGCTTCAGTCGACGGTTCAGGTACGTTCGTTTGAGCACTACCTGAAATAATTGTAAATAGTAAAAGGGCAACTGTACTACAGTCTATGATCTTATTATTTGTATTCCAAGCGGCCGATATGTTAAAAAACAACATTTAGTAGATATATATTACAAATTATTGCTAACTGGTGCAGGTATATATATTATTGCTAACTGGTGCAGGAATATATATATATATCTAATATATCTGATATATATAATATATATATTTATATATATCTATATATATATATATATATATATATATATATATATATATATATATATTAAAAATAAATATTTTTATATTATTTGAATATTAATGTAAAACGAACCTAATCGTTCTGTAATCGTAACGTGGGTTCCCAACTCGTTGCTGGATGATAACTGATCTGGTGTCACCAATTCATTTGGACTATTAGTGCAACGATTTTGGACTTCTACTGTGCACTGTAAAGTTTCAACCGCCAGGTTAGTTTCATTCGTGTTAGCGTAACCTAAAACAATTGTAATAAAAGGGCTAACCTACGTCAATATCTGATCATATTTGTATTCCAAGTGGCCGATGTGTTAAAAACAATATTTACTATATCATATTACATCTTGTTACTGTGGTGCAGGTATATGCTCATGTGAACTATAAGATATTCAACTCACAGGTAGATATTTATTTAAATGGTAATGTAAAACTAACCTAACTCTGGTATATCGCATGATTTCGTAACCTGGTTTCCCAACTCATTTCTGGGCGATAACTGATGTGATGTCACGGGTTTTTTTAGACTACCATTGCAACGATTTTGGCCTTCCACCGTGTACTGTAAAGTTTCAGCAGCCAAGTTAGTTTCGTCCATGTTAATGTTACCTGAAACAATTTATTGTAAATAATAAAAGACCTAATCTACTTGTATCTTTGATATTTGCTTTTGCATTCCAAGTGGCCGGACGTGTCGAAAACAATATGTAGTAAGTATTATATACATATTGCTGCTAAATGATTGCATATTGCTGCTAACTGGTTTAGGTAATGCTCAATCAATCGAACTTTAAGATATTCATCTCAGGTAAATATTTATTTGTATATTAGTGTTAAAGCCAACCTGATTGTAGTATACCGCATGATTTCGTAACCTGGTTTCCCAACTCATTTCTGGGAGATAACTGACGTGGTGTCATGGATTCATTTGGACTACCATTGCAACGATTTTGGCCTTCCATCGTGTAGCGTAAAGTTTCCGCCACTGGGTTAGTTTCATTCTTGTTAGCGTTACCTGAAACAAACTATTGTAAATAATAAAAGACCTAATCTACTCCAATCTTTTACCATTTTTCATATTCCTAACAGCCGATGTGTCAAAAAACAATATTCAATAGGTGTATTACGTTTTGTTGCTAACTGGTACAGGTATATGCTTACGCGAACTATGAAATATTCAAATCAGGTACATATTTATTTAAATATTAATGCAAATCGAACATAATTGTGGTGTATCGCATGATTTTGCAATATTGATAAAATATTAAGAGTTGAGTTATTAATTGACATTGAACGTACGGCTTGCAGGTCAAGCCCATAATATCTTTATAAAATTACATGTGCATAAAGTATAATTTTGAACAAAGTTTGCAGCTCTTTCTACCACATGCTTTACCAATAAAGACAACCGCCAAAAAATTGTTATCTGATAGAGCAAAACACACCTTCATTCAAGAGAGCCAAGGATTCCTTGTATGGATGTAGTACGGTAATTGCCGAACCGAAATCAGCTGGTTTAGCAACATTTGACCAACGTGATTTGGAACCCGGAATAACTTCAACTACATCGTTCATCTTTTGACGACCAAAATCTATGCGAAAGTGTTTGAACATAATCACAATGTAAAATTCAGTCTTAACCGTTATTTTCACTCCAAAGAACATGACACAGGATTTTCGGTGCTTGTATAATTACTACCCATTTCACCAAAAAGTCCAAGTTGCACATATGTGAGATTTAATATTTGGTTTTGTTAGGTTTTATAGAATATAAGGTTTGGCATAAGTTTAGGATTGGGGCTGGGTTACGAAAAAAGTTGGCAGTAAATGGGGGATTTTTGTCTTCTATCATCCTAACACTTGTGTTGGAGAAAATATGGAAATACCAAATTTGTAGAGTATAAATTTGAGTAGATTGTGTGTTCAATGTGAGCAAGCAGTGTGCATGCCAAAATTTTAAGTATTCCATGGGCTGAACGTTTCAGCTTGATGGATGCGCTCTGTAAATGATATATAGGCAAGCCACGTATTCTGCAGACCTAATGATAAGAAAGACTGAAGATAAGGTCATTGATTTTACTTTTGCATTCATTCGTTCTGTAGTATTTTAATTTACACAAACTCACCATACCAGACAAGATACCCTCGAGATTTTTAAACAAATTCTAAGATTTAAAGGGCTTTACCACCACTTAAGGTTGTGCAGAAATCTATGTATTTTTAAAGTACACCACTAAGATTTTGCTGAATCTTACATTTTAAGCAGTCTCCATTCGGAACATATTTATCGAAATTAACAGAATCACCGCTGTTAAAATCGTAGACATCTTCGCTGCTGCTGCTGCTTTCTGAAAATGCATCAAGACAAAATAATAATAACGTTAACCGATCTTTCCGCAGAAAAACGATGCAAGATAAAATTTCGCGGCAAAATTTAACTTCTTTTTCTATAAAAAATACACTAGCAAGATCTTTCTGGGAGAAAATTACTAGGAACAGGAAAGAATTAGAGTTTTCGACATTGGTTCTCACGCACTTTTCCATTCCATTTTGTGACCTTAGAATGTCTCCGCAAGCACTCAATGCCTACCTTAGTTTAGAACTTTACTTAAAACTTATTCCTTTGCAAAAACTAATCAAACCTTGACGGATAGGAAGCCCTATCCAACAAAAAAAACGCGGGTGGAGCTAAATATATTTTATATTTGCATACATATTTCTTCTGTTTGGCACAGACACTATGCAATTTAGACTAGAAAATAAGATATATATTCGAAGCTTAAAATATTTCACACACAAGCGTTATAGTTAAAAATGTAAGTCTTTAAAGGACCATTTTCCTCAAGGAGAAGTACAATTTTTCACTTGGACACATGGCAATGCCACTAAGCATGAAGAATGGAGGCAAAGTAAAGCATGAAAGATGAAGATCTTGTAGTGTTAAGAAATGATGCAAAAAATAGAGTGAGTTTGGAGAACAATAAAATGGGCATAAATTCGACAAATATATATCAACAGCCACTTCAAATCGTATATTCAACGTGTGATGTACCGAAAACTGGGCAGGAAAAATCGAAAGTGCGGGAAAAACAAATTCTTGGTAAAAAAGTGTTGGACAGAAAATGAAAAAAAACGGGGAGACGCACCGTCCATTTCTAGGATTGTAGAAATTTTTGTCGGCAAAAATCAATGGATCAAAAAGAAAAAGAACCCCCATGTCCGAACAATAAAGAAAACGGGGGATCCACACCATACATTTCTTGGACTATAAAAATTTTTATGCGCACTTGTCGGCAAAATTAAAAAGAATGATTTAAAAAGAAAAAGAACCCCTAGGTTCTGACAATAACAAATTCTAACTTGAACTCGCCCGGTCGCGATTCGAGCCAGTCCGAGGCAGAAATAACTAAAACGGCCTTGTTCAACGGGGATTAAAGCGTCGAAAACAAAGAAAAACAAGAGATAAACAACTATCGCAATGCCAAATCTGCAACAAAAAGTTTAGCAGTTCCCAGAAAATATGTGGGTTTACGCATGTAAACTGGACACCTATATTTTATTTATTAAAAATGATACAGATTAAGCACGTTAAATTTTTCCCTCGTTCCCTGGTACCGCTGAAACCTCTAGCCATCTGTATCCGGGAGAACATTTTGCAAAACTCAAAATTTACCGTAGCCGACTTCTTTCTTACACCTATGAAAAACAACCAAACACAAAAAATGAGAAAGCAGCACTGGGAGGCATCAGCAAAAATTGAATTGCCATGCTGGAAATTTGACAATAGAGTGCAAAATGACTGAATGCTTGAGGAGAAGGATCGTTAGCAGTTTTTATAGGGCTGACTCCGGCTACACCTATTTTGCATAAGTTTGCATAAAACATTCGTTATGTTTAATTTGTATTAACTCGCCGTAGCGTGAACATCATGTATTTAACATAAACTATGTATTTAGCGGCACTAACATTACCAATAAATTGGTGGAAAAAATTTTCCATGGTGAATTTTGTAAAACTATTTCAGTCGTGGTGAAGAAAAGGTTTTAGGTTAAGCTCATTTTGAAGATTTTTAAAAGAATACATGTTGTTAAAGTGTGTCGCCAAAGCCACTCACCAATGTTGTTTTTTACTTTGTTAGTTTCCTTGTGCTTGCAATTATCGATATCCGAAAGTTTGTCTGAGCCTAAAACAACGAAATTCCAGTTGAAGTTACCAAGCTTTAATATGTGTAATATATACTGTGCGATACGAACTAACAGTTTATTAAGAGCAAGCATATATATAGATAAATTCAAGCGAAGGGTCAAAGTGCCATTACATGTATGATTAGTGCCAAAAAGTTAATTTAAATAGTTGCATGTCTTTATGTATATATCACAGCAACAATTATCCAACCACGTTCTTGTCCGTCGCCTCTTTCATTCAGTAAAACACTAAAAATACAAAATTCTGAACGCCTAAACCAAATTGGGCTTAGTTTTTTATTTATAAACAGGAGAAAGGTGCCGATTTTTTACGTGCATGACTTTAAATCGCGTAGATTACCGTTTTTCTCAGGTATATATTTATTATTAGTGTAGTTGAAGTAAGCAATGGTCTATGTATATACCTACAAAATAAAATTTAATGATAAAGCGTAAAACGCACTTCAATCTCAAGTTCTAGCTCGATTTAAAAGCAAAGTACATGCAGAAGCGGGTCCAGAAACTTTTCATTTCGGAGTGGGGTTCGTAAAATATAGTGAAGGAAAACTAGAACGCAAAGCAATTGAGACACCAGGCTCGGTTTTTGTAAATTACGCGATATTATTATGTTGGTCCAGTACGAATTTCCACTCCGGGAGCCACTTGAGTAATGTATAGCGTAAAGAACAAACCTTACAATTTTGTCATAAAAATTGTGGGGCAAACAATACCACCCTCCGTCCCCCCGCTGGAACCGCGCCGATAGGTATTAAACAATGCATGCAATGCTATATTCTGACCCGACAGCTTGGCAGACGCTTTTTTTTCGCTAATAGTGGTATCAGCTCCACCCTAAAATATGAGTTTGTTAAATATAAGCAAATCGAAATTCAAGGACTGAAAACTATTCACTTATATAAATCGTGAGCATGCCAACTTCCTATGTTTTAAAGGTTTTATAAATCACAAACAAGCGTTCATATACTGCTCTACTGTACTGAACTCTATATTCTCTATATTCTAAACTGCGTATAACTATAAAAAATAAAAATATCATTGAAAGTGAAAAAATTCGAGCTGTGAACTACTTTTAGTCTTATAAACATTACTTTACGCCCAACTGTCAGATGAAACGATGCTAAAATACGTATATGCCGGGCGTTTTAGCTTTAATAACATATAAATAAATATAAAATAGATATACAGATGCCGATAAAGTATTTAAAAGCGGACTATACTTTTTTATCTTTTTCACTTCGCATTGTTTTGATGTGTCGTTGAAGTGTTAGCGACCAATCTGGAAGACGTTCCATAGCCCTTTGGTGGGTAACCTTTATTTTCGGCAAGGTACTTGCGTTCTCAACAGATCCTTCGACAGTTTTTTGACACTTAGAAATAACGTTCATCTGTTTCTTGCAAACAGTTACATCAACTGGTGTCTTTTCCTCAAAAACAAAAAACCTACAAAAATAATAAATTTTAATACCTGCCTCATACATAATGGGGATAGAATCAAGCATTGAACTCAATAATGCGATTTAACTAAGTCCAAGTTGATCAGAATAATGATGTATAAATGAAAAACAAAAGCATCGAAGCTCCTATTGCAAAACTTTATAGCCACAATTGCAAAGTAGATTAAATAAAAATTCAGGATGCAATAGAGGTTTCTTGCAAATTGTCCCAAAATTTGTAAACATGCTGTTTAATTTTCCATACGTATTAAGTCCTAATATCATATTCCATTACATGTATAACGTATATATACTTGTGCATTTGTTCTAGCGTTGCGTTTTAATTTTCGTTTAACAATCGTTATGGGACAAGCATTTTCTTTACTGCTAGACTTTGCTTCCTCTGTAATTTTCTTCCGTTTTCTCTGAAGAAATAAAATTTGTAATATATCATAAATAATTGTCAAAACATTTAATAACAGCTTAAATGCTGCGCAAAAAGAAAGCATCTCCGATATCTAAATGAGGCATACCCGGTATCCGCTTTTAATGCCGCCGTAGGTACGGTTACGTTGGCCAATGTTACTTCTACAAGCACATTATTAAGCGTAAGCCTAAACCAGAGCGAAAAAATGGGCCGTTACTTTAATAATGCATGGGTTAAACAGCAATAAACATAAGTTTGATGCAACTCACTGGTACTTTTGCGTGCTGCAAAATACACTTTGTTGCATTTCTCAACTCATTTCGAAGATCAACAGATGATTGCGATTCCGAGTCTCCATCGATAAGTTTTCCCAAGTCTGCAGTCATGCAGAACTCAATATGATTATTGACGGCTTGACTTAGCTTAACGACTTTTTCTTGTTTTTTCAGTCTAAAAATATGGCTATATATTCGTAATATATGGTATGCCAAACTGCTATTTACGTATAATAACAGATCGGTCTGAGCAAATCAGTGATTGACCTCAATAGCTAATTGGCCTATTGATGACATATAAATACGTATCTATACAACACAATACTGTAATATTTAAAAAAGCTACCCGAACCTGGAGTTTCTCGAAGCAAACACTCGAAACCAGAATTTTTGGCAAAATTCGCGAAATAACCGTAATTTAAACATCATTTGATTCCTGTAGCTTGCTTTTTATTGTGAAAAAGAACATACTGTTTGCACCGTTGAGTTACGATGTTGTCCACCGCACTTCGCATTGATACAGTCAAAAAGAAAGCGAGACGTGTGGAATTTGCTGTAAGAAGTTCGAGTTTTTCACGGTTACGTCGTTGGCTTCCCTCGTCAGCTTCTGATTTACACAATAGATTAATCATGGCATAGCGTGCTCGCTTGTCCGGGAACAAGTTGAGGAATCGATTCGACAGTTGATACGATTCACCAAGCATATACGCTTGTGATGCGTAAACTCCAGTTTTTTCATTGTACGGCCCAAAGTCTAGTGATGCAATATATTCGTCGAGCATGTGTTCATCATGAAAGTCGCCAGACCAAAAGCGGCTGTGGCCAACATCAATCTAAAATCGGACAACATTACGAGTCTAAACACTAAAGTTTGAAATAAGCAGTGACATAAAAACACGAATATACTTTTCTTTGTGTTTCGCTTTGCTGAAACGTCGGCGCTGTTGACAGCAAGGATTATTTGTGTGGCAGCTGTAAAAAGCTGTATAAAGCTGCGGCTTAAATTTCGGGAAATCAGGGTGCAACCGGAATTGCAATTTACCAGAACCGGAACCGCCAAAAATACTACGTAACGCATCTTCTGTTGCTATTAGTTGTGTAGGTTTGAGAATAAGAGAATCCAGAATGCGGATGAAATAAAACTTTAAAGAACAATTTTTAACCCGGATAAACAATTACAAAGCGTATAGTTTTTTATATCAATTGCATGTACTGCAAACATTACTTTACTTAAGTGAGTAGATATATGGGTGTGTTCAAAATTTGAACGATTAGCCTTAGTAGCCAAAATAGGTACGCATCATCTATTACAGTTCCGGCCCTGTTCTATATTTCGACAAAAGGTTTCAGTTTAAGCTTCAGTCTAAATGTTTTGCTTAGGCTTAGGCTTACGCATAGGAATAGGCTCATCCTTACGCTTAGGCTTAGGCTTAGGCTCAGAAATATGCTTATATTACTGTCCGGGCCCTGTTCTATAATTAGATTAAAGTTTCAGTTTAAGCTTCAGGCTAAATTTTTTGCTTAGGCTTAGGCTTAGGAATAGACTCATCCTTACGCTTAGGCTTAGGCTCAGAAATATGGTCGACTGTTGGTTCAAACAAGAAAATGGGCAACTGGTTAGCAATAACTGGTTAGCAATAAATGCCTGACATATTTATCTTTACCTAACAAAAATATATTCAGATTAAGGGTCGACCGAACGGCTGCCTTTCGTTACGGCAGTCCTAATGAGCCACTTGTTACCCCTACCTTATGGCATTTTCTGTGGCAAAATGAAAATTCTTATCGTGAATGATGCACTATAAATATATACATCGGCCATTGGCCCGATTAAACTGAGCTATATTTGATATTCTTGAACAAGTGTATGCAACAAGTAAAATATTGCCGATAAAGTAAACTATACAGATAATCATAATCTATATCGCCACTGCGCATAGCATGCAACACCTTAAACAACTTTGTAGGCCCGAAAAATATGAACTTTTGGGTTGTGCCGTTGGGCTTTGTTCTGGGCCTTCGGCCTCAAGTTACCGGAACAACCTCTCGATTCCTTTTATCAAAAATAATCGTACGTTCTCTAGAGAATCTCGCCTTAGATGTTAAATGTAACAATATAAAATGCCCACGAGCGATAGAACTATTATGTAAAACTTTAAGAAGTTTGCTGCAACACTTACATATCTGTTTGTATCCAGATTTTCTCGGTATTCACGATTTTTCACAATCGTATGAATACGCTTCGTTTGTTTGGTTTCCGATTTAAAAGTGTCAGATTTCGAAAGAGCTGGTGTAGTATTTTGTGTATTTCGTTCAACCTCAACGTAGGCGTTTGCCGTTATGTCTTTCTGTTTCACCACTACGCTTGACACTGAATTAATCGATGAAACCGCCATATCTTCTCGTTCTGTGTTGACAACTCCAAGCACGCCTTCGCCTGAAATAAAGCAAGACTAATACGAATGAGTGCATTCAATTGTTCTATCGAAAAATTTGTATTCAAACATAATTTTTGTTTTGAAGGTACATATTTAAGCAATTCACCGCATACCGTCGTCATTCTTCGAGGTCAAAGACAATTTTTGCTTTAACGCACTATTGTGAAACGAAAGATTGTCAAGGTTTTCTTGATCAAAATTTGGACTGGGTTCTTAGTGGATTTTATAAAATTTCAAATTGTTTTTAAAATGCGTGAAACTGAAAACAATATTTGTGCAAAGTTTAATACAAGAACAAAATGGTATGGTACTGTTTGAACAAGTAAGCTTATGTGATGTGGTACCTAAGCATCGTAAAGAGACTTGACTTCAATAGTCCCGTCGCCGTCGGCATCTCGGTCGTAATTTGTGTAACCAAGCTGTGGCTACGGCCGGACCTAGGAGATCTGATCAAGGAATCGACTCATCCACCGGAGCCACGCAAATTAAATTTGCATCGTATTTTTTTCTAAAATTGCGTTTTCTTCTATTTATAAAATTTAAGGCCGGCTTCACCTTTTCGCTTCAAAACGTCGCAAAATTCACGCTGAAATTGCTATTTTCGGTGAGACTGTTGGACGATGAAGGAGAGGAAGTGCTCGGCACTTCTTGGATTTCGTACCATGAAATTCTGGATCCGCAATTCTTGTGTTTACGGAAAATTCGGTATGCCGATATTTGGCCCGGAGCAAACTCTTGGAGGGGGGAATCCTGACAGGTTACGCTACACCTCACTACGAACTCACTGAAACGTTCTAAAAACAATGTAGTACGTATGTAAACAAATAAATCAATAAAAACCTTCCTTTCCTACCTTTTTTGTCCAAAAATTGATTTACAGTTGATGTGGTTCTTGACATCTTATAGGCATGCATAATTCAAAATAACAGCCGACGTTTCTAAAAATATTGAGGAGAACTGCAAAATCTCGGTGTTGTAAACTAGTTCGTCTTGACACATGACTGAAGCTATCTTAGAAGCACTCCGCCAACGCCAGCTTAACTTTAAACATATGAACGCAGGTATAGCGAAAAACGCCCATAGAGATTTGCTCGATTTAATAAAAATCAGAAGATCGCGTTCATATTTGATATTCACATTTCACTATCCGGACCGAAAACACTGCGTTAGAAATTGGTATTGCTGAGGCTTGGTTTGGTTGGGAGAAAGACGAGGCATAAGGCAGGGTACGCAAAGAGTTAAGCTCCCTTATGCATACGTTAGATTTTTTCCAAAAGTTAAGGACAATTTTAGCCTGAGAGCGCTTAAACCAAGCCAAACCTAACGTATAAATTGCAAATAAACGAGAAATGATTTTAGGGTAATAAGCCCTAAAACTCAACATGAAGTTTGTTTTTTTCCAAATAAAATCAGAACCAAAATCCTGTCTTGTAAAACCTCGATCTCTGTCTGCGCGCTGCTTTTGCGTTGGTACAACTCCAGAACAATACAAATAGCAGGCGGGAAGTTTATATGTTTAAAATCAAAAATAATCATTTAAAGCGCCAGAATTTTAATATTAAAAATTGATACAAAAAATACCTACACTGGTTTTTATTTAAAAATAAAAAATCAGCGCGCACATCAAATATTCCAGGTTTTTCATGTTATTGTGGCCGTAGTGGGGACCATGTCAGTCATATATACAGCACTACCCTAGTTGCGGTATGCCAAGAAAATTACGACCAAGTATTCAAAGACGTGGCAAGCTAACAAGCGCAAAAGAAGTCATAAGTCATCTGCGGAGCTCTAGAGACAAAAATATATTAGTATTATGGAATTGAAATCGCCGGAGAGCGAACGAAATAGTAAGTTAAGAATTTAAACCAATCGAAGTGAGACTACCGGTATTGAGCGAAGCTCGAACACATTAAAGCAATTAAGCTAATATGCAACTTAACTGTAACAATTATTGGAATATATTAAGTAGTTCCAATTTAGACTTAATTGATTATGCAAATTAACCTGTAGTTAATAAACGGCTTAAAATTTTAAATGCCAACACGAGGTTATCACTCCAGGCCGACGTCGCCAGTACTGCACCCTTCTTGCTACGATCCTAGGCGCTTTTCATACATTACAAACCTTTATTGCATCGGATCGTCTGGAACGTTGTTGGTGTGTTGTACAATTTCAAGGTCACAAAACACGGACAGGCCATCGTCCCTGTGCTTGGGATCAGGCGGTACATAAAAGTTGTTCAACACTTCCCGAAAGTTGGAAGAAAGATACACGTTCTGCATGCAGATGTGCGGCCCAGTAGTGCGCTGGTAATGTCGCAACAATGAAGATAGGTCTATTAACAGCTCTCTGTAGTCACCGTAATGTTGTATGTTGTTAAAGTCACTGACCAACAGTCCTTCGTGATTTGCACGACAGTGCCAAATGTAAGCTTGAAAATTGGTTACAGATTTATTGCATACTACACAACAATGCATTGAAGTATAATTGTGTTTTGAAACATATAGAAATAGATTAGTTTAATTTTTTATATATACAAAGACGCACTACTACGTTGCCACGTATTTGTTGAATTGAAAACTGAAACAATCGCAATATACGTGCGCCTATAAAACAAATACGAGACCTACCCCCTGTAGGGCCTCCAAGGCGCTATTAAAATCTATAGATGATTCATCAAAACGTAAAGCCGTATATTTGTTCTTCACCAAAGTCCCAGTCGCGCTTCAAGGGAAACAAATAATCCAATTTAGCAGGGTTCCAACGGAATTCCGATTTTGGCTAAAATTCCGAAAATATATATATATGTTCCGATTCCGATTCTGACCGGGTTCTATTCCTTTGCCGAAATTCCAATTTTTCGGTTAGGAGTTTTTATTCTGATTGAACTTTATTTTTGCCTATTTCTTCGTTTGTTTTCAAATTTGTTTGTTTCTGTTTGTAAGTATTCTCAGTAGCACAGTAAATTATTCCGCTGATTGTCAAAATGTGACTGCAATTGAAAACTTTAAGCTCTACCTTTAAACGAATATAACAAAATATAAACTTAAAATTCTACTTTATAGCGGCAACCAGTGATGTTAGCCCCACTAGTCCCCAAATGTAGCTCGATTTTTTGTTCAGCTGTACCCTTACTGTATGAAAACAACACTCCATTGAATTGGTTAATATTTAAAAAATCTGGGTCCTGTTTATTTATGATTTTATAAGCTTCATATTTAAAGTTTGAAATGCTCAAAATGTTTAACTGCATTTTAACTTAAGACCAAGTTGTTCTTTGCTTTGAGAATTGACAGGTTGCTCTTAGAATTGGCGGGCCTCCATTAATATCATAATTTTAAAGGTTAGTAGATCGCTAATACTCTCTAAAAGCTTAAACTAACTTGATTTAAGCTTAAGGTAAGTAATCCAGCAGTATTAAACTTATTTTGTAGATTAACTAAACTAACAGGTAGGTTTACGCTTAAACTCATTGCAAATCTTACATATTTTTAGTTTAACCTAACCTTAACAAACTCTTAAATACGCGTAATTTCTGAGCTGCACCCATTACTTAAACTAAAAATAAGTTTACTTAAACTCATGTTAAACTTAAAACATGTTAGTTTAAGTAAAACTTAAAATTCTAGTTTAGTCCGTCCAGCCATTTAAGTTTTATTAAAACTAATATTCAAGTTTAGTTTTAAGCTATAATTTAAGTTTAAGTTTTTAGAGAGTACAGTCAGCTATATAAGGAATTTTCATTGAAACTTTGAACAATACAGGCAAACATACTGCAACAAAAAGTCAAAAGCAATACACTTTACTTTATGATATAATTACTAAAATTCTGCTTCAGATTCCGGTTCCACAAAAAATTTGATTCCGATTCCGCTTTCTGCAAACTTTACTTCCGATTGGAACCCTGCAATTTAGCATCAGATCGAATATATTTGCGAAGGCCCGCAGATTCGATGTTTTACGTCGTTCGAATGTTTTTCATTGGTCATAATTTAGATAAATTTTCTACGAATGTGACCAAAACATTTTATTGTATTAAATACTGAATCATAGGATCTGCTGTCCTAGGTACTGTTTTAGGACCAGAACCTATTAAGAGCAATACGATATTTTCTAACGCATCAACCAAAGTAAAGTTATTTCAAAAGCATTATATTAGAGAGGACCACGGCGACACGTACTCTTCCTTGACCTCACTATTCCTGGCTTAGTTAAAATATGTAAACATACGCAGCAAAAATCAAATTCCCTACGTTTTAAAAAGTACGGGTGTGAATGTTTCATTGAGAAGAAAAACAAGTACGCGTAAAAAGCAATTCAAACGCCATTTTGCGACTAATATATTTGCAAAAAAAACAGCAGTGCGGCGGCCAAGAGCATAAAAACTAAAGGGGAAGACAAAGGAAGTGTCGCCTTTCGCCTCGTTCTTCAATGGCTATACTTGCTAGCAATGCAAGTCGCGGCAACTAAAGATAATTTTTGACGTTTATGCTATGCTTGGTGTGACGCTTTTCGTATGTTTTGTCATATGCAAAGTATAAAACCTAAAAAGAATGAGACAACCGTGAGTTGTAAAATTTGTGGCGCGTGCGTAACATGGGTTTAACTCCAAGCAGGTATTTAAAAATCTGGAGAATGAATCAGCGCCCCATAAAGCGAACTCGTTCCGGACGGGAGGTGTTTAAAAACCAATTTTTAATACAACTTTCAGCGGCGATTTTTAATGATCTGCAAGTTTATAATTTATCAGGGATAAAATTATTAGATTATAGGTATTTGACACAATGCAAAAGAAGCTACCTCGGTTTTCGCTCAAAATGTGGAAATCAAGTTGGTTCGCGTGCCAGAAAATTGTTTACTCAAAGCCTAGTTGAGTTAAATACATTAGAATCACAAATTTAACGAAAATTGCACTAAAATAACATTGCGTTTTACGTGCCCGCGTTCAAGGGATGCCCGGGGGGATCAGTTCCTCCTGTAAAAATTTTGGCCCCTAGAAAGTTTTTAATTTTGCTTGTAAAACTCATTGAAACCCATTGAATGCCCCTCCTAAAAAATTTTTAGCCCCCCTAGCAAGGTGAGTTGGCTACGGGACTGACGGTTCATGAATGATATTGGCTAAATTTTGCAATGGATCGTCAAATATATTTTTTAACCTTTTGGAATGTATTTTGACATATACATAGCTAGGTGTACTTAAGTTTGTTTTTGATCCTTCCAAAGTTTTGATAGTTTAAACTTGCAGTTGTATTTGTTGGCTGTTATTAAATCCAAACTTCCGAAATGAATATCGAACCACGGAACAAAGCATTCATTTGAGGGCGGGTAGGTTTCAGACGAATTTGAAACTTCTTTATTTTTTACTTAATATTTGAACATCAAATATATAACTGAAAGGCCAAATCTAGACGGTGAAATGGTGTATTGAACAGTTTTTAAAGGTCGACCAGGATTATCCATGTTACCCTTAGGGCGTTCCATTGCTTTGCGGTCAGCACTGTCGAATATAAAACGGCAAAGAAAAAATTTACCTGCCGATTTTTTAGTGAGACTATCGGACTGCATATACACCTTTGAAATAGTATTCGTTCTGGGATAGCCTGGTCAGCTTGGATATGTTCAAACACATCTTGTTTTACTGTGTTTCGCTTAAATAGACGTATGCACAGACGTATAAACTTTTTCGCAAGATTAGACGGGCTTAACGTGTACCATTCTTTATGCTTACGCTTTATATATACAATTCACCCGGATGGTGATTTTTATTTTTTAAAGTTATAAAACATCAGTCCTTGCAGTCCCGAACGCTGGTCAGCATTAATTTCGTGTTGAGACTAGGGTACACCCGAAGATGAAAAATACCTTAACCGGAGCTCAACATATAATTTGCCGGAGCCGGAGGCGGGGCAAGGATGTCTAATTTGTTAATTTTGTAATAAAGGCGTCGTGTTTTGGTTTACGCTTATGTCTTTCCAAAATCCGGCAATTTCTTTTTTACAAAAAACAAAAGTTGAAACATAATGACAAATCAAATTTATTTTTGCGAAACTTCGAGAACTTTCATAATCTGAAATTGGTGGAACCATCGGCAAAAATTCTCCCGTAAATCAGAGTCTAAGCTATAGGTCTAAATTAAGAAATTTGGTTGGTAGTGGTCTTCATCTGTTTTGATTCTTAGCTGCCTTTCCTTTATATTCGAGCTTCGGCATATGAGCGTGACACTGATTCAAGGCTAGCATATGTAGTTTATACTTTGAAGTATTAATGTAAGCCAAGTTTCGTGTACATTTATTTAACATATTACTGGTAAGAGTGGTCGTATACTTGTCATGCATCACCGACCTTGCCTATACTTGTCATGCGGCGCCGTCCGTCGCCGTACGTATCCGTCCGTATAACGAAGAACGCTGCGGCCTCAAAAGACATTAAAATCGTTTAGAAAGTATATTGCCAACTTATGCGTTGCAACCGATTTTATATTGAAGCAAGTAGATTGTTTTGGATAAGAGTACATATTCTGTGATTAAGTACTTGAATTTAATCAGTTTTGCGGCGGGCTTGTGGGAAACTTCGATGCAGAAATATTGCAGTGCCCCACACTATCTGATTATATATGTATATCTAGTATGCATATGTACACATAAATTTTAGGTGATACACAACACGCTTTTTGAGAATATCGGGTGTAGATTGTGAAAAAACGCTCCGCTACTTCGCTCGTTCACACAAAACTTGTAACCGATTTCAATGAAATGAACTCTAGTCACGCCCGTAGCCAGCTCACCTTGACTGTGGAGCAAACATTTTTCAGGAGAGGTATTCAAGGGGTTTGAACACTTATATAAGCAAGGTTGAAAATATTCTAGGTAGGACGAAAATTTTTCCATTTGGGCTATAGGCTTTACCATCCCCCTTCACACCAATGTCCAGCTGCGGCAATTTGTTAACATCCAGTCCCGTTTTTCCTATAGGTGAACCCTGAACTAAAAGAATTTAAAACTTGGGATGGAGGCTATGGGCTCCTAGCCGTCCTCTGTTTTATTCGAAACAACTTTTATGTGGACGCAGTATTTCGCAATCCAACCAATAAAATTGTGTTGTCTGTGTGTTAAGCGCCAGAAACTTGTTTTTATTATTAATATTAACGTTATTCGTGAAGATTTTGATTTTTGATTTGTTTTAATGCAACTTAATATTGGCGCGTCGGACGTTAGATTTGTTTTAATCAAGCAGGGATGACCTGTAGACAGAAGATGGCCAGGGGTTCAAACTTCCTGGAAAAAGTTTGCCTTTCCCATTTAGAACATTTTCAACCTTGCTTACATTAATTCATCGAAAGCCCTTGTATGCCATCCTGAAAATTGTTTAGCCTTCCCCTAAAACAATATGCTGGCTACCGGCCTGAAGCACGACAATCGCAGGAGTGTAGTCAGGATTTTATTTTGGTAAGGGAAAGGTTCATTTGTGAGCAGGTGCAACGGGCGAGAAAATTATTTGTATTCTAGATCCAACAGGTTAATCAACTTTAACACTGGTATTTTCTCAACTTGTCAAAATTTGCGAAAAAGAACATATCCACGTATATTTAACACTCCTGGTCGATCAGTTTGCCTCTCCTTTTTCTCTAGTTCCCGGGGCCTTTGTCAAGATTGAAACTTTTTACACTTTAGAGGGCCTCCGGCAAACTAATCTGCCATGTATGCAGGGCCGAATTAAAATAGTGGGAGGTCCGAGGCCCAGATGGCAGGCATGTCTTTTTTAACCATGATTCAATATATACCAGTACGCAAACTAAAACATTGTAATGAATCAAATCAGGGCCGGTCTTGCCAGTTATGTCCATTAAATGATAATTGTGCGGCCCCAGACAGGACATCGAAAAATTTTATACAGGTTCAAGTTTGGTACTTTTGCGCTTAAAAACGAGGCGCCTAGGAGTGATAGTGACTACTAACGTTAGTTATGAAACTGGTGCGGATCCAATGTTTTTTGGTTAGTAATAGGAAACTGGTTAACCCACACCATTTTCTCAACTACAACAACACCCTCTCGAAAATGACAACTGCAGCAGGATGATGTAAACTTTTGGCCTAAACAAGTAAGGGGACGTAGCTTTAAAATTCACTACACTGCATTTGCAGTGCTAAATTTTTTCCTACATTTGATCCATAAGGTTGATCAACCTTAATACAACGGAAAAATTGGTCGAGAATGCTCCATAGGCTCCCCTATATTGCTGCTCTTAAACCACAGTCAAGGGTATTGGCATGATTTCATTACTTATTTTCTATAAAGTAAAATCTCAAAATGGAGTTTGCCTGAGAGCATACTCTGAACGGGCTGAAGTTGCCACATTTAGCAGCCAGCAGCGAGGCAGTAATACTTAAAATATGTGAAATTTTTTAAATCTATTTCCTTGCTTGTCTTAAAATTCGGCCCCTGCATGGCACAGAGGCTTCCAGTTTTCCACACCTTATACGGCTAGATTTTTCGCTGGTTTATACTAGAAACAATCACAGGCATAAAATTTGTTTTGAAAACGGGAAAAGCGAAAAATTCAAAGGCCCGGACTTTTTCTTGTTTACTCTATATTATACGTACGTAAAAGGGCGCTGCTGCAGAACTGCTGTACTATTTGTAAACACTTCCATAAAAACACGAACTTTTATAGCATCACAACAAAAAATATCGAGCAGCTGATTTTTCCTCCTGACTACAAAAAATCGGAAGATGGAGAATATAGAATGACGTCCTTTGGTAGAGGGATTAAAAATTGTTTAACAGGGCAAGCTACGTAGGGCCTATGGACAGGTTTGCCACTATGACCTCAAATTTTGTCACATTCATTAAAATAATGCTTGTTGTAGAAAATTTTTTGCCCCTCTACGTATTACAAATTTGGCTGAGCCAACGTCGCAAGTTTGGCGAGCAAGAAACCAAACGTATTTTTAATCAATATGTTTCAGGGCGCTACCACAATTCAGTCCTCTTCCGGCCGGAATTGGTTCCTCTTCAGGCCGGAATTGCTGCAAAAAATCGATTCCTGGTCCTGTTCCGGCAAATTATATTTTTGTCAATATATACTTGAATATCCGGATAGACCTCAGCGCCGGCTCCGGAAGGATTTCTGCTGGAGGTTGTTTGATGTTAATCTTTGGTACAATTCTGTGGCAGAAATTGCCGGCATTTTGTAACAAGTAAGCGTAGACCAAGGAACAACGCTTTACAGATATTTGCCTAAAATTAGTAAGTTTAACGTCATTTTGACAACCTAATGTCGCCCCACCTCTAGTCTCATCTCCGGCTCCGGCAAATGTTGTTGATCTCGGGCTCTAGTATCTTTTACTTCCCATCCTCCGGCTGCGATTCTGGTATTCTTTTGTATACGATTCAACCTGGTTAATTCATTTCATTTCATGTCACTTCATTAAATCGTTACAATATTCCAGGTTTATTAATACATTGTAGTATATACGTTATACGTTCGCACGCTAATTGGTACGCGGAAAACGTGGTGCTCAATACAAGTGGTTACGTACGTATTTTCTCTGTTTGGTATATGCACACTTTTCTCAATGTGAGTACTCAGGGTCGTGCTCAGGGCCAGGATGGGGGCGAGTTAGAAAAGGCGTGCATTGTGGAATTTCAGAATGTAAAGGACACACTTTATTGCACGCGTTATACGCTATATCTTTTTAATTAGTGCTCATTACAGCAGATGATTACGTTTGGACAAGATACATCACTATATATGGCACAAGACGGGTCATTTATTTAATCCAAAGGGCCCGATTAGGGTTAGGTTAAGGTTTAGGCATAGATTTTTAGCGTAACGTACTGTTGTTTCCCCCTGCATTTGTATAATATGCGAAAATGAGCATGTTTGTATTATATATATACGTCTATATATATAAATATATAAATGTATGTATATATGTTACACATAACTAATCATAGGCAAAGTTTTGTCATATATATATATATGTATATATATATTATATATATTGCTCGAGGGAGTTATATGCAACGTTTGTCCGCAAACGAGGGCCCTAGGGCAGTTAAAAGTATTAGCTAAAGACATCGAGCGCTGTTCCAACTGGTCGAGGCCGAAGGCCGAGAGCATGGAGCTGCCCAAGAGTTTTTAACTAATGCATTCTTACTGCCCTAGGGCACAAAGCTCGAGGCTTTGCCGCCAGATGAATACCAAGGCTGTTCAAATGTTGCATGTAACGCACGCGGGCAATATGGCTGTTATTGCCGTGCTTTTTGGGCGATATTATATTTATTGCCGGCAAGTTAAATATCAGCGCCAGTGCTGGTAAGTATCCATTTGCAGATAAAAACATGTCAGACAGACCTCGATGGTGTCTACTTTCATAGACGCGGGTGCGCGAGTTCTCTATAGCATCAGTCAATTCAATAGGTAGGTACGTAACGTATCCATTTGCAGATAAAAAACATGTCACACAGACCTCGATGGTGTCAAATTTCTTAGTCACGGGTGCGCGAGTCTTCAAAAGTATCCGTCAGTTCAATGGATCGTATCCATTTGCAGATAAAAACATGTCAGACAGACCTCAATGGTGTCAAATTTCTTAGTCGCGGGTGCGCGAGTCTTCAAAACTATCAGTCAGTTCGATGGATCGTATCCATTTGCACATAAAAACATGTCAGACAGACCTCGATGGTGTCTACTTTCATAGACGCGGGTGCGCGAGTTCTCTATAGCATCAGTCAATTCAATAGGTAGGTACGTAACGTATCCATTTGCAGATAAAAAACATGTCACACAGACCTCGATGGTGTCAAATTTCTTAGTCGCGGGTGCGCGAGTCTTCAAAAGTATCCGTCAGTTCAATGGATCGTATCCATTTGCAGATAAAAACATGTCAGACAGACCTCGATGGTGTCAAATTTCTTAATCGCGGGTGCGCGAGTCTTCAAAACTATCAGTCAGTTCGATGGATTGTATCCATTTGCACATAAAAACATGTCAGACAGACCTCGATGGTGTCTACTTTCATAGACGCGGGTGCGCGAGTTCTCTATAGCATCAGTCAATTCAATAGGTAGGTACGTAACGTATCCATTTGCAGATAAAAAACATGTCACACAGACCTCGATGGTGTCAAATTTCTTAGTCACGGGTGCGCGAGTCTTCAAAAGTATCCGTCAGTTCAATGGATCGTATCCATTTGCAGATAAAAACATGTCAGACAGACCTCGATGGTGTCAAATTTCTTAGTCGCGGGTGCGCGAGTCTTCAAAAGTATCAGTCAGTTCAATGGATCGTATCCATTTCCAGATAAAAACATGTCAGACAGACCTCGATGGTGTCTACTTTCTTAGACGCGGGTGCGCGAGTTCTCTATAGCATCAGTCAATACAATAGGTAGGTACGTAACGTATCCATTTGCAGATAAAAAACATGTCACACAGACCTCGATGGTGTCAAATTTCTTAGTCGCGAGTGCGCGAGTCTTCAGAAGTATCAGTCAGTTCGATGGATCGTATCCACTTGCAGATAAAAACATGTCAGACAGACCTCGATGGTGTCTACTTTCTAGACGCGGGTTCGCGAGTTCTCTATAGCATCAGTCAATACAATAGGTAGGTACGTAACGTATCCATTTGCAGATAAAAACATGTCACACAGACCTCGATGGTGTCAAATTTCTTAATCGCGGGTGCGCGAGTCTTCAAAACTATCAGTCAGTTCGATGGATCGTATCCATTTGCACATAAAAACATGTCAGACAGACCTCGATGGTGTCTACTTTCATAGACGCGGGTGCGCGAGTTCTCTATAGCATCAGTCAATACAATAGGTAGGTACGTAACGTATCCATTTGCAGATAAAAACATGTCAGACAGACCTCGATGGTGTCTACTTTCTTAGTCGCGGGTGCGCGAGTTCTCTATAGCATCAGTCAATACAATAGGTAGGTACGTAACGTATCCATTTGCAGATAAAAACATGTCAGACAGACCTCGATGGTGTCTACTTTCTTAGTCGCGGGTGCGCGAGTTCTCTATAGCATCAGTCAATTCAATAGGTAGGTACGTAACGTATCCATTTGCAGATAAAAACATGTCAGACAGACCTCGATGATGTCAACCTTCTTGGTTGCGGGTGCGCGAGTTCTCTATAGCATCAGTCAATTCAATAGGTAGGTACGTAACGTATCCATTTGCAGATAAAAAACATGTCAGACAGACCTCGATGGTGTCAAATTTCTTAGTCGCGGGTGCGCGAGTCTTCAAAAGTATCAGTCAGTTCAATGGATCGTATCCATTTGCAGATAAAAACATGTCAGACAGACCTCGATGGTGTCTACTTTCTTGGTCGCGGGTGCGCGAGTTCTCTATAGCATCAGTCAATTCAATAGGTAGGTACGTAACGTATCCATTTGCAGATAAAAAACATGTCAGACAGACCTCGATGGTGTCAAATTTCTTAGTCGCGGGTGCGCGAGTCTTCAAAACTATCAGTCAGTTCAATGGATCGTATCCATTTGCAGATAAAACACATGTCAGATAGACTCGTTGGCTATTAGTTTCTCAGCCGCGGGTGCGCGAAGTCTCAAAAACATCAGTTCAATAGTAAGGTACGTAACGTATTCATTTGTAATTGAAACTTGCATTAGGGTAAGACAAAACTGTATTACGGTTCACTTAAAGCTTACTGGCTGCGTACATATGCCGCTTCCAATATATACTTAAAACTCTTAGTGGACCTTGCATTTTTTGCATTCTATTTCGTTTATATTATTTCTACAAGGGACCTGCTAAACTTCAATTCTAAAATTCAAACTAAAAATTTTTGAAACAGGTGTACGAATGGATGCTCGCTCGCCTCGCTCGCGAGCTTCCCTTTTATAACTGTATATAAAACTGTGCATACAAACGGTTCGGCCCAGCTTTGTAGACTTGTGTGTGGATAAAAGGTACGTACAAATCGACCCTATAGTTTTCAAATATACGTGGTGAGGTTAAGTTTAAAAATAAATGAAAACTACAAGGCATCATCACTCTAAAAACAGAAACACTATAAAACTTGGCTTCATTTTTTGTGTGGTTCCGGTACAATTTCTTGGAGTCCAGCATTTTTCTCCTCACGTATACGGTACACCCAATCGGATCTACTAAAATATATTGCCCGACAAATCGTCGAGAGACCATACGTAGTACTTTGTCGACCCCAGCAGCTGGTCGCCATATCTCGCCTGACCCTAGGTAAGCCAAACTCTGGCGACAAATGGCGGATCGACGAGTGGTCGAGATCCCTGTCCGCTGAGATGTTGGTCTACAAATTATACGTTCACGACTTGTCGGACGACGAATTCTCAAAGACCGTAGCCACCTCAACTTGCCACATGTATTGCCAAATGCAGATTTTTTTGTTTTTGCTTTGCTATTTTTATTAAAACCAAAATTTGCTGTAGAAATTCTTAAAAAATCGAAAGTTAGATTTCAGCTTAAGAAAAAACTCCCTAGTGTTTAGTCCGTTACCCGCGAGAAAACCATCCCTATTTTTAACATCCCCGTGTTTAAAAATTTTTCTGTATCTTTGCTAAGTGTGCGGTGGGTGCACATATGCATCCCTGTGCAATATGAGACGTTAAGGTAGCTTGCTTCATACATAAGGAGCAACAAAATACAGAATAATTAGTTTTTTTACTATTTACGAGGTCGAATACACAAAATATCTTGCGCGCTAGCAAGGCTCCCAAATATATATGAAACAAAGTCGCGTTTTATACAGCCCCTGTTGTTTAATAGAGCTCTCTGTATTGACTCTTCAAACAGAACATGCATACCCCATCTTCCAAGCCATGTCACGGGCTTGTTGTTAAGGTTGAAAATTTGCTACGGGTGCCAAAATTTTCCAGGGGCTGATCGCCTCGTTCCGTGCGCTCTGGGTATAGGCCCTGCTCTTTCGACAAAGCCGTCAAAAATATAAAAGTGTGAATGTGTGATTGTGATATGTAGTACAAAGAACAAAAACCAGTAAAATTAAAATATTTAAATATAAAAACACAACACAACACAGTATTTTGCAAAGCAAAGCAACACTGCGTATATGAAATTGCAAAACCTTCCAATGGCAATATATTGGGTTTTGTTGCATCTGCTAAATATTTAAATGCAAGAGTTTTCATTTTGTGAAATTTGACTTGGTAGGGATAGTGTTCGAAAACACTAAAACGGGTTGTTTAAAAAGTGTCAACGGACATTGTTAGGGTTGCCAGTGACACTGAAACACTGCCCCTGTGGCTGCCGTGTCTTGGTAGAAATTTTAACCACACCAAGCCCTGGTATAAGTCGTAGAATTTAGAAGCAAGCCTTGTTTAGGCGCAACTTTTAGTATCATTATCACACAAAAACTGCTAAAATTTATAAATTTTGTACTAAAATATAAGAGCGGTTAATTTCTCACTGGGACGCCCCTTAACTTGTATATATAAAAAATCACTCGCACTTGTAGCTAGCAGAGTAGCGGTATAAAATGGACCGCGGAGCCACTTTTCAACGTTGTAACGCTTTATACACCGACACAAATAGAGACATAACCATCATAAACCAGTAAGTGCCGTGATGGGATTTAAAAATTTTAACATATCTTCGTATTCAAACTGTTTTTCGAATAATCCCTTTTTCAACTTCTTTGTGAACACTTAAGATAGTTGTAAATAAAGCCAATAACACAGATTTCTACAATTTGCGAGCGTGCATCACAGATTTTATACGGATAGCACGTATATGAATACGTACTATGCACATGGATACTAGGTGTATATATTGTACTCGCTTTATCTTGAAATACTGTTCTCCACTACAGATCGACTCCACTTTGAAAATCTAATATAAAGTCGGCTTGTATATTTGTTCCGTTTTCTTTTGGATAGTGGTTTGTTGAAACTTTTAGTCTTAATAAAAAACAGTATGTAAAAATGTATAAAACGAGTTTCAAAATTGGAAGCTGGATGTGGCGAATCAAACAGACTTTTCGGATACAAAATGTTCCACTATTCTTCCAACACTGTATCTTGCGATATGAACAGTCCAACCATCTCGTTTCATTAATAGCTGGTCAGAGCCTTGAAAGGCTAGCGGTTGTTTTTACCCGTTGGCTAACAATTGGCGCCGTGCTTGCTTCGGCAAAGTTTAAGTACTGCAAATGCACTATTTTTGTACGCGTCTGCGTCCACGATGTTTTGCTCAATCATAAACAAATTGTCTCGGTAAGTCTCGTCGTTCATTTGGGTTCGGGTTCGGTTTCGTTCTCGACTTTTTGAGTCTCGGTAAAAGTATCTCAAACCGAGGCTAAAAGCTCCAAAACGAAATGACCGCCAAAAGGGCGAGCGAAAAGCCACACATTTTTCATGCAGTGATACAAATGACTTGATAATTGTCTTTCGTCTTGTTAATATAAAAAATGCTTTTATGCAAGCAGCGGAAACTGACATTAATTCATTTTTTAAGACTGAACCAATATAGATTTGATAAGAAAACATATTTTAATACAAAGCAAAAATGACACGTTTTATATACAAACCTGAAAGTTTAACGAAATTGCCAAAACCTTTACAATTCAGATTTGTGCAAATTCGAAAAATCCGTTTCAGTACGAGTCCACAACTTATAACCAAGACCGAGACGTTTTAGTATCTGTCTCGGTTTTTTATTGAACGGGAAATTACAATATATATATATATATATATATATATATATATATATATATATATATATATAATATATATTAAGTTGTTTGGTTTTACGCTAATTTTCTGCAAATTTTCGGAAATATATTCCTCAAAATGGTGACAAAGGTAAAAACAAAACGTGCTATACAGATAAATTTTGCAAAAAATGCAAAATTTTACACACCAAAATTGCAGAAACCTCTGGCAAAAATTCTACCGGAGTGGGAGCCGGAGGCCGATTTTCTGCCGGAGCCGGAGCCGAAGTTAGGCCTCCGGTTGTAGCCGGCGTATATGAATAGATCAAGATGCAACTGGAATTCGTATATAATACAGGAACCGGAAAACAAAAAATGCGTGCTACGGAAAAATGAATTTTGCAGCTATTTTATCTGTTGTATAAGGTGTATAAAACACACCATTTAGAAAGCCAAAATAATGAAACAAAAGCAGTACCTTGGAAAAGTGTGATATATTATGGACTTTTATTTTAGACGGTGTTTAACTCATATTTGCAAATATCTCTAAATTGCTGTATATATATAATTTATTTATAATGTTATACGAAATCTTGGCAATTTCTTCCTTATACTTGTACACATAATAGGACGAAACGCACTTAACAGATAATTTTTTGCAAAACTATGCAAAAGTTCACTACCGAAGTTGTCGGGACCTCCAGCACAAATTTTAGCAAAGCCGTAGGAGGATTTTCAGTTGGATCCTGAGGCAGACCTCCGGTTGTACACTGGTATGAGTATAATTGACTTTTATGACCTTAAAAGTAGATTTTTTGAATTAGGTATACCTAATATATATCCATTTACGAGATCGGACACTCAAGCTGCCCGTCCCTCTTTTCTATTCCATTTATCGCAGGACTGAATGCTACCTGCAAATCAATAACTTTTTTGGCGTATTTTAAGCATCGCCAATGGAACATTACGCCGAGGGCGAGCGTGCGAATACCACAAATTGTGATGATTTGATGGATGTTGATGACCCAGAACAACAGCTTGGGTCTGAGATCGATTTGCTGATGGGCACTGATAATGGCGATTTTGCAATGGATGTTGATGACCCACATGATGGATTGCAAATAGATGAACCAATGGACACTGATGATGGCGTTTTTAATACAATGGACGTTGATGACTCACAACATGAGTCGCCAATGGATGAACCTATGGATACTGATGATGGTGTGAACGTTGATGACCAACATGGATTTGTAATAAAATTTGATTGGTAAGACCATAAGTCGATAATGACTCATTTACAAGAGTGTGCAACTGGGTAAACACTGTAAAAAAGAATGTGCCCGGAATGCGTCGCGTTTTTCCCTACTCTCCTTTATTTAAAGGGGGTACAATCGGTGCGAAACATGGCATTTTATGTATGCTGCGTTAAGCATGGTCCCTTTATAGTTTAATTTAGGAGTATGCATAGCGATCCTCCCTCTAAAATAGGGGGGTTTGGCAAAAAACGCAATGCGCTGTGGTACATTTTGTCCCATGCGGGACCCAAGAGTTGCACGCTCTTGTCATGATCCACCCTTGGTAAGACCGAGACTGGATCATATATAATAAACAAGAGTGTGCAACTGGGTACATTCTATGTATAAAACATGCACCCAGCGCACGTTGGGTTGTTAGTCGACCCCCCACTCCTTAGAGGGGATTAAAATTTGCACAAGACGAAAAAATACATATATATGTGCCATTGGTCAAAAAGTGGTTCGCTTATAGTCTTAAAATAGCTATATATCATGGGATAAGGGGGTACAGCAAAATCGCAACGCGTTTGGAACGTTTTGTGCCGCGCGAAATCTGACAGTTGTATACTGTTGTCTGTAATCATCCACTCTTGGTACAGACCAACAAGAGCAAACAAACGGACGCATTCTATAATCACGCAGGAATCAATTCGCGTGGTACGCGTTTCTGTTAGGCAACCCTAATGTTTTTGAAAGTAAAAGTTGCGTTGTGACAACATAACCTTTGTTTGGTAGACAATCTTAACACATTGATGTCAATGATGCCTCGCTACTGATCAGTGTACAACCACAAGTCTGTTTCCGGCTCCGCCAGAAAATCGGCCTCCGACTCCGGTTGAATTTTGCAGGAGATTCCCGCAATTCCGGTAGTGAAATTTTGAATAGTTTTGCAAAAATGTAATTGATTTGTTCAAAACTTTTCGTACAATTCTGAAAAATTGCGTAATTTCGTAAAAAATGTATTCGTAAAAAACCAAATGATTTAAAACAACACTTTTTTTACATTTGCTATATAATTTATCATTAATATTTTTATACTACATTTTGCCCAACCTTCGGTTTTTACCTCCGCCTCCTTCAAATTGTGTTGATCTTCGGTTCCCGGTATTTTTCACCTCGGGTTGCACACTGCTATGCTACGGGTGCAGATGATTTGTATTTTAGTTGCGGTCGGCATGTTAGAAGAAGATTTCCAAGAAAGAAATCGCCGTATATATTATTCCAAGATTGCTGCTTCAAAGGACCGCTTTTTCAGTTGACAACGGATAACTTTACCGGTAAGTTTTTTATTTGAGCGCTAGAAACCGTTGTAGCTTGTTTTTCATTCATGGGCGGCGAAATTGGTTGGATTTGAAATTGTAATTTTCCAGACTCAATAAAACTGTTCACAAGTCAACGATGTGTTACACCGGCTGCGGGTTTCCCTGTATATTTTTGAACTGAGTCTCTCACTTTTTCTGTACCACACAGAACAATATACTGAACACTGCAAAATAGCTATTCTGACTTTAACTTCATATACTATTTTAAACGCCAATTGCGCAAAGTTTCTCGTCGGTCACCCACAAACCAGTATTAATGCTCGCAAGTAGTTGCATTTAGTCCCTCCGTCTTCCTTTCTCACAATGAGAAATTTTGGTTTCAGATCGCTATTGTATTAAACTTCCTTCCCTCGACAGGTTGATAGTCTTAGGCAAAAACATAGGCTTGAACTTAGGAAGGTCTTTCCTTTAAATCTGAGCCTAAGCTTAACCTTAGCATATATCTATAGTCTTATTTTTCACGGTCGCCACATGTGCCGCGACAACGAAAAAGAATGTTCAGTGCCGAAGATAAATTTTAAGTGAACCGTTTACACGAAGGCAAATATTTACCGGGTCGGATGAAACTTGAATTTTGTCTCCAGTAAAAATGTTTTTGTTTCAGCCTTGAACGAATGTCTAGAAAATGATGAATACCTGAATGCTGAAAAATGCTCTTCGAATTTAATGTGTATTGGTTTAATGCCAATAGTAAGTGTGAAACCCCTACTTTATATAGCAGAAGTATGTCTAAAATTTACGGCTTGTATTCTCAAATGTGTAGTATATACATATCGCCAGTTAACGATAGGTTTTCAAACAGCTGAACAATAGTTTTTAGGAATTTGAATTTTGCATGAGAAACCGTACAGGTGAACTAAATAAAATTTTAAAAATTCTAGATTTTCCCTTTTAATACGGAATGCAAATTATAATGCAACCTATGTTCGTAGAGATATATTCAGTTGTTGTCCGTTTTATACCTATATATCTGTTCAGGGCAACAGCCGTGTCTGCCTATGTTTTTACCTTCAGCTGCGTATAATTTTTGGATTGCCCTTGCTGCGTGGTATTAATCGACCAACGCTCCAGTAGAACTTTTGACAGAAGTTCCATAAAATTTTATTAATGAATTTTTTCGTATTTTTATGCTTTTTTGTTAATATGCCATGATAACTTTTAAAATTAATTCTTTTTTATTTGTAACCGTCCAAATTTAATCGAAAGCTTCCGATTTCAGTTGCGCAAATGTGAATGTCTTGAAGGTTTTCAAGACCAAAATCCTGGAGCGAATCCTCGAAATCCGGAGTACCGTGGTAAGCACAAAACGTTTAGTATTGATTTTCGGTTAAAAAACCTACGCTACAATACCGTTTAAATTTTTCATACAACTCCTGTCTAATAGTTATATTATTTTTCAAACAACTGTTACGTATATAATTAATTCATTTTAAGAAATGATATTGCATCCTCTGAGAAATATTTTGTGGAAAATAATAAACTAATTCCTACATTTTTGGTTAACTGTGTTTCATCCATTATAGCTGAGGAGAGGAGCGTGTTTCTGCAGGCGTACAATACATAAAAGTAAAAGATTTAGAATAGTTTTTGTTTAGGCTTAGCATTAGGCATAGGCTGATTGTATCCTTATCCGTACGGTGACACTTGGGCATAGGCTTGATCTTCTAGGGTCATGTTTGAAAATGCAAAAGATAAGTTCGGAATGCGCAATTATCAGGACCGTAATTGTAATGTAAGCCTATCCCTGGCTGACGAAACGCTTCTCCTGTCAAATACAATGTTTTAATGCAGAACATGCTACCTTCCACAGCTGCCCCCACACATATACCCGGTTTCTTTAATATCTACTTTCGTGCATAATGCCGCTTCGCCGTATTCTGTAGCAGTATTTTCAATAAAATATATTATTTAAATGTTTGGACGCAAAACATATAAAATATTCTGAGGCTTCGATATCATATGTGTTTTATATTTTGTTTTGTTTTTTCGGTTTTATGCCATTCTGCTGTATGAGAGGCGGAGGACTGAGTTCATATCTTTGGATAACTTTAAAACCCAGACAGATTTAACAATGGACGATCTATATCCATGGGGTGATAGTAGCTGTATCCCATCAATCCTGTATCCTGTGTTGTTGAAAATAGTAGAACTGCTCGTACCGGATAATCCTCAATCAAGGCGTATGCAAGGAATATGAAAAATATAAAAAACCGGAGTGGGGGAAAATAAGCAAGGGTTTGAAAATTCGGCCAATGTAAAGAACAGGGGTGGACAAAGCATATTCCAACGCCTAAGCCTAAGCCTAAGCATAAAAGAATGAGCATATTCCTAAGCCTAAGCCTAAGCCTAAAACCTAAACCGAGCAAAAAAATTGGTCTAAAGCTTAAGCTTGCTCTTTTCTAGTACCACGGAAAAACGTTTCTCCCTTGATCTTTACATGGCCCGAATATTCACAGAAACTATTTTTTTGCAAATATGTTGGTTTGGCATGTTCGTACTCAGTTTGACCTGATGGTTTTCAACGTATAACTTTTACCGTGGTGCGGCTCCTTTATTCGAGCGGTTCCAGAGGCACGAGTCAACGTTTGTTTAGGGTTCGGCAACACTGAATATAATTTTGTTCAATAAATCGAATGAAGCAAAATTGTACGAACTTGCAAAATTGTATATGTGGTTGTTTACAGAAAAAGATGACGGCGGATCCTCGCAAACTAACTCGCGCCCATCATCTTCGACTTCTCAAAAAACAATACCAAAAATGAGTTATGCTGGAGTGTACAAATATTTTTGCAAAGCGACCAAAAATTGTGCCTATGCAGGTCAATGTCTTTTATATTTTGACTCGCCGCTAGTGCTGAAAGATTTATCCATACTAGCGTTTTGTTTTATTATGTGCGAGGGTGTAAACGAATAGCAAAATAGGAAGCAAAAACGGATATAGAAGTATATAATGTTTCAAAGTTGTTTTTATAATTCCGCAAACACAACCTAATATTCAGGAGTGGAAACATTCACTGGTATTTCTAAAATTTTGAAGAAAACTGCAGAAGCCCCGAATTTTTAAAGAGGCGATTGATTTCGTAATTTTTATTTCATTTCGAACAATTGCAGTGTATTAATACATATTTATAATGAAAAATAAACAAGATGAAACTAATCTTGAGCGTGAAAATATTAACAGAAGTTCCGGTATATATTTCTATAACGGAAACGGAACGTACACCGATTTTCAACTAAAACGGAAACGGATATCCGGTTACACCTTGAACTAAAGTACCGAATTTTAGCTTGAGTTTGTGATGTTCTGTAGTACACTATACGCTATGGTAAAAACATGCATAAATCAGCTATAATATACTTTATAGATGTGAATGAATGTCTAGCAGAGCCAAAGCCATGTTTAAATAAAAAAGTTTGCCAGAATATGTTTGGAAGCTATCGGTGCCATTGCAAACAAGGATTTGCTACAGATGCCAAATTTTGTACAGGTAAAAGTATAGGTAGTTGTTTTTCAGTGCCGGCACAGACAGAGGTTGGGCTCCCGCCAAATTCTATGGTATGGGTCCGCAAACTCGCGAGCGAAGCTAGCAAGAAGCCAGACGCATTTTAAAATTCCGGCGGTTTATTTCAACCGGTTAGGGTGACGGCCTATTTAGGGATGGGCCCCAAAATGGGGGTATGGGGTGGCTGCTCCGGCTCTGTTCTTTTTTAATACAAACCAAACTATTCATCCTTCTTTTAAAGATATCATATCATATGATTCTAAATTCAACATCACTTTTAAAACACAAAATTGTTGTTGGTATATTAAACGTTCGTAAAAATTCAACTATAAAAGACATAATTTACTATTTTTTTCACAGTTTAGTTGTATTTCAATTTATGCAAGTATAGAAAAACAAAATTTGTATTTTAGACCAACGCACCGAAAATCTATTTCAAATTAACTTTCCCCACATAGCCAAATTTTGCTAGGGATATTCTGCAGTTTTGAAATCGTCACAAGTTTTGAATAAGCCTTTTTAAGACTCCGAAGTATCAGTGAGCCTAAAATCATGACTAATTTTGTTGTTCTACCGTAAATGCGAAATTGCAGATGGCAACTTGCTTATCAACCTGTGGGTTATTTCTTGATTGTGACGTTTAACGCAATCTAAAGTCCTATTTTAAGCGTCGCCACAACATGTACCGCGACAACGAACACAGAAGTTTAATGTTAATGGGTCAGAAAGTAAAAGTATAAGTACGTAAATTTAAACATATGGGTTCGGGTTCATATTTAAGGATAGGGATCTGCGAAGTTGGAGATTCGGGAAGAGGGATTGAGGTACTTGGAGACTGGATGCAAGACATAAACTTAAACATTATTCCAGTTGTATACTCTCCATGGTTTTGTACTAAAGGGTTGGCTGGAAAAACTAACCCGCCGTCGCAGAAAAATTTTCCGTCCTTATTTTTAGTTTACTTTCACCCAGAAACATGTTTGGCTGTTTTCGGACTTGGGGTTTGAGAACACAGAACGCTATTCGGGTCTGTGGAAATAAAAAAACAGATGTTTCTTGTGTGTCAGCTTTTTCAATATGAATAGCATATATACTACACCTCATTTAGAATTGGATAAGCTGTGAATGATTGTGCATGCAGGTTTATTTTTTATTTGTGCAATTCTGTTTTTAGTTTTTATTTAAAAATTATGTTTTAATGCTTAGGAAGGGAATCTAGACTACATGCCGTGAGGCATGTTTATTGAAAAAACGAAACTAGCTCAAAGATTTGCGAAGAGTTTTATGTTTTTGTATATATACTCGGGGGTCGAAATGCGGATGTCCGTCTGTCTGTGGATCGGTTCGTCTGTCGGTCTCACGAGTATCTCAAGAACCGGTTAACGCGTTTTGATAACTTTTTTGTTTTAAGTAAAACTTATTTTCTTGGAATGTGAATCTCGCATGGCAGATTGAAAATTCTAGGCCACCATTTCTCCTACGGTATATAATCGTAAGCTGTCACAAATTTTTGGATACATACATATTTTATTCATTGTACATATGTAAAGATATAGGACTTGCACATGAGTTAAATGTGCCATAGTTTGTTGTCTACGTAAATTACTGTACCGTAAGTTTATGCTTTAAATGTGGGGCAACAATTTTCGAGCCTACGAGACTTTGGGTTGAACTACTATTTATAGTCTTGTTTTAAGCGTCGCCACAACATGTACCGGGAAAACGAAAAAGAAAGTTGAGCGTAAATGACTTGGAATTTAAGTATATGTACTAATTATCAGTCCACGTTAATAATGGGGACCTGCAACCTTGGAGATGAGGGTGGATTGATCAGGCACTTAGAGAATTGAAGCTAGTCTTAAGCTTAGGGAAGCGTATGCTTATAAGATTAAATAGATGCGTTTAGGCTTAGGTTTTAGTTTAAGTTTAGATTGATACTTTAAACATAGACCATATATGCTTGCTTGAAATTTAATGCATGAGTGGTGTGTAATGTTTTTTGGCAAAAGTTCCTAGCGAAGGTGAAGGGCCGAAACAAAAACATACAGAGGACAAACTCGCGGTTTATATATACAGTCGGCAGAAATTTTATATGATTGTGGTTGGCTAATCCTAGCAGCGTAAAATTTAATAAAATAAGCTGCAGACATTAACATATGTGCTGTAGCGTCCCTTAAACATATATACTTGTTAGCAGAGTTTTTCCGGAAAAAATATGACCAGATTTTTTTCTTTTTCCAGAAGAAAATGAAAAAATGGAAAAATTTGTTCTTTCCCTGCGTGATCCCACTTTTAGCCAGCAGCCTATAAGCCTGGGCCTAGCATGAACTATATATTGTCTTGTTTTTTAAGCGTCGCCACAATATGTACCGAGAAAACGAAAAAGAAAGTTGAGCGTTGACTTGGAAAGTAAGGAATCAGTCCATAATAAAGGGGACCCACAAACTTGGAGATTGGGGCGGATTGATCAGGTACTTAGAGAATTTAAGTTAGTCTTAAGCTTAGGCGTATTATATTAATTTGGTTTGTGTTTACGTTTAGCTTTTGGCTTAAGTTTCGATTATGCTTTAAACATGAACCATCTTGCTTGAAATTTGATGCATAAGCGGTTAGAGGCGGGTGCAACAATTTTTGACGGGGGTGGGTTAATGGATGGGGAATCTGGGTGAGTAAAGAAAGGGTTGCAATTTATGAAAACGTTAACCAACAAGCAGCGTTTGCGGTTTTGTCTGGACGGCTTTGGAACTTTTTAGCTAGAATTTTGTAATTTTTATTGGTTCATCAAACGCCCATTATATTCGTATACACATAGAAGTATTCCGTTTGAAAAATTTGGCTCATGTTTCACTATAGGAGAAAGTCTACGAAACCTAAGCCTAAGCCGATAAGCCTAAGCCTAAACATACGTTATAGCACAATCTTAAGCCTAAGCGTAAGCCGATAAGCCTAACCCTAAGCCTAAACATACGTTATAGCACAATCGTAAGCCTAAGCCTAAGCCTAAACATACGGTTTATCCTAAGCAAGCCTAAGCCTAAGCTTAAGTTCCTAATTCTGCAATTCCAACAGTTCTATTGTCTCTCAACGGACAGGCCGCTATAAACTTAAAATAGAGCAAATATTTTATAGAATGGGCGAGCTTTTAGGCGGCAACAAGGCTATCAAAACATTTAATACTGCGCTTGAGAATTAATAAATCTATTTTAACCTCTTCATGAACCGAAAATAAACTTTTAGAAAATTTTGTGTTTAAAAGAAAAAATATCGTTGGCGGATAGCTTCTCACCCGCTTCGCTTGTTTTTACCTTCAACTTGTTCTCACGTAGCGTAACTTTCGGCTCTGTTTTAATTTTAAATATATTATTTATAAAATCCATTAATTTGGCATCGTCTCGCTCTTGTACACTTCCTTCCGTACATATTAAATCAAGTTAGGATTTAGGATTAGCGTTTAGGCTTAGGCAAAAGCTTAGGATTCGGTTTTAAAAAAAGTCTTTTTACCAAAGCCGCCTTACAAAATTGTGGCTAGCACATAAAACTATATTTTCTATATTTTTAAGCATCGCCGCAACATCTACCGGGAAAACGAAAAAGGAAGTATTTTATTTCTGTTGGACAAAATATGTAAACATGAACTGTTTTTGTGCAATTTATTTTATATGGTTTGTATCTCCTCAAATCTCTTGCCTGCCGTTTAAAGTATGTGCCTTGTTTTTTTATTATATATCCGATTCATAACTTTTAGCAAACTTTTTAGTGAAAAACCGAATTGAGAATACAAGTCTAGACCGCACGCTGACGGCTTCGGTATACATGCTTTATATATTAAAAGACATTAATACTTCTAGCTTTTATATTTTTTCATATGCGCGGTGGTTTAAAATAGGCTTTGAATAAAGTTTGCAAACCACCCTAAAAATTCACTGTTTTGTTTTTGGCTTTAGTGTTTTTTAATAAAAGCAACGCAAAAGTCCCAGCTAAGTTGTGAAATTGTTCACACAAATTTTTTTAAATTAAAGCTAATCTGCTAAACTTGCCTATAAAATTAGCTATACCAACTATTGCTGTTTGAGTCTAGGAATAAATAGTGTTTGTACATTCTAGGTATTTGCTTTAGGGTTTTGGGATGCGAAAAATTTACATGTAGCGTTTAGAAACTGGGGCCCCATCAAAAGGTTTCGAGTCTTTTATAGTCATCCTGCAAAGTGTTGAATTTCTTACCTTCAGTACTTGTTATTTTTTACTGCCTTTCATAAACCTTGGCTATGTATGGGTTGTGACATTTACTGTTTCAACGTCTCGCAATGGGCATACCCATATCTGTCATTTGGACCAATGTTTATTTAGGATATTTGTTGAGAAATTTTTATAAAAGGGGGCATTTTCAGCGTGTATAATCAATTGGTTTTCAAACTTACTCACCCCTGTGAAAAAAGTAACCTTTAAACTGGGGGTCTTTTTCGTTATCCCCTCCAGCCGGCGTTTGCTCAAAGTTGATGAGATTTTGAAAATTGTGGCATATTTGAGCTTACCTCCCTTAGTGTTTCCGCGACCAAATTTAAATTTAAAGATAATCAATTGATTTTTAAGTTCTCATATCAAGGTTCCCACTTGGGATCCATGAAAGTTTAGACAAAGTATAAACCATTCTACGCACTTTGTTCTTGCGTGAAGCTGAGTCCAATTGTGTTTAGAGTCCTCCCAAAAAACCAGTAATGCAGATCGACTTTACAAGAAAAAATATTTTCACGTTTATGGTGCTTGATATGTTTTCATGCATTTTAATTGTACAATAGCCATGTTTTGGTTTTTCCTTTTTTGTGATAAAATGAAAAAAATGCCTGGAAAGTTTTATTGTATCCTGCGTTTTTTACAGTTCATATTGGTGTTTATACTTTAAAGTTTGCGGTACGCTGTCTATTTTGTTGTGTCGAAACGAATAGGATTTTGGCGCACGAAAAACAATTCAACTCAACGAAGTTTGTTTCCTTGCGTGAGCCTCGCATTGGGGTTTTAAAACTCTTAGCAACAAGCCATAAAATTGTAAAAGCCTATAAAATTAGGACTATATTAAAACTGTTTTGCTAAAGTAGATATGCATATAAAAAGCAGCTATAGCGACTACGGCAGTTTGAATCTATGTATTTTATGATAAGCGTTTGTGCACAATATTAAAATTGCTTAGGGTTTTCGGGTATGAAAAATTTAGGGTAGCATTTTATAAAAACTGGAACACCTTCAAAAACTTTGCTTGCAACTGTTTAGTTTTTTATACCGCCTGTCATTTTTAAACTCTGGCGTTGTGTGGGTTTATTATCAAACTGCTCGGACAATATCAGCGTGTTTGATGTGTTGATATTCCCCCAGCAGGTATAAAAAACAGCAAACGATAATAAAATTTTAGGATACAATTTTGTAGGACGAATTAAATATGTTTCACGCAGCCAGACTTCTATATTTAACATATGAAGTTCAGAATTTTTGCTTTGTTTTTCAAAAAGAAATGACTATAGATGCTTGGTTTTTATTTAAGTTTTAGCCTTTAGCCTAAAATTAAGCCTAAATCATGAGCCTATGCCTAGTTTCTGTTCGGCATGCCTTTTAAAAGTTTTTGGATTAACCTATCTTAATGAATATTGAGTGTCGGTATATAAAGTCGTATTTTCGACTTTCGCTCGACATGTAGTCCCACTACTACTGGTATGCCGTTGAACATGAGACTGACTTTATAGGGATTGGTCATGTATTGCGATATTTCACTTGTATTTGTTTGTTCATAAACGTTTGTTCTGGATACCTTTTTGTTTTTGTTGCATTCATGTATTGCAGTTTAATACTTGGTTGTGTCTTCCTTGCCGAGCTTTTATCCATAGCATTTGTCTTTATTTATACACCGGGTGCAAGTTTTTATTGTTTCATGTTTAATTTGTTGTTTTTAAAATTTAATACCCGCAATAAAACCTGGACTGTATTTGCCCACGGAAGGCTGCGATCTGTTTTGGTCCAATCCTGCGCAAAAATTGTTCTATCTCATCCACTTCGGATATGCAGTTTCAACAACGGACCCAAACCAAAAATTTAAAGTTTTCCTTTCATGTCGATAAACGGGTCTGTTTGATTGTGGAGACTTCATGAAAGGAAAGTGAGAGGTCCATGTTCAAGAACCGCATAAACAGCATAAACAGTAGATTAAACTATAAGCCTAACACTAACCCTAAAGTGTTTAAAAAATTTTAAGACTAAGCCTAAGCCTAATTGAAAGCCTAAACATAGCAAATAACCTGGTTTATTAAAATCTGAGTCTATAAAAGAGGAAGTAGCCATGCCAAAGTTTAGTTTTTATGGTTTAATCAAGATTGAATTATTTATAAAACATGAGACTCATTTTAGGTATTGGTCATGTATTGCGCTATTTCACTTGTATTTGATTGTTCATGACGTTTGTTCTTCATACATTGTTTTTTATCGTCGCATTCATATAGTATCGTTTAACGTATACTTGGTTGTGTCTTCCTTGTCGAGATTTGGCCATGACATTTGTCTATACACCGGGTGCAATTTTTTATTGTTTCATGTTTAATTTGTTGTTTTTGAAATTTTACCAGCAATAAAAACCTGGACTATATTTTAATATATGCCCACGGAAGGCTGCGAACTGTTTCGGTCCAATCATGTACCCAAAAATTGTTTTTTATCTTTAAACCCCACGGTTTTTAATTTTTTAAAAAGCTATTAAAAATTGTTTTTTATCTTTAAACCCCACGGTTTTTAATTTTTTAAAAAGCAATTAAAATATTAAAATTTGACGAAATTCTGCATATTTTAAAATTCATTTTTTCAGCTATTGCGCGATACAAAAAAATGTTTTTTATAGTTTTTGTAGGGCTCGTGGAAAAGGCAGAGGTCGAATACCTGTTTGTACCTTAGAGTCACACCTTCGGTGGATAATTATCCTGGCCAATGTATTAAAACAGGGCCGGAACAGTAAGTCTAGTAGCCTAATCCTAAGCGTAAGGAGCATATTTCTTAGCCTAGGCCTAAGCCTAAGCCAAGCAAAAAAATAGTCTAAAGCTTAAAGATTGCAGTCCAACAGTAAAAACGTTCCGCCCCTGATTCTAATACATGGGCCATTTTCCTTCTCCTTCCCCCTCTACGCCCGCCCCACAATATAGTGGCTGTCAGTGGGACCATTACAAGCAACAGTAGTTGTCAATATAGATTAAATTTTTACCAGTAGTTGTCAATTGAAAACACAGACATTGCACTGTTGACAACTACTGTTCCCAGTGAAATACAGCAAGTGTCAATTGGTTGTTACATTTTTGCACCGAAGCTGTTGATCACGGACGAAAATATTAAAGGTATTGTAAACTCTTCCATTCACGAAAACCACGTTTACACCTACTTGCTTTAATTTTTGACAAAATAAAAATTAAAGAAATTTGTGCAAAAATTTAAAGAGAAGTCGTAAATCAACAATTAATAATGTATAGACGCTGTTAATAAAACCATAATGTGAAACCCCAACACGGCAAGCGTCAATTGACGATGGCAAAAACCACACACCAAACGCAAAATAAAGTGGCCCATGCATTAAGCAAGCTTATTTTCACACAAAATTGCTTAAATATTAAATATCGGTTTTTAAGGCTTAAACTTGGACTTACTAAAAAGGCTCAAGCAAAAACTTTATGCTATAGGTTCAGAGATAGGAAGCCTTATCCACAAACAACAATTCAGGATTGTTTCGTATACTTTCACGTAAAGGTTAAATATTTGTTCTCGCTCGCTTACACTGCAGAAAATGAAGACTCAAATTGACTCTCTCTGAATTAAGCTTTTCGGGACTACACAAATTGATTCAAATTCGACTCCGCCAGAGTTAAACGTGCTACTCAGTGAATTGAATTAGACTCCACAAAAACATTTAAATGCCCCTCCTGAAAACTTTTTAGCCCCCCCCCCCCCTAGCAAGGTAAGCTGGCTACGGGTGTGTAGTGTACGGTTTCTCGTAAAAGTAATTTTATTCTTCACGGTGGGGTACTTTAAAAAAATCACAGTATAGAAATTTTAAAATTTAAATTTTAAAATACACCATAACCAGCACTTGTTGTATTATCGCATAAACGACGTGCGTTGCAAATACGCAACATTAAATCAGTACAAACCCAATTCAACGCGTCATAGACATGATCATAATATCCAATGATAATATCAAGCAACAACAATTTAACGCTTGGCCCTTCATCAGTTCGCGGGGCACAAAATTTCGGCCGTTTATTACAAGTTTCACGGACGTATTTTGAACAAATTCGTGTTTTCGCAGTTTCATAATTCGCACTCAGCGTTTCATCGTAGCTGATGTGAAGATACGGCTCTGAATACCGTCCACGTTTTGAATAAATTACCTCCGGCAGTATTAACACAAGACCGATACTGACCGCGAACCAATGGTTCACAACAACCATTGCTCCACACTGTCGTTCTAGAATTTTGTTGGTTCCTTATTATTAATATGGGTTTGAGCTGGATTTGCGGGACAGTTTCGATCCGCATGAATTTTATGACCGGGTACAATCTCAGCATAAAATAGATTTAAAACATTTTCTATTTCCTATTTTGGTCAATATTTAGAACAGGGCCGGAACAGTGGTATTCCTAAGCCTAAGCCTAAGCGTATGGATGAACCTATTACTAAGCCTAAGCCTAAGCAAACTAATTAGTCTACAGCTTAAACTGACTCTATTATACCCCCTCCAGAAAACTATCCGGGCCTGTTCTATACATGGGGCCCCTATTTTTATATGCCCGCCCGCGGACAACCTCGACAATTTTAACTTTAACTCGTAGGTTATTTATACGCGTAACACCGTTTACCTGAAGGTTCCCTTTTTTACAGTGAAACAAGCGTTCAAACAACCAACAAAATGACTTTGAAATTGTAAAATTTTCCATTATTTTGTTTGACTTAAAATTTATTAAATATATATAGAAACCAGTTGTTACAAATTTTTTCTATTTATATTTTGCAAAATATGCAAAATACTTTCCGGCCCATGTTACTTTGAGGGCCGCTCCGGTGTCTGGTTGGTCTGTAAAAGAGTAGGCTTACGTTCTGGTCTACATTTTTTGCTTAGGCTTACGCTTAGGCTTAGGAATACGCTTTTGCAATGCTCAGACTTAGTCTTAGGAATACGCTAATCTACTGTTACGGTCTTAAAAGTAACATTGGCCGACTTTCCTGTATACATTAACGAACAGTTTTTGTGACCTTACGCGCATTCAGCAAGCTTTATATCTAAGCATTGAAATCAAATCAAAGCATTTTCGAAAACTGTTGGGTAGTGTATACAATAGCTCAAGATACTTACGTAGTAAAATCTTTTGAAATGCGATAGCAAAATCCAACTGTGTATAAAAATCTGACTTTTTGAAAAATTAAAATTTTGCAATTTGAAATATGATAGTCATAAAGTTTAAAATTCTGCCTTAGAACACCTTAAAATATATTAAATATATACTTTTAGCGGACATAAAGTTCGCCTATACACAAAAAATTGTCTTAAAATTTCAAGGAATTTTTCAAGACTAAAGAGTCTGGAGTTTGACAGACGTTTAAGGGTCAAATGCATTCAAAAAATGACTATTACCAATTTATATTAGAAACACATTTCTTCTTTCCAAGAAATCGTTGTCTTTAATATATTCAAGAATTATAATTTTCACATTTTAATGTATGTTTTATAGTTGTTCAGCTTTTACTCCTAGTGTAGACCAATGTATAGAACAGGGCCGTTAGTACGAGCAGATTTCTAAGACTATACCTAAACATGAGCTTTTATGCATAAGCCTATAAGCAAAAAATTAGTCTACATATCTTAACCAAATCAGCATTTTATGTAGCGTTTTTATGCCAGCCATTCGGTTAAGTCTTTTTCCATGACAAGACAAACTCTAGAAAAATATCCAGCACAAGCAACGCGATTAACAAGTGTGCAAGTTTCTCAAGAAGTTTTTCGTGACCGTTGCTCTGTGTTAAGATTCAAAATACAAATATATAAGACGGTACTGGTAGGTCTTAAATGAGATTTAAAGCTGCATCAGGGCTCTGTGCTTTACTATTAAAAACAGCCTCATGACGAGTATATAATATGTTCTTACAGCAAGTATGCAGACATTTGAAAATATATCGTATGATATTCGCAGACAATACCTCGACTATCATATGATATTGAAGAACAAAACGTGACCCACGCATGTTAATAGCAGACAAATACGAATTTTTGAATGCGATACAGGATCTATAAGCAGACAAAATGTTACCCAATAGTCTAATAGGGACAAAACGTGTCCCAAGCTGCCCCGGTTATAACGTTAACCTCGCGTTAGATGCTATGTAGCTGTCCTATGTCAAACTGAGTTGATCAGAGTAAAATTAAAATTATCCGAATGCTTTTAAAAATACCGATTGAACGCCATAAATTGACTAAAAATCTACGTAAATTCAAGTTTTAAACTAAACGAATTTGGGCCCATGTTATGATAAAGGCCGTCCCATATTCCCGGGACAGCAATACACCAGGAGTGCAAACATAAATCACATCTGTTTACATATGCACAGCCAAATATACATAATATATAAAATATGTAATATATATAATATATAAAAATATATAGTTGGTTGAGGATGATTTCCTTGTTATGGGCCCAGCTGTCCCTCTGTGCCAATTGTCCTGCTGTCCCAACTGCCCCAATTGTCCCGTTGTCCACCAGTCCTACTGTCCCGCTGTCCAACTGTCCCGCTGTCCAACTGCCCCGCTGTCCATCTGTCCCGCCTGTTTAACTGTCGAACTGTACCTAAATTGTCCCGCTGTCTAACTGTCTCGTTATCTTGCCCTAATTATATGTTGTGTGTACCCTAGGCACATTGTTGTGCCGGGAAAATGGGACGGCCTTTAGGGTAAACATTCGCACAATTTTGCACGGTTCCGGAAATGTCGCGACCTGTAACTAGTGGTGGGCATCGGATATTTTTTCATATCGAGATATCCGGCAGTTCTTACCGGATATTTATCCGAATATCCCGATGTCTGAATTAAATTTTCTATTTCGGATATCCGAAATTCGATTAAGTATGCGTTTTGTTTGGGTTTCTGAACATCAATTTTGTTTCTTATACGCTTGTTTTAACTGGTTGCTCTAAAGGAAGTGGCCTGACCCACAAGGCGATTGTTATGAGCGAAAAACACACAATTCTAAAATCGGTATATTCTGCAACTGCCTCAATAGTTCTGGCCTCGGTATTCCGTTTAGTAGATTGCTACTGACTAATATAAACATTGCGTTGGCGACCTGAAATCGAATTGTGATTTGGTTCGGCTGCGTGTGATTTAATCCACTGCAACAGAGATTCTTTCGAATGTCAGCCTTCCCACCAACTGTATATATACTTACAAGAGTCGTTTTACGTTCCAAGGTCATAAAGAACCACATTGGAATATACTGGCGTAATACTTTTAGTGAACCTTGGTGTCAGCGGTAGATCCAGTAATTTCTGACGTGTTAATACGGACTAAAATAAATTTTTCCCCAAAAAATTTTCTGAGGGGACAAATTGTAAGGTAAACCTTATCAGTTTTTCACAAAACATTTTCTGAGGGGGGAAAATTGTATGGTAGGTACCTTATCAATTTTTACTAAACAAATTTGGTGAAGGGGAAAAATTCCAAGGTAGCACGGTACAACCGAAGGTCTCCCTCCGGCTCCGGCAGAAAATCGGCCTCCGGCTCCGGTAAAAGTTTTGTCGGATACCCGACAAATTCGTGTGCAAAATGTTGCATAATTTTGCAAAGTTTATCTGTTTGCACGCGTTTCGTTTTAATTTTGTCACAAGTTTCAGGAAAGTATTTCCGAAAATTCGCAGAAAATTAGCGTAATCCGGAACACGCTGCAAACTGTTTATAAGAAAACGACGTCACGGATGATACTTTCATCTGCTCGGACAGCCGCGCGGCATTAAGATGTATGGCAAACATCAACAGCAACACAACAACAGATGCGGCACAGACGATGAAAGCTTTACGCCGAGCGAGAGGAAGAATAAATCTACAATGGGTCCCCGGTCATATCGGCCCAATCGGAAACGAGACAGTCGAACAACAGCGTCGCACTGAGCTTGAATTGCGACATTTTTATGTTGGACGACTGGCTCAGCATTCCTAACTTGCAATAATTTTTGAATTGCATTAAAAAGAAAAACCCAGACTATTAAAAAGCCGTTTTATTCCATCGAACGAATGAAGCTGTTTTTCATTGTTGAAACGGCAATTTACTATGGTATGGCGGTCACTTTCTGGAATAATCCTAAACTCCTTTGCTAATATATTACATAGTCCATTTAAGTCGCTCATAATTTGCACGATTTAATGTTTTATACTGTGCAACAAACATGAACATAACGCAATAAAAATCACTTTCAATGTAGAACAAGCTGCATGAAGTTGGGAACTGTAGCAGAACCAAAAATTTGTGACAGTGCAACCGCTCGGTATGTAATAGTGGAAAATGAATTTCAATAGCTTAGTACAGCGATTAAAAGCAAACTACGTCCATGATGTTTTCTCAGACATTGTTGCTATGAATTTTTATTACTATCAAAATGCAAGCTTTAGCAGTTTTTAAAAAACTGTTATACTCCATAGTTGCAAGGGCGCGTAAAACACGATTAAACTTTAAAGTATAAAACGACGAACATAAAAAAGGACCGTACAATATAACACGATAACGGTAAATTAATAGTTGTATAATACAGAGTATGAGAAAATGCTATATAACTCGATACAAAATCTTTATCTCAGTAAGTTTGACCGTAATACTTAGTGAAGTTGAGAAACAGAAAAAAGCCAGTAAATGAAATAGTTTGAAAATGAAAATCAATTCATTATCAGCCACCGATATTTTACGTCATGTAACGAACAGGCAATACTAAAGTTTAATGGAAGCGCTATGAATAAAACATTTATGCATACCATACCAGGGTGTAAACAACCAGTGAAAATAACGGAAACGGATAGCGATCAAAATAACGAAAACGATATCCTTTAAAGACTTTGGATGAATTTCGTAATTTTATGTCATATCGAATAATAGCAGCATATCTGTAATGAAAAACTGCGATATAATTTTATAGCTAATTTTGAGTAAAAAATAACATAATTTCCGGTATTTCTGTAACGATAACGGACACCGATTTTTACCGGAAACAAATATCTGGTGACAATCTGATGTATACCGACATACTGCTATTAGTTACTCATGAGTAAGTTCAAGTAGCGGTGCTGTTTCAGAGAATACAGTCTGCCTTGGTTCACAAGAATTTCAACTGCAACACTAAAACACAAAATCACGACGAATTAACGATAATGAACGTTGTCATACGCAAACATCAGTCAGTTGAATTTACCTGAAACAATAATATGTTATGTTAAATTTACATCCGGTTCTCATAAACGGTGCCTTTCAATCTACCAAAGAAGATGCAAATTGGTCAATGTAATGTGACTTTAAAAAAACAAAAAATTCCAACCAGATAATCAAATGAAGCCTCGCCTAAATTAAAATCTTGCCTCTTTAACTGTTGTCGTTAAACACTGCCTTGAGCTTGAGTTCATGTTTGTATTTTTGTCTTAAAGTATATCTTTCTAAAAATGACTTACAAAAATCTAACGCCCTCTAAATCCACCTCTGAAACCGCCACCACCACGTCCACGTCCAGGACCACCCCTGCCTGCAAGAATAAATAATATATACATTCAACTTTCGACACATTATAGAAACATTTGTTAATTCAAAAAATGTTTTACACGTACGTATCTATTTAATAAAGAATGTAAAACAGCTTATTGGCAAGTCAGAAGTAATAATGTATATTACAAGCTAAATTACATGCACGATTTGGTCGAACCCGAATTCATTGACAATTTGCCGAATCCGAATCAATAGAAGCTTAACAAAATAAGAACATTGCTTTAGGACCTGTAAAACTAATAAAATTTATTATACCAGCAAAACTACGTTTTCGCAAACGCAATTATTTCCAGTTCGACCTTATTTCTGGGATTATGACGTGTATATACGTGAAACAAAAAATATTGATTTATATACTAAGTTATTTAAAATTGCTGTTTAAAAATGAAAAACATGTATCGCTGAACATAGTTGAATACGGCTTTTTCACAAATGCATCTAAATCCGAATCCGAACCGCAAATTCATGCCGAATCCGAACTTTTATTGGCACCCTGGCATAAATACATACGGCTAAAATTTTGTTTGCTTTTATATTTCATTAAGTTTGAAATATTTTGTCCAGCGCCTTTTCGCATTAACTTGTACACCTACCTCTGCCACGTGGAGGCCCTGCAAAACCGCCGCCGCCACCACCACCTCCACCACCACGTCCGCCTCGACCCAAATTTTTAAGCATCGGCGCATTCTTAAGCATATCGGGCAGTATTAGGAATCTTATTTTCGAGCCACGGATGAAGACATTTTGCAACTGGTTTTGCGTGCCGTCTCTGTGGGTTACAGTAATATCAGACATCTGACAATTCATGTTGTCTTCTGCTTCAACAAGTTTGCCACGGTACACTTCGCCTAAACAAACAGTTTAATGGTGTTTAATGAAATTGTAATTCCGGACTAAACCATGGCAAGATTCAGAATCCGTAGTTTTTTAGCAGAACCCTTTCATGCAAGTTTCTGCTGCGAAAACATGAACGCTGCTTGAGAAAATTTACAACTTAATTGTGAATAGTACTTAAGAAAATTGAAACTTTGGAGCAACTCAGCAATCACAAACGGACGGTGTAAAGTTAGCCCCGTCAAACAGGGTTCCATAAAAATTCTTGCACAAAATTGATTCCTCCTACTGTTCTGGAATAAGAAACATTCAATCAAGTCATCCCGTGGTAGATCTACACATAAAAACCGATTAATCTTATCAGTACATAATATTAAAAAAATAAACATACAAACAAAGCAACTACCTGTCGATGACTCCAGTGTGCAAATATGACCTTCGGCCTCATGCAAAAGTTTTACAGGGGTTCCAAGCGCCATTACAACTGTAAACTGAACTAAATAGAAACTTGAGTACGCGGAAAACAGTGCCGTTAGCTATGTCACTCCGCCAATACAAACGTAGTACTAAAACATAAACAAAATATAGGCTAGGTAGGTGTTAAGTCCGACTTTGACATAAGTTGTAATTTAGTACAAGTTTGATGGTGTCAACTAAAACGAAATGTTTTTCGAGACGGCTAGTTCTGAGAATTTAGTTTATGTTGAAACCAATACAACGAGGATTACAAATCGATCCTTGTTTTTGAATTACAGAGAGATGGCTGCTCGAAAATACTTAACTGGTAGTGTGATAAAAATTTTAACCGGTGTTACCAACAGATGAGCATTGCAGTTCTGCTGTTAATTCTGAACTTTCTTACCAATTTAAATTTATAAACAATGCTGAAATGAAGGAGCCCAAAATCACACTAATGTCGTAGCTAGTATATGTAAAATTCTAAAAACCTTCAGATGCATTGAAAAGAAATCACGAATTGGTGCGACAATAATCGAGCCGAAGACCCTGTTAGAAATTGGTTATTTAAAATATTTTTACATTGAAAAGAAATCAACGATTGGTGTGACAATAGTCGAGCCGCAGACCATGGATAAAAATTGGCTATTTAAGTGTGAATACGGTTTTAATTCGACTTGCAATTGCAGCTGCAAGTTCTTCTTATGCTCTTTAAAAAACTTGCAGCTACAAGAAATATTCACGCTTAAATAACGTTCTATTGAATTTTTTTCTTGAAAACAGTTTCATACCGATGCGTTTTCTATTTAGTGTCCAAAACCAAAAATGAAAAAAACACCGTCACAATCGCCGTTGACTGCGAAATATCAAACAAGTTTGATATTTGAATTAATTCAAGGTTCTTAAATAAATTCATATTCTGAGTTAATTCAAAAGCACTCAACAACATGTCTTCTGGTTGACCAATCAAGATGGAGGTGCAAGAAATTCAAGTTAGCCGCAAAAACGTTCATGTGTGAATAGAGCTTTACAACTTTCTTGTGTTTATCGTTTTCAAAGTTAAACACTTCGTGGGTCTACTGTATCTGTATTCATAGCAGCCCTTGACCATTCGTTAGGCGGCTACAAACACCCTATTTTTGGAAAAACAACTCCGGCAGTAAAATATAGAAATATGCTGGAAATTTAAATAGAAAATAATGTATCAGCAATTAATAACATGCTGTTTAGAAAGAATACTTAGTGCTGAATTGCTTTGCAACCCTTACTAAAATTTTTCATGGCATTCTTTCTGTAAGTAACAACCTCGGTTTTAAAATCTTTGCACATGAAAACGCGTGATCAAATCTAATTTTCATCCCCAAACATACCGGATTTTTTTGCGAAACCCTTAGCGACCAGGATGCAACCGTAATTCCGGTTCCGGTAGGGAAATCCTGTATTTTTCACTATCCGGTTTCGGTAAAAATTGCGATATTTTTTCACCGGAATTTTCCGGTATTTTCGGTATTGAAAATTTTTCTCAACGACAATTTAAGAAAAATTGACATATCTAACTTATTTCCTAAAATTGTCTGAGCGCGTATTGAAAATTTTTTAATTTGTGTCATACTTCATAATGGATCATAAGTTTCCAGCTTTACTGCATTTGTTTCAGGATTTCGGCATCCTGAATAGCGTTAAAAGTGAATTTTTCAGTAATAAGAATTTTTTGTTTTCCGGTTCCGGACCCGGTTCTGGTATTTTATTACGAAACTCGCAACTATAACCCATAATGTTAAAAAGGTAATAAAATAGTTTACTAACCTAGAATACTAAGAATCGAATATGGTATTGAATAAAACAATGCATTAAATATATCCTGCTCCTTACGGATATTACATTATCTGGCTCCGGCGTTTTTCGGTATTTAGTCGCACCCTGATAGCATTGTTGCATTATGGTACATATACGTACGTATGTGTTAACAGTGAATTTTGAATTAACAAAAACCGCATTACTCACTGTGTAAGATGAATAATTTTGCTCAAATTGGTCGAAAGATCGTAGCTGTTGGTCGGAATTACGCGTAATGAAAGTTTTTGTCTTTGATCTTTTCACCGCGGCATTGATATGTAGTTGCTAATAAACCTTCAATACATCATCTCATCAGTCATTGTTTACGCTGGCAAAGGTGTAACAATCTGAACTAATCTTTGTCGTAACTAGAACTAATCATTGTACGTAACTAAATTAGGCGGTACATGCATTATTTTAACGCACGTAACTTAATCTGATTAAAGTTTTAATATTACAGAGCTCATGCGGCCGAGTTAGGAAACAACGTTCCTGACGAACCTCTGATATTCTTAAAGCCTACCAGTGCGTATATAACAGAAGGTCAGAAAATTAAGGTATGCTGCCTTGGGTTTTATTGCTTATTGCTTGCGTTCAAGCGTTTTATAATAAACGAGAAAATTTAGATTGTTGTCTTGTAGCCTTGTTTTATCTTTTACTCTGATTTTAGATTTGCTGGTGTGTTACTTGCTTAACGCTCAAGTGTTTCTTTTATCACGACTTAATACGTATATATTTACTGAAATGGCTGCTACGTACTTGTATAAAGTTTCATTTCTGCTGAAGAATTGATGAAATAGATTAACAAAAGAATGTTGCAACATTTCCTTGACTTTGTTAATTTTAGTTTCCTCCGAGGTGTAACAATATGCATCATGAAGTCGAACTCGGCATTGTCGTTTCAAGCAAAGCGAAACTGGTTTCTGCTCAAAATTATGACCGATTTATAGCCGGATATGTAGTTGCCCTTGATATGACTGCCAGAGATTTCCAGGTATGAATGGGGCAAATTTTCAAATTGTAATTTTTCAACAGCTTTAGTGCTGAAATAAAGTTAACCTGTTTGAAAATTTTTCAATCTATGGTATACAAGTTGAAAACTGGGATTAGTATGTAACCGTTAGTTTTTGCGAGTTTTCCTAATACAAACGTATAATCAACACTAGACGTGTTTCTGCTTTTTGTTTTTACAAATTTAGGAACAGGCCAAAAATACTGGAGCACCGTGGTTGCTGGCAAAAGGTTTCGATACTTCGTGTCCGGTGAGCACACTCATTGAAAAGTCAGCAATTCCTGATCCTCATAATGTCAATTTGTACTGCAAGGTAAATGGCGTTGAGCGGCAGCGTGGATGCACTTCAGATTTTATTTTTAAAATTGGAACATTATTCGAATACATCACGCAATACGTTACTCTGGAGCCAGGTGATATGATTCTAACGGGAACCCCTCAAGGAGTTGGAAAAGTGGTCAGTGGCGATATTATAGAAGCTGGAATAGAAGGGGTCACCAGTATAAAATTAGAAGTTGAATAATTAGTGAAAGTAGTGCCTTAAAATAATGTTAAAGTTTCTGTGATCTTTTTCGATTCCGTAACTACGGCACGTTTTGGTCTGTCAGCTGTGTAAAAATTATTGCTCTAAAGGTTGCGTAAAAATATTAGGTCAAAAATTACAAGATCGAAAAACTTGTAAAAATAAATGTACAATTTATTATTAGGATTTGTTTATACATAGGTTTTGGAAGTAGGATTTGTTACAGATTTTGGGTACGAGCATGGAATTTTTGTGGACCTTGCCAAAATTTTTTACCTCCGTCTGAATATCTAAACACGACACAACCAGAGATGTGACTCAGTGTCGGATAGAATTTTTGTTGAAGTGTCCGACAATTTAGATTGTTCACAATTTTCCGGAAAATGTTTTGTTCGCTGCTTGTCGCGTAAATTTTGGTACGTGACATCTACTGTTTGTACTGCAGTATAATGATATTCGAAATATTGTATTTCAATATCATATGATACGTTTGAACATGTCTGCAAAGTTGTGGCAAACTAGTTTGCTTTGTCCTGTATAATGTCATATGATATAAAAGTTTGAAATTTGTATATATTTGTACTTATAGACATATTTTAGAAGAGTTTTACCTGACAGAAACGTAGAAGCTAATTCAGCGTTCGAAACCAGTTAATGCGACATGAATCTAACTTTTTACTGTTTTATATTAAATTTTGGTCAGTGGAAATTAAGTGATGATAAAAATTAATAGATTTCATTTCGCTTCCGTGGATTATGAAAACCTAAAATACAGTAGGTAAAATGAATACATATCTCCAACTAGGGTTATTTCACCAATAATATTAAAGTTAACCCTTTCTCACATGAATATTTTCTATTTCCCCTGAGACCTATTTTTATGCTAGGATTCGAACTCCAGTGACTGGAGTGGGAGGCGTATACCATCACCACTCAGCTATAGGAGCTTGACGCTCGAGCCCGAGGCGGCTCTCACGTCTTGTGGTGATTTAGTACTATGTATACGTGTTGCAATTGTTAAACACGGTGCGATATATACTATTTAACGTATACACTGCGCTGAGAGTTGCCTACAGGCAACTCATTGTGAGAAGGGGTTAAAATGAATTTCTCGGTGGCACGCATTTTTCATTTTCCAATTCGGTTTCCGGTGAATTGTAATTCCGGTTGCACTGGTCAACATGGGACAAAACGTGTTCCGGGTTGCCCCAGTTATAATTTGAACTCCGCATTATCTTGTTTGTTAAATTTTGACAATCATAAATTATTATTAAAATTATTGTTTGTGTATCCTGAGCGGTACTGGTGTGGCCCTAATAAGAGGAGGGGCACCCATTTTGAGTCCCAATTAATAGGAGTCATGTCAATTATCCTTAATTATGGTGCATAAATGAATCCAGGACCAAATAAAGTTGAGGTCGAAACTTTAACGCGTACTCAACTTTTGAAAGTACCAAGCATTTGATACAAGGCAAAAAGCGTTTTATTCACCGAATATTTGCAATACCGATATATTAGTAGCGAAGTATGGTGGAAGGCGGGTTGAAAATCGTAACCGAATTACAGACGGTGTCCTCTCGACAAATTAGTAAATACCAGTCCCTCCCACTCTTATTCGAGACACGACAGTAGTAGATGTAAAATTTTCGCTTAGTTTAAGTTAGTCCAAGTACACTGTCATATTGCCAGATCTGTACGGCGCAGAATTAAGTCCAGCTAGAACTCTGCTGAAACAGCTTTGAAGCATGCATCTTCATATAACCGTACACATTTTATTTCACTCTAGTAAGTAACAAATGATGCGTTTACTGTACATAAAACAAATGGCCAATGTAAAGGATACTTAGAGGTGGAACAGTATTATAAAGCAAGCATATTCCGGCCCATCTAAAGATTAGGTGCGGAACGTTTTTCTGTGGGACAATAGAGTAAGCTTTAGACTATTTTTTGCTTGGCTTACGCTTAGGAATGTGCTTTCTCACGCTTAGGCTTAGGAATTTTCTTATAATACTGTTCCACTCCTGTTTATATTGCCCCATATTCCTAAGCCTAAGCGTAAGAACGAGCACAAGTCTAAACCAAGCAAAAAATTAGTCTATATAAGCTTACTCTTTTCTAGGCCCAAAGAAAAACATTCCGCTTCTGATCTTTACATGTGCCAAACAAATGCACATGTTATAAAAATACTGAATTGTACCACCGTAAACTATTAACCAGATCCATCCTCGAAAGACGCTGTCCGTTCCAATTGAACTTAACGAAAACAGTAGGTATAGCATTTGATGTAATAATTGAAAATCATATAAAGTAGTTTTTTGTGTTGATATGTGTTCTGCCTTATCACTGCACTAAACACAAGTATTTATAATAAATACAATTACATAAAAATAATCTCAGAACTGTTGGCTAAAGTGGGTAATAAACAAAAAATGAAGTTCCGAAACATAAAAAACTCAAAATTAAATTCTAGAAATCCGTACTAAAAATTGATTCTTGATAGCCATCACTAGCTAAGACAAAATGTTGTATTTACATCCAAGCGTACTAGATTAACAGAACGTTACCGTTGCCGGCAGACCATCTTTGCTACGGTCACATGGGCGATAAATTATTAACATCGACAACAAATAAAAATAACACTTCAATGGTTCTAGGCTTTGCAGATATGGTTTCATTCGAGTTCTCCCAAATATATTTGTTTGTCACTGGAGACTGATAGCACTAAAATATTATAAATAAAACGTCGAACAAGCGAACAGCAATAGGGGTAAGCCTGTACTTCTTTACAGTTTTAAACTTAACGAATATACTGCGTAACGAAAATACAAGTACCTTCACCAAGGCCTCGCTTGATGAATGGCAGATATACGTACAAACAATCGTGAGACAACCTTAAACGACCAGTTTAGTCAACTTACAAATCTTCTGAGATGGATGAAAATCAGTTTGGTTGACAGATCCCGTATGGCCTGGCAATTTGTACAGAACGCGTCTCGTCTGAACATCCCAAACATACACAAAACGATCTGACGATCCACAAGACACACGTTTGCCATCCGGTGCCCAACAGCATCTCAACAGGTTCTGAAACAGAGAGACATGAAAACATATATCACATAGAAGAGTTCTCTAAGTAATTTCATTGTTTCTCCGCTTGATACGGCAATGATGAGCAGGAAAATCAGCTAAATACAAATAAATCTAAATTTCAGTTTCATTATTCCCAGGACATCCGGAAGGACGTGTCTGTAAAATAAAGGTCTGACGTGTTTTCTAAGCAATCAATTCTGTGGTTGATAATAAGACTATTAATTCTGGCTGTATCTACATTAGAAATTAAGTAACCTCAAATACGGACATCAGAGGCTAGAAAACGGTCAAATTAGTCGAAAAAATTTAGCGGTTATGCTAACAACCAAGGTACACGAAAACCATCCACATTCAATTTAGTTATGTAACTAATTAATATTAAACCCATATACATACCTTTTCAAAATTATGCTGATGTCCTTGAAATATTTTAACGCATCGCAGCTCAGCAGCAAAAGGTCGAACGTCCCAAACACGCACTAAAATCAAACGACAAGCGTATGTGATCACTGAAAACTGTCCGATCAATATAAAATAATAGTATACATGTCACGGAAACTCTCGTAATTGCTGAACAATTCGTAATCAAATAATATCTTGTATACAGATATATGAAACGCAACACTGATTTTTGCATTTGCAGTGCAGTATACTACTCAATACAATGCGAGGCACAAAACTAGATAATACGCAATGTATATAATTAATATTTACAGGTCAATACAAACAAGGTTTTTGCTTACATGTATTGTCCATTGCGTTTGAAAGCACAAAATTCCCGTCAGGACTAAGTGATAGTCCTGTAATTGTATCTGTATGTCCGCGGAGCTGAAGTGCGAGCGCGTTTTTTCGCAAATCCCACACCTATAATACAACTACACAACTATCCGAAACAAACAAAATACTAATGCAAAGGAGCTAATCTTAATCCGGCGACGCTCAACCAATTCCTAAGTGCCTAATTTTTACATTTTTTTCATATTGTGAAAAATTTAGTCCTTAAGGCTAAACGGGCAAATTACGTGTGTATCTGCAATGAATAATATGCTGAACTAGTCACCATGTCATTACTTTTATATCATTATCAATTCCACCAGATATAACTTGTTCTGATGTGTCACTAAATACAACTGAAGTCACTTGGTACGCGTTCTGGAATGTATGCGTAGCATCTTTTTGTCTCAAATCCCAACACTAAAAATAATTACAACTACAATGGACAAGAACTGTAGACAATATAGACATTCTATGGAAAAATGTTAAGTCATCGGCAAGCTTCGCATTAAATAACTCATTTCCAAGTAGGCGTTGGTTTGAAAAAAGTTATACAGTATTGCCGCATATGCAACAAAAACAAAATTTTCATTTAGTCAAGAAATTTGACTCAGTTTGCGCTAAAACAGCTAAACCTTAAAAAGTTGGTGGCTGTTGGCATACATACCCTGACAGTTCCATCGTCAGACCCAGAGCATATAATCTGTGGCCCTCGACGATTACAGGATACAGCGTTCACAAAATGTGCATGTGACCGAAACCGCCTAATAACCTCGCCTGTGTACATATCCCAGCAACGAATTGATTTATCAGTGGACGCAGAAGCAAGCATTCCATTGTCGGCAGCATAGCATAACTGCAAAATTGCGCCCGTGTGTCCACGTAATGTTGAAAAATTTTCACAATCGCCAAATACATTCCACAAATCTGAAAATATACACAGTAGATTAAAATTTATGAACGCATGCTAGTGAGTAATGCCATGCTTGAAATAACCCTGAGATGCGAAACAGAGCTGTTGGCATCTATCGTTACGTAAGCTAATATAAAAATAAGTTTTAGACGCACATATAATTCTATCGAATCCAGCAGTGGCGAGACTTGATCCATCTGGACTAAACACTCCACAATAAACTTCGCCCTCGTGTCCCAGTAACTGCATGATTGGAGCCAGTAAAGATGAGGTTCTTGGAGGACCCTAAAAGACGTATATATTCATATTCAACCATTTATACTAACGAGTTAGAAGTTATTGCGCTCATCGTAACAGGCCAAAATTAGGAAAACCGATATTAATATCGTGACTTTTCTGCCATGCTATTTAAAATATCGACTATTCTAGTATTTGTATTGCCATGCAATATACTATTTAAACGTACCCTAGGCACAGCTACAACTCCAGCATCATTAAAGGATCGTTTCACTGGTACCACAGGACCTGCTACCGCTGTTGGTTGTTTAAATTCCATTTTAACAAAATAATCTAAACATACACAGATTTACACACATATAAATATAAAACTACGTGAATATTTATGAAACAACCGATGCGCAAAGATCTGCTTTACTCAATCAACATTTAAAACATAGAAATTGTATCTTTGAAAAAGTTACGTAAGCTTAATGTTGTTTGTTCCAACTACGTATTATATTTGGTGAATATATACTTTGAACAAGACCAATACCGCGACAAAAATCCAAAACCAAAATTTTGACTTTATAAACTGGTGAGAAGTTTCAAGTAACTTGAAAGGATTTCTGTTTGTATAAGTGCTTTTCCTTTTGCTTTCATCATTAAAATTAGAAGTGAATCTAATACTCATCGATCGGCCATAGATTTGAATCAAATACTCATCGATCGGCTGTAATATTAATGCATTTATAAAATTAATTAACTTGAAATTACTTTAACATTTTTAGCTAAGGATGTATGTACGTACGTATGTGGGTATTTACACCTTTACATTCCTCCACTCCTCCTGGTATTATATACGCATATATGCGTAATTTGTTGTTGTGCTGCATAATTTTGATACTCTTGTTTATATGCGTAGGGCGACTACGGATTTTCTTGGTCATACGTGTTGGATCGAGGTCGGTTACGCCCAGCGTCGTATGGGTTGGAAATATCGACAGTCGTACCATGTGACTGTGAAATAAATGTAAAAAATGAGTAAGGCAAGGTTTTGATGTTAATTATTTGTACACATGTTCATTTATCTATGACAGCCAGTAAATTGAATCAAATAAGTACTTTAATTTGAAAATTATTTTCTTACGTTTTGTACGTAGTTAAGCGTCATATTTAATTGCTTCAATGCCTTGTCATGTTTGCCGAGTGGTTGCTAGGAACACTATTATTACTTATTTTTATTATTATTGTTATTATTATTTCTAATGATTACTTCTTATTCTTATTTTATACGCATAAATAATCTTCCAAATGCTGTCTCTAGTAATGTGAAATTTTATGCTAATGATGTTAAACTATATCCAACCATTAATCGAAAATTACTAGAGAGATGAATTACAAAATGACCTGCATCATCTTTAAGAATGGTTTAATTGTTGGCAATTGATTGCAAATATTTCAAAGCCAAATTCTTTACGATTAAAGGAGCCTTCTGACGAAAATGTTTTCTTTGAAATTAACAGTTAGCAAAAGACCTTGATTTATATTCTTAACTGCCACTTGTTAGTTATTTGGGATGCCAAAATCTCAGCGATACCGCATACCTAATTTTTACACTTTTATGTTTATGAATAATGTGAAATACGAAGCGTTTCCGAGGTTGCAGAAAAGTAAAATATTAATTGAAGATACGTGTTGTCTCTGATATACGAGCTGAATTCACTGTGATTTGTTCCTTGTAATATTGATCGAATTGGTATGTTCATAAGTCATGGGATTTGAGCCTGCACTGCGAAACGTATTGTTTGGTAAGAAACTGCTTCAGTACGCGTTTAATAAATTATTCGTTCATTATTTGTTCCGCCTTGCACCAGTGCTACTAGCTAAATGATTTACGGTCTGCAGTATGCAAAACAACACTGATAACTTGAGAAAGAAATGCGTATAATAGTATATTTTACCAAATATGCACTGTACAGTGGCAAAAATAAACAACGTTGTTGCGAGTTATAGAGGTCATACATTGTGCATTTATTTAATTGAATGGTCCTGTAGCGAAAGTGAGAACACTGTGTGTTTGTCCGTGTTTATTCAGCGCTAACTCCCTTATTCAACATCACCTCCGTTTCCAACAAGCTTTGACAAAGAACCTGGCTCTGGTATGAATCATTTGTACGCTCTGTCATGAGACTTATAACCGGATATCCGTTTCCATTTCCGGCAATAATCCTCAATATCTTTGAAACTTTGGCCAATGTATAGAACAGGGGCGTGACACTATTTATTAAGCAGATTCCAACGTCGGCCCATGTAAAGATTATTAGCAGAACGTTTTGTGTGGGACTAGAATAAACTAAGCTTAAGCTTTAGGCTAATTTTTTTGCTTGACTTAGGCATAGATTTAGACTTATGCTTAGTATTAAATATGCTCATTCATTTATAGGTTTAGGAATATGGTTATAAAACTGTTCCGCCCCTGTTCATTACGTTGGCCCCAATGCCTAACCGTAAGCGTATAATCAGAGCATATACCTAAGCCTAAAAGCAAATGCAATGTCCATATTCCGTTTCCGTGTTTCTCATCACGACGTGGTTCTGTTTCCGTTTGCACCCTAGTTCATACCTACAGCCTCTGCTTTGTTCCTACTCTCTTCGAACACTATCAGGAGAAAACGGACAATCTTAAAAGCACATAGTGTATGTTTTCATTGGGCCGTGATCATAACATTATCTTTGCAGGACAGTTGTTCTATGCGCTCCACGGCGCGATCGCACGTGAAAAATACTGGAGCCGGAGTTCAACAAATTTTGCCGAAGCCGGAGGTGTAGCCGAAAATCGGCCAAATGGGTAATTAAAACATCTGCAAGTTGTTCTTTCCAGGTTGAAGTTTACTGTTTTACATGGTTATTCCGTCTGGAATTGGCTCTCAACCAAATTTTGTTTTATAATATACACCTTATTTTGAGAACAATAACAAGTATTGGGCTAAATATTTTGACTCCATGGAACTGGAGGCCAATGTTACTTTAAAGACCGTCCCATTTTCCCGGGACAGAAATGTACCAGAAGTACCCGTCCCATTTTGCCGGGACAGCAATGTACCTGGAGTACATTCAAAAAATATAATTGGGTCAGCGGAACAGTTGGGACCCTTGGGACAGCTGGGACAAACGGGACAGTTGGGACAGATGGAACAGCGGGACAGTTGGGACAAACGGGACACTTCGGACAGATGGGACAATTGGGACAGTTAGGACAGATGGGACAGTTGAGATAGATGAGACAATTGGACATATGGGACAGCGGGAGAGATGGGATAGATGTTACAGATGGGAGAAACGGGACAGATGGGACAGTTTGGTTACGGTATATCTATATAATATATATTATATATAATATATATTTATATATATAATATATATCCTACGTAAATATATCTGCCTGTGCATATGTAAACAGGAGCGCATGCACTCCGGGTATATTTGTGTCACGGGAAATTGGGACGGCCTTTATAGTAACATGGGCCGAACTGAGCATCACTTATTTCGCTCTTATAGAATATAACATATTGAAGATTTACTTTACAGAACTTCAGCCTGAAACAAAATACCACAAGTAAAGCGTTCAATAAACATACTTACAAAACGTGGAACGGTAGATGCTATTCTTCTACTTTGACTCTACCGCATGTTATCGTACTGATTTGATACGCCTCTTTTAAAACTCGCAAATAATTTACTGCACCAAGATATATACTTAAAGTCAGAGTGTAAACGGATAGAAAAAATAATGGAAAGGAATAAGGATAGAAATATAACGGAAACGGAAAACGTATATTGAAGTATCAAAGTTTGAAAGACGTATTATTTGAAGATTTCGAGTGAATTCCGCCATTTTAACTGTGATATATACGTGATATAACCAATTTTGAGCAAAAAAATGACGGAATTTCCAGCATTTCCATAACGAAAATTTTTACCGGACACCAATAACCAGTTAGACACTGCTTAAAGTATATAATCCTACATATATATTTAAAAAATATATCAACTTTGGGATTACGAAGTTCAGCTCATTTTAGACCTGTACCCAGAATGCAATTCTGCAACATTTGCACTGTAAAATTAAAGAAATTATAAATATAAATAAACAAATAAATACTCAATCTATTAGGCCGATAAGTATATATAAAGAAACATAAATAACTCTTTTGTAATAAATAATATGAAAAATACGATATAAACTGGAATGTTAATAAAAGCAGCTGTTAACAAAAGTGTTGTTTACGGTAAGAGAGCAGTATATTTACGCAAAAGTGGAAAATTAGAAAAATGTCAGTTTCAACAGCTTATTTAAACCTTGTCTACGAAACTTATTTTGCTTTTTAATATTTTCAACTTTTTCCCATACCGATGTCGATTGCAATTTTAATACACGATGCTTGAAGAATTTCAAAGGATCACCTTGAGCCAATATTCTGGTAGTAGCCATGAATGCGCCAAAGACATAATTGTTAGAAGTGCCCTTTTTACGCTGACGAAACTATAGCAACAATTGAAAAACTTATCTTAGCCTGGACCAATACTATTTTCTAGCTGAAATAATTCCGCATTAAAATGCAAAAATCCTCATTTTGGGACTCTGAGACCACCCAACATTTGAAATGTCTAAAATCATATTTCTGGAAATTTTACAATTGGACCTAGTCTAAGCAGACAATAAATAATATAATTCACCATGAATATGATAACATAATACCCGCACATAAAATACGAACACAGTAGAAGACACAGACATTAGTGAATGTAGCAAGCAACAACTAGCGAACAACACAACAAAATACACAATGCACAAGCAGTAATTCATTGTAAGTGGACCAACTGGTAATCGACTGTTGAACACACACTCATCTGTCTTCGTTCGGTCCATGGTGTAAATTCAAGGGAATTCTCCGTACTTATTTAAATCTTAAACTATAAAACTAACGAATTAACTAATTCTTACCGCTGACGGTTAATGTTTTTCCAATTTCTTCGATAATTCAATATTCGACGACAACGAATCTGTTCTGTTAACAGCGTACGTTCATATATCAAAGAGACAAAACGCCGTCCTACAACTACTACTTAGGTTTAATCCCTTCCGAAATGAAATCCTTTCTATGGGCCTCTGTAAAATTTCCAACCAACCGATGCCGAAGGTGCTCCAACGCGAACAAACCAGCAAACTCACAGTCATCTGCATAAAATACAATTTGCAAGCACTGCAACAACACAAAATGTTACGTTAACTCCTGCAATTCAGTTCAAACTACAAAAATAACACTGGTTGCAACAATTATTACAACTAGAATGACCATCACAGTAAAGCTTTTTCATTAAAATATTAGCGCACACAAGATTATTTACTTACCATTCTACACGACCAATAAACAACACAGAAAAAATTAATATTTTCAAGAGTGGACGATTTTCACAAGTAGTATGTATATTATATTCTGGGCACACTCTGTGTACTAAAGAATGTACTCAAGTCACGTTGCGTTTTTGGCCTACCCCACTTATTTTGGCGTACGATGAACTGAAATTTTGAATTGTAGCTACAGTCGCTTCGATTATAGCCTTAACTCCTGTGTTTACTACCTGGTTCAAGCGGTCACTAATCCCCAACTGAGGAGAAGTCTCGCAAAACTGTGACTTCGTGCTGATACATTTTGTGACATGGAGTGCAAGGTGGACATCATTCACTCTTGATATTACAAGCCATGCAAAGGTTAGTTAACATTTTCACAAGGTCAAGCAGTTCTAGAGAGTAGGAATCAGTTGAAACCCATTCAATTAAAAAATACGTCGTTGAAAAATTATAAAACAGACCTTGCATTTACAAGCAAATTCAAAATATTTAAGACCACGGGAAGGAACGAGGCAACTTCACAACACTGTCATCCGTTTGTCTTTAGGACGTAACGTAATTTGATAATGCTGGAACATTCGTAATACATTTTGGCCACAATACTAGTAACTATTAAATAGTTTGTTATTCTAACCTAAAGAAAACAAGACAAACCAGCCGCAGTTTACATCACTAATTGTTTTGCAAACTATCCTGCCAATCCCACATCAGATTTTTTTCTGAACATTCCACAGTAATGTCATAATCAACAATTTAAAAAATACCTTAGCACATCAACAAAATATGGCAAATAAAATAAAATGTTACTTCACAATCCAATCATATAACTGGATACCGGCACCGGATACAGAGTCTTCTGACGTGATTAATTTGACGATACCGGCTGCTTCAGCGGAGATTTACTCAATCGGTGTAACTTGAGCACCAATTCTTGCGCCATACAAAGAACAGTCGCCGCGTCGTGACGTTCTGCCATTTCTATAAAGTAACCCATTTTACACTATTACTAAGCCAAGTTTAAAATAACCTAAACTGGTCAAAATAAAACCAAATGAAAAGGGCAACAAAGAATACAAATCACTGTCGGCAGGATAAAATCAAACAACACGCTAGATTAATACAACACTCACAAATTAGCAGTTTGCCACACCACCGGGTACGACATTGTCAAAACTAATAAATAGACGATAACCTATACAGCATTTAGCTTAACAATTCAGTTCTAAAAGCCATTACTCCAAAAACAAATCCAATACATACCTATGATATTTCTTAAACCGGTCGCGAAATTTCGACAACTGACCTCATGGTCCCTGGTGAAATAGCAGCAAAATTCAGCGTTTCCATGATTTCCCCCGACGACGAGCGCACGCTCATATTTATGGTAGTGAACGAAACTCATGGAACAGGATCAATCCCAGCCAAAAGCCTGCCAAATTACACATTCTATAAAATATGATTATGTTGTTATATTTTTGGAAATTAAAAAATTACCGTTGAAGAATTTAATGATATCAGTGAAATCCATATTATTATCGAGAATAATGTCACGATAGTATTCGACCAACGCAAGCGCAAAGAACACTTCAAAGTTAGGCGACACAAGCCGTCGCGCTGCCCAAATTGCTTCCCAAACGCGGAATACATCGACGTATACCAATTCTTAAATATTTCAAGCAATATTATTCAAAAGAATCGTTTAATAAACTTGGACTGGCCGGATCGAAATTACAAGATCTATCATCAACCAGTACAAATAATATTGGCTTAGTTTGCGTAGATAAGCAAAATATGGATCACACCATTTAAACTAATACGTTATAAGGTGAATTTCATCACCTTCAACAGTCACGGACAGAATTTTTCGTGCGACTAATCGGGATGGCGTAGACTACGCTTGCATTCACAATTTCATTGTCGGAACAAATCGCAATTGAAGTTAATTCAGTCCGTAACTGCGCTTTAATGTAAACTCAAGGAAAAAAAGCTGGATGGGAACAATACGCAAAGCAGCACACTCTCTAATGCAGGGATGGCATTAACATATAGGATCTAATTAAGGTACAACATCCACTTGCAATATACACGTCAGAGCAGCCAACTATAGACGTTGCTATTTGAAATGCAACAAACTTAATTATTTTCGTTTACAATAAAACCCAAAGCAATTCCTAATTTCACATCACTTTTGCCAATAGGACCACATTAAAAACTTAAGCAAATACTTAAGTAAGATTTCAGAAACCCAGCCATTATGTTATGAAGGGGATAATCATGCATACTGTATCTACCCCCTTTTACTTATTTTTGCGGTTTATTTTTGAAACATGTATCACTGTTGTTGTTGTTGTTGTTGTTGGGTGTTGGTTCTGGTCTGTTTTGTTTTTTTGTGTGCAATGCACGAAAATATTTGCACAATGCGGCTAATACATTGTTTTATATCTCGGCGTAGGTTGATACAGTGAGCACGTGTTTGCACACGTAGAATATGTATAGCATAGAATACATATGCAATGACGGTAGTCCTTTTAGTTTGCATTGATTTTAATGAACTGCTTTGAGCCCAATGTATAGTTTAATACGGTCGTGCGAGATGAAGTTGCAGATGACAGGGTAAAGAGAAAAGAATTCGAATAACGGAAATTTAAAACTATTGGTTTACTTTGGATGCTCCATTTTCTATTTCTGTGAAAATTGAACTTAAAGTTTACCCCCTTCGGAAGAATATTAGAGGAACAATTCTTGGAACTTAATTTGTTTTAATTTCGAGTTTTAAAACAACACATCACTTTTTGTTGAAACTTTGGGACTTTTAGTTTAAATTTTGTTTTGAAAATTTAAATTTGAGTCTAAACATCAAAATTTCTGCGAATTTCTCTAAAATTTTAAGTTCAGAAAAGGTTATAAAACTTAGATTTTAAGACAAAACAAGTTTTTTTGCCAATTTGAAGTAAAATTAAAGTTTAGAAATCCTGAAACGTTGTCTTTTCTGAATTCCTGTAATATTTTTAACAATTTATTCGAATTCTTTGAATTTAGGTAACCGGCAGTATTGGAAGGCGTTCCTTGGAGTGCCGACCCTCTATACTGTACCGTTGTTACATTTGGAGGTCCCACCGAGACTTAGTTCTTTTAACTGAATAAACGAGCAAGTTTCGCAAATTTTGTCGGAGTGCTAACCATTACACACCCCAACTCGATAACTCGAAATTTATGGAATTACAGCTGACTATGTTTTACGCTTCGATTACACTAGTTCTTGCAATAATTATGTCAGTTGAGCCAAGCCTAGCATATAAGTTGAATCATGTGATTCCTGAGTTTTAGTGGTTTAGTACCCACAAATAATTACTACATGAGTCAGCAAATTGTATTTCATAACTTAATGAAACAGAATTTAACTGAGTCGATCAAAAATTACTTGGATAGTCCCAACCATACATTTTGCAAGCAACAATCTTGGATGATTCTAAAAAGTTGCATAACGTAGTAATCATAGCTCTGAACTGTTGCAAATCTCTGAAACGGGAACCCTAGTTTTTAACAAAAATTAGAGTAGAACTGAAAATACAATCTTAGTTACTTTGGATCTTGTACCTTAGTCGTCAACGGGACCTTGCATCAAACAAGTGTTTATGAGTTTTATTATACACCTTAAAATACTGAATACGAACCTTGGTATTTCTGAGCCGATAATTACTAGATAGTGTTCATGACCTTTGGTATGCCTCAAAACACTTCCTGATTACGGAGATCTTAGTTTGTTAATTGCCTATTTGGCCTTAGTTTCTTTGGAATTTGTAAACCATGTATTTTGTGACTGTTATGAGTTAATGTAGTTTGCAACAAGACAATTACTACCAATTTTGAATTTTTGTCTAAGATTTGTTTTATTGTAATTAGAAATATTTAACACATTGAACTGAAATATGTAAAGAAGTTGACGTTCCACCTCAACAGGTATCCGCAAAATTTTTTTATTCTCCAAAACTTAAGGCCCGGTGATTATTTGGATAACTTTGCATCTGAAGTTCCTTGTAAGCATGGATCAGTTTTGTTTGGAAAATTTTGCTTACAAGTTTATAATTTGGTTTGTAACAGAAAGCGGGTTGGTTAATAGCATTTTAGGTGGACGACTAGACAATTTTATAAAGATCTATTAATTGACTCGCAGGAGCTCGTTGTAAATTAGGTGGTGAGAGTGTTATGAAGGGGATAATCATGCATAGTGTATCTACCCCCTTTTACTTATTTTTGTGGTTTATTTTTGAAACATGTATCACTGTTGTTGTTGTTGTTGGGTGTTGGTTCTGTTTTGTTTTTTTGTGTGCAATGCACGAAAATATTTGCACAATGCGGCTAATACATTGTTTTATATCTCGGCGTAGGATGATACAGTGAGCACGTGTTTGCACATGTAGAATATGTATAGCATAGAATACATATGCAATGACGGTAGTCCTTTTAGTTTGCATTGATTTTAATGAACTGCTTTGAGCCCAATGTATAGTTTAATACGGTCGTGCGAGATGAAGTTGAGATGACGGGTAAAGAGAAAAGAATTCGAATAACGGAAATTTAAAACTATTGGTTTACTTTGGATGCTCCATTTTCTATTTCTGTGAAAATTGAACTTAAAGTTTACCCCCTTCGGAAGAATATAGAGGAACAATCTGGAACTTAATTTGTTTTAATTTCGAGTTTTAAAACAACACATCACTTTTTGTTGAAACTTTGGGACTTTTAGTTTAAATTTTGTTTTGAAAATTTAAATTTGAGTCTAAACATCAAAATTTCTGCGAATTTCTCTAAAATTTTAAGTTCAGAAAAGGTTATAAAAACTTAGATTTTAAGACAAAACAAGTTTTTCTGCCAATTTGAAGTAAAATTAAAGTTTAGAAATCCTGAAACGTTGTCTTTTCTGAATTCCTGTAATATTTTTAACAATTTATTCGAATTTTTTGAATTTAGGTAACCTTTCAAATTATGAGTATAAAAGTGGTGGTTTCAAGCTCAAAGTGTGTCAGTTCTGGCTTTGCAGCCAAGTGCTGCTGGAGTGCTGGAGTTAGTTTAGAGCTCGCTGTTTGGGACTCAGTCGATAGTTTTGCAGCAAAGTGCTGCCGGCTTAATTTTTACGATTTTCACGGTATAGCGGACGTAACTTGTGTTTTATTGTGGCTGTTGAGCCTGAGTTTTACGGACCTAAAGGTCTGAGACCGATTTTCTGCGAATATAATAGTTGAGCCGCATCGCGGCCTAGCGAATATACTGTGAGCTCTGGTGTGATAGTCCTGACCGACATCCGAGTATTCTAATTTGCCTTCGGGTAACGTGTTTATTTCTAAAGTAGTTATAACCTTACTGTGGGTTGCGTGTTCAAGTTGAGAATTTTTGGATAAGCGTGTCAGCTACTTGTGAATTTTGGGGAATTAACTAAGGGTTGATTAGTTGTGTGCTTAGGTAACCGGCAGTATTGGAAGGCGTTCCTTGGAGTGCCGACCGTAAATACTTTACCGTTGTTACAATTATGTTATAGGCGAAAACAGCCAAACATGTTATTAAGGTTACAAACGACAAACTCTGCTGAGAAATATTAAAGCTCAATGGTTAAATCAGAGAACAATATTTTCAAAACTGAGTCATAAAACTGTTTTTTGCGAGATTGTTGACAAATTCAATGGAAGTATTCAAAAAAATTGCACTGACTCCACACAAAAACACAGTAACAAAACTGGACATACCTCGTTTGAAATCCAACAAAAACCATCGATAGCAAAAATAGAAATGTGTATAGTCACCGTTCTTCTGCATTAACTCGAACAATTCTGGATCAAACACCTGCAAAATTAATGAAAACTGATTGAAACGTATTTGTGAAATATTTTAATTTAAAAATGGTCAAAAAATAAAAACTATGAAACAGACTTAGCTCAAAATTTTATTGTTACGGTTCAAAAAACCGTTTTCCAGAACAAAAAGCGCATCATTTCAGAATCCGATCTATTGCAGTTCCAACAACCATGTAAACCTAATTTCTGAAACTAATTTTAAAACACCATAACGTTTCATCGAAACCGAAACCAAAAAGCAGTACCTGAATGAGTGATCTCATATTAGCCAAATGACCATCCATCGCTCCACCATGAGGAAAGTTCGCTGCCATACGTTTCATTAGTTCACAAAAGCAGCTATAAGTTAGCACTTCTGCAACAAAATAATATACCATCAAACAAACAATACTTCAAATTAAAAAACAAAAATAAAACAAAGAATAATCTTACACATTTATAGCGTTATTACCACCTAAATGAATGTCTCACCAAATCATAGCCCTATATGAAAACCAAATCTTCAAAATGAAACCAGAAAAAAATCACAGTCTCGGACAATAAGCAAAACTAAATTGCGTATAAATCCACAAAACTGAAACAGTTACACCTTACTTAAAACAGAATATTACACGACTTTTTTTCAATCCATCACAGATATTGCAAAATCGACAACATCGCTGGCACACCAATAAAATTTTAATTATGGGTGCGTGAGGTACATTGATGCCAAAAAGCTTGTGTGTGTGTGCTGGCAACTTGGGCTGTTTGCCATAAACAGGCCCGTAGTCGATACCGAAGCCAGGTATTGTAACAGCGTCGCGGACGGATACCGAACATTTTTGCTTATTTATTCGTTTGTAACTTAAAGTGGCAGAAATTATTAATTACAAGCTAATAATACACATACCGTTATCAAACACAACCAACAATGGCGCTGCAAGATCACACATTCCTTGCACATAACCCATGTCCATGTGCTCCCAAACATATCTGAAACAAACAAAACAGGCAGCTTAATCAGCAACAAATTTGTACTAAGTTTATAGCTGTCACCAATCATAGTTCGTTTTTTCAAATTATATATGCCGGCTGATGCAAGACGCTGCAGCCATTTGAGTAGTAATACCCCCCAGGGACAGTCGTAAGTAGCTATTCCCAGAGGGGTTTTCTTGGAGACTAATAGTTGTACACGACTGTTAATTCTATTTTTGTTGCAGGTACAATCAGAAAAAACAAACACAAAGTTTACATTGTTTTAAGTTTAATTCTTGTTACTTTAGTAAATTTAATGTGTCATCTACTGCGAGTCTTTTAGTCAGCCTGCTACGTTTAAAGCTTTGATTAGCTCAAGCCTAAACGCTAAACGTTACAAATAGTAAAGGTTGCATTTGCACTAGTACAGAAAAAAGCGAACCCTTAAAAGTAACAGGCTACACCTGAGCGTTATAATGCCTCCAGTCTGTGTCTGCATTGTCAAGTCATTACGTGAACTAACTGATGAGGTAAAATTTAATGGATACTACTCACCGGTAACTGCTCCTTATGCAAATTTCTAGAAAAATAATTTTTTACAGGTATCAGAGTGATCGGCTCGACCCTATAAGCCACCCTTTCCAAATGAATCGGGTACACCCTATATTCTTTAGCCTTGCTTTTACAATCCAACCATTACCTTTTATAGCTAATTTTGGTTCAGCTTTGAGTCTGTATGGTAAAATATACAGCATTTATCAATCACAAAACTAGTAACAGACCTTGAAATTCAGAACCGCCGAACGCTAAAGTTACAAATACAGCACGTTTTTGAGTCTACTTTTTTGTATGTGATTAGCATTCGTCGAAGCTCTTTCTTTGAAAAAACGACATATAACTGCTGATGGGTGTTTAACACACAGTTGAAAATTCGGTTTTTAATGTTAAGCATTGCTTCCGCAATCCAGTTATTTTCCTTACTTCCAAAATTTGATTCAGTTTTGGGCCTGTATTGCCAAACATGTACAGTATTATCACCAATTAGTGATACACCTTGGAATTATGAACTGGCAAGCATTAAAACGACAAATTCGGAACATTTTAAAATTTAATTAGTTTGCCTCAATGGAGGGTTGCAGAAACATAACTTAAGTAGTCTGCGACTAAGGTTGCTTTTGTAGCTCAAAATTAGCAAACACTTCGCAAGTATTTATTTAAGCAAACGGCAATTCGCGCTGATAACTACTAAACTGATGAAAAGTTGTGACTTAAGTTAAAATTCGACTTAATTCCTGTTTCTAGATTAGTACTTGTCACAGCTTTTTTGTTTAAAAAACTACAACTAACTGCTGATAGGCGTAACACAGAGATCGAATATGCAAAGAAATTTAAGTATAGTTTTTACATCTTGTGGTCTATATTAGTAGTTTTCATTGTGTTAGAAGTCAAATTATTTGGTGTAGCTGTAGCAGGAGGATTTTTATATTTTTTAGAAGGATTGACAAATGTTTAGTATCTATTACCAGAGAGTCTATGCTCAGCTACCTCAAATGTGTGTAGCACCAATCACAGTTGGTGATAGGTCTTGTAACTTTCAAACCAGTGTATGGTGGAATTCAAAATTTAGCAAATTTTTTGCATTTGATTTGTCATACTTGTGCGTCAATTTTGAGAGCCTTCATTGCGGAGGTTCGTCAGTTTGAAAATCTATCACTAACTGATGATAGATGTTATTTACATGTAAGAAAACTTGTTCAGTTAATTATAGATGTTAATATAACCGAAGTGCGATATCTATTAATCTGAAATTCTGCGGTGAAATTTCGTTTACGCGAAGTAGGGATGTTGCTCGGAATTTGTAGTAGATTGACATAACATTGATACATACTCTAAAATTTGTATACCGAGTACCACTATTTGGTGATGGCTGGTAGCTTGAAAGTTTTCATGATTTATTTCTGGGAACATTTCACGTATACATATATAATATGTATTTATATATTAATATATTTATATATATCTAAATGCATGCATAAATACGAACATACATACTCCTTATCAGCAAAGTTCCGAGAAAAGTATGGCGTCTGCGCGTGTATTTCTTATCGCTTTAAAATATTTGTTTTACGGCGTCGGCGCATGATTTGTTATTGCTGTTAGAGATTTCTTTTATCAGTGGAGTAAAGGTTTATTCTCTTGTTTAGCTAAATTTAGCTTTATTTTAAAATTTCGAAGAACTTTGCGGGATAGTACGACAGTGCCAGGCACCAGCATCAAGTAATCTAATATATAAACAGTAAACCGAACTAAAGTTTGGTTGTTTCTAAATGTTTTGAATTTTTTCGTTCTTCGAGTTTCATTTACGTTATTATAATGCTGTTAGTCCTGTTTTTAATTGCACAAATTACGAGCGAAACATCTGTCGATTATGTGTTTTGTTCTAAAGCGTTATAAATTGACTACAAGTGTCGATGCCTATCATATGGATCAGCACTGGTAAATATTTCGTTATTACAGATGAAGTTGTAATTGATCGATCGAAAGGGCTATGTTACTTTTAGACCATAACAGTAGATTAATCATATTCCTAAGCCAAGCCTAAACCTAAGCAAGAAACGTAGCCCAGAACAAAAGCCTACTCTTTATAGACCTGTCAGAATGGGAAACGGGTCAAATGAAAGAATGATTGAAGTTCAGCACATTTACACAGGACATTAAAATTTATTTTTGGGTTCCAGTAGTTAAACACCTCTTTAGGTATACCACGTTTTTGGGTATACCAAACGGGGTATGGCAAAAACGGATTTAGTATACTTATTAAAACACTTAAGCATGATAAAAACACGGATTTAGTATACTTCAATCTTAACTCCAAAAAATGTGCTGAATTTCAAACCTCACCATCCTCTGGTTCGAAAGTTACAAGACCTGTCACCAACTGGTAATAAGTCCTACACGCATTTAAGAATACGGGCTCTCTGATGTCTCTGATGTGTGCTTGTACTAGCATTCATAGCTAGTGTGACTGTATATAGTTTCTTTTGAGGGCATGGGTGGCGAGTGGTTTTAGCCTAGGCAGGGTGCAAGCGCAATTTTTAGACCAATTCCGGTTACAATTCCGCTCCAATTGTTTTCATTTTATTTTTTCGATATGTTGCATAAAAATTCGGCATCATTTATCTGTTAAATTGTTTTCGATAAGTTAACTTATCAGTAATTGATTGTAGATTAGCTTTACAGAACCACTCAATGGCTGCCAGTTTGTTAAGGCGACGTTTTTGAGAACGGATGCCAGCCAACAGACATCCAAATCAATATTATGCTTGTTAATAAAAATTATTCGTACAGTCACAATTTCTAATTCGATTCCGTTTGCGGTATAAATTCACTGTTCCGATTCCGGTACAATCCAGTTCCGATTCCGGTACAAACCAGTTCCCCTTCGCGTGCTGCTCGTGATGAGTAGTTTTAGGGGTAGGCCTCAAGTTATGAGCAGTGTTTACAACTGCTGTAGTAATACGATAGCTAGTTAGTGCAGTCAAAAGGAGATAGGGGTAGGCCTGCGACTCGATTCTAATTACGATTCCGATATAAATTTGCACATCCGATTCCGGTATAGTTCAGTTCCATTTTGCACCTTTGTTCTACGTGCTGTATGCACGGCGCTAGGCGTTTGCCATCAGTCTGCAAAATACTTGACCCGTATTCTCAAATGCATTATAACACCTATCACCAGTTAGCGAGATGTTTTCAACATAAGGAACAACTGCAATTGCAGTTTTCAGAGTTGGCTCAGAGGTAGAGTATATCAAACGAAATAATGTGCTGAATTTCGAACCTCACTATTTCCTGGGCCCATATTCTCATAATGCATATGGCACCTATCACCAGTTAGTTATAGTCTTTCAAACTTACGAACTGCTGTAATTATAGATCTCAAAATTTTATACAGAAATAAAGCAAATCGAAGAGAATAAATGTGCTGATTTTCAAACCTCACCATTCCCTGAGCGGAGATGCCTGCTGAGCCATAAGCGAATGCTCCAACACTGCGCTATATGCCTGCTCCTCCAATTGCTTTTGTAATCGACTATATGTCGACATGTCTATCCAGATAATACAATGCGATAGCTAGTTAGCTACGATAAGAGAAAAAACGTAAAATCAGTGCCAAGCCTAACCCACAGGGTGCAAAACGGAACTTGATTATACCGGAATCGGGGTCGGAACAGCACATTTATACCGGAATTCTAATCGGAATCGGAATTAGAAATTTTGTGCGGAACTCGTTTTGAATCGGAATTCAAATCGGAACCGGAATTCCGGTTGCACCCTGCTAACCCAAGCTTGCGCTCAACGCTGAATTTCGGTTATTCGTTGGATTGCTGTGGTGTTTGTAGTCAGTGTCGTGTGTCGGTCTTGTTATGCCATGTTTATCAACTGTGTATCAGTAAGTTAAACAAAGTTTGCACCATACATACAGTGCACCGCATTATATTGTATGTGGACATAACGGAGAAGGATGTTTTACATCCTTACATTACACAATTTCCGCCAAGGTTGTCCTTTGACTGGTCCGTGTTAGGAAGGATTAACCGGGACTTCAGACCTTTTGAACTAAAAGGCAAAAACACCACTAAAGCACAAAGAACATGTAATTGTGTGATCTTTAATAAACAGATAAATTTACGAACCGTCTACCAATAAATTCTTTTAAAAGATGCTTGCTACTGACAGTACCCTTCGTGATTTGGTTATAAATTCTGCATATTTAGAACCTTAAATCTGCAAAATTTATGAATATTTTTTGTTGTGCGATCATTGGATACAATTAAAATTTATGCGCACGATTATTAAGTAGGGATGTGTCGATTAGTCGGCATCGCTCATAATCAGTACTTTTCGTGCGGAGTGGCATCAACACTGCAAAAAAACTACCGATTCATTGCTGATAATTCTTGTACATAACAGCCAGCTGGGATGCTCTCAATTTCATTTCTGGGCGCATATCAATGTGTCTGGTCAAGCCAACTGTTATATCTCTTGCGTGTTTGTGTTTATCGCATCCGTTTACTGAAGCGTGGTGTACTAAAGTTGTAATCGGCATCGGTTCGGCATCGGCAAAATTTCAAAATAAAAAAATCGGTGTCGGCAAAATTTTGGTTTCGATACATCCCTAATACTATTACAGCATTCGCTGTTTCATATAATGCACCATCCACACGTTCAGCTGACGTACATGTTAAACCCCAACGCCGAAATTACCCCAATTTAGAAGAACCTACTTATGTCGTTGCTAAGAAAGTTGCTTTTATTGTGGGGGGACCAAATTTGGGCTGTTTAATGCTTACCCGAGTCTATTGTGGGGGACCAAATTTGTGCTGTTTTGTGCTTAATCGAGCTTGATAGAGCTATATTTGTCTAAATACGTGTATTGTGCTCTTATCAGTATGTACGAATATATGCACTTTTATGTTTTATATTGTTTAATTTTGTACAACTTATGCACATTGCTTTTGTAAATTTAAACGTTTGGCACACTCAACCAAAAAGGAGGGTTTGAAATTTCCATTAAGTTAGTTGCGGTTAAGCCTTGTGTAGAACATTTGGCGTTAGTCAGAACCTATTTAAGCTTATATTTTTGTCGCCAAACGATTGTTATGCATACATTGCGAACTTTTGAAAGACCAAGCGGGAGGGACGGTGGGAGCAGAAGACACTTTTGGCGAAGCGGGCTGAAAAAACTTTCCGTATTAAATTTTTCCGTTTTAACGGGTCTTTCCTTAGCAACCAATAACGCTACATGTATATAAATTGAGACGAACACCCTAGTACGAAGTATAATTGAAGGTGTATACTGCGATAAAAAGCGGACAGGAAAGCACATTTGTCTGCCTTAATTGTAGAATAAGTGATGGGGCTGGCACATAAGTTATACTGTCAAACGCGTACCTACAGGTTTGACGTTTAGATGTTGCTACAGTGGGCGGGTGGGTGGGCGAGGAGAGAATTTCAAGCCTCAATGGTTGATTATTCATTCTATTTAGTTTCCATTTAAAACGCTACATGAATTCAAAACGTCAACTTTAGGTATGCTGAAAAATATACCAACTTACAGTTCTGAAGAAACTTTCCTCAAGCAATGCAACCACCAAAAATCTAATTGTAAAACAAACCAGAAAAATATTGAAACTGATGTTTCGGTCAGAACATGCAGCCTTTTTAACAAAAGATTTTGGTTAAAATTTTGCTAACTTTTAGTTTCTAGATTTTCGTAAAATATTTTAAGGTTTTGGTACCAGGTATTTCGATTGTTTATGTTCGGTTCCTAGCGCAAATTTCTCTTAGCAATGCCGCTTTTCGCAGAACTTACTTGTTTACTATTGTTATCTTTCTCAGAATTTTTGTGTATACGTAAATTTTCAAAACTGTTCATTTCTAACAATAAGAATTTTCACAGTTCAAAGTTCGTGGTTGTGTCTTCGCATGGCACTGACAAGACGTGCAATGTTTATCTAAGTTTCACTGTTCAGAGTTCACTCGTTGCTTTTGTGGCTTTGTTTGGCACTAATAACAGTGTGATGTTTACAAATTTTTATTATGGTTGTTATTGTTAGGTAGGTACGTAGCATGATCACCTAGGTTTAAGATTGGGATTGCTACCAATATATATCAAATCCCAAAGTGTTGTTTTTAGTTTATCTTGCTTTTGCTGGTTTTAGCGGTCTTAGAATTTTTAATGAATAGGAGGCTATTAACGGTTCCAAGGTGTTTGTGAAATAGGTACTACATATAGTTTGAGGTAATTGTGAATTGTGTGTGTTTTTAAGGAGGGAATGACCCGAAATTTAAAGGTTGATGTACCCTATCTGGCCATTTTAGGTGTGATTTGGGAAACATGGCAGGTATACGAACGTGAGCAGACACTAAAAAATTCTTACTTAGGTCTCTAAATTCAAACAGTATTACAGTATTTAAGGGAACTCTGTGCAAAGGACGGCTGTGGTTGCCTTGTATTTTGTTCAAGGTGAACGCTTTATTATAGCGTTTGTGACTTCACTGAAAGACATGTACTGCAATTTATGTGACAATCGTGATTCATAAAGTAAGCCATACGTGGTACTGTATTAAACGTAGTCATAAATTATCCAGAACACAGCTATTATCCGACGACGGCAAAATATGGCTCTCATTACAACGAATACATCTCACATCGGACAAGGCGTCTTGGTCACAACAGAGCTTTCAATCTGTTACGACGAAACCTACGCTATGGAACACTTCACCTTGCCGATAACCGTTGATGTCGACTATCTTTCCACGGAACAAAGACGGAGTTTAAGGTTCGTGAATATAGCCAGTAATTGTAAACCACAGCCGCTTCCATTTATTGGCATAGTATATATCACAGAAATGAAAGCGGTCCAGAAGTCAATTTTTGCATTCAAATGTTTAAGCTGTTTCAATAAAATTTACATCGTGCGTATTTACAACCGAAACGGTGAAAATTTAAAGGGGTCCTTTCAAAAAGTGCTATGTTCGATTATTTCATTTCAGCTCTAATAATGCTTTTAATGGGAACGAAACAATTCACAGTAATGGTTTAAACAGCTGTGAGAAAGTGTTTGCTAGTATAATCAGCCGTCTACCTCACGAGTGCACTGTATACACCAAAGGAGAGTTGCAGAAAGTGTTTTAGAGACATATTTTATTGGAGAACGTATATGGGTTGTGGATATGCATGTTCCTGGTTTCCGTGTCAGCCTGTCAATTGCCATATGACGGGGTGCTAGCTGTATAATGATGCTAGCGTTATATACGTATGTGTACATAATATAATGAATTATATAGTCAAATTTCAGTTTAGTTGGGAGGGAGTGGGTTATAGGTTGCATTAGTTGCGTGTGCTTTTGTTTTATATACCTCGTATCGGTCATTGTTGGTTGGTACCCATGCCTGAGTTTTTGATAGGGAGGGGTTCGACTTTCCAGTTTTTGCCAGAATTCGTTTGCTAGTGCCTTATATTGTTTTTTCGTGAGTCAGAAACAGTAATTGGTGCATCCAGATTTACCGAATACATTTCTACCTCAGAAATATCTTTAAAAACTGCCATGAATGTTGCGGGTTATAATCAGGTGTGTGCCAGTATTGTGTATTTTTGTATTACATATGTGTTCCTGTAACATGTATTACACTGTATTTGTAACATGTATCACTGTATGTATTTGCTGTTTCATAGGAGTAACAGGTACGTAGTATAGATTTTGAACTCTGATTTTAAACCCCAGATTTCAATATACTACGGCTATAAAAGTTTGAACCATCGAAACAGGTATATATAATTTACCAGTTTCCTGCAGCCACTGCTGTTACTCCTATTCCTCATGGCTAATAATGTCTTGATGGACTGGAACCACAAATTGGCTTAATTTGGGTTTGATTGTTACGTACATTAAGTGATAAAAACGAAACACAGATCTGTTCAAATTTCAGGTGTCACTTTGAAAACTGGAGAAATCTTGAGTTTTTAGAGTCGCGTCAAGTATATACTATTAGCAAAGAGATATGTATATGCTGGGCTAAAAGAGGCATTTGGGCTAAAAGAGGCAATAGTCCAAAAGAATATTGGCAAAAAAACCAAAAAATAAACAAATGCTCAAAAAATAAAAAAATAAAAATTGCCCAAAGAAAACAAAAATTAAAATGCTCAAAAAAAATTAAATAGTGAAAATACAAAAAAGCAAAAATAAAAATGCGCAATTATTTATTTTGTCTAGGGGTCAAAAATGTTTTACAGACATTTTTAGCTCCGTATTTGCTTCTAACGTTACATATTATATGTGTTTGGTTTTTGTATTATGTGTATTTGGCGCCATGAGCACTTCGGTGCGACCATATTTGTGTATTGTGTTTTTATTGGCGAATGAGCACTTCGGTGCGGGCCCAATGGCGAAAGAAGCACTTCGGTGCCAGCCTGCTGGCGAAAAAAGCACTTCGCCGCCAGCGAAATGAGCACGCTAGAAGCAACTACCTGCGCAGAAAAATATATATTTTTCTTATTACAATGATATGTATTTTTGGGCTTTATCGTGTCGTTTACATAGTATGTCTACTAAGCAGTGATCCAAGTTTAAGTAGGTGCGCGACTAAGTGTGGCGCTTAAGGTAGTGCATTATTGACTTTAGTAAGGCGCGCGGACGCTTCTAAACTCAGGAGAGTGCAATAGGGCTCCTAGCAAACAATTTATTTACTCTTTAGTCGAGTTTGTGTGTTTGTAGACAACCGAATAAAAGAAGTTTTTTGTTGCGGGCGACAGCACTTTAAAAACGCGAGTCCTTGTTGGGAACCTCATGGGTGGCGTGGAAGGCCCAACACTTAGTTTCAGCTTGGAACTACCGCATGAGTTGACTGAAAGACGACTCTGATTTTCGTAATTGTACGGTTTATGTTGCTCATAGAGCAAGCACTGCAGTTTTACGTGCTAAGCTTTAAACACGCCGTGCAACTGAGCGTAAGTAAGATAAGCATCTCATAAGAGTGCATTAGGGCTCCTAACAAAACTTATTTTTTGTAGATAACAGAGTAAAAGAAGTTTTTGTTGCGGGCGACAGCACTTTTAAAAAGGGAGTCCTTGTTGGGAACCTCATGGGTGGCGTGGAAGACCCAACACTTAGTTTCAGCCTGGGAACAAGCGTTTATGTAAGCTTTGACATCTAATTTCAGCTTGGAACTGTCGGTTGTAGAAAGAAAATCGCGCGTATCGACTCAGTTGGGAGGAGCACTCAAAGGGATAGATTTCGAAACAGATTCAAAGTGATCAACGATCAAAAGAAATCTATTTTTATAATTAGCTTTTATCATGCTTAAGTATTTTAATCAGTATACCAAATCCGTTTTTACCATACCCCGTTTGGTATACCCAAAAACGTGGTATACCAAAAGGGGTGTTTAGCTACTGGTTCCTGTTTTTAAAATGCTTATTACATTTAAAATCTGGTCGCACTCGGATATTAAGAAGGTGATTATTTTATGAAATGGCCTAAAAGAAATTGTGCTCGTTATTAGCATATATTAGGGTTCCAACCAGAATTTTTGTTGAAATTAAACTAGGAATTCAATTTTCGTTTTCACTTGAGCATGGAATGAACAATTTTATGCAGTTTTATGCGGTACACACGAAATGTTCAAATGTTACAGATTAATCGACACAGCCCTACTTTTAGAAAAGCGGCTCATTCATATACGTATCTTGTAACACCAAACTTAGGTATATAGCAAGGTGGTCCCCGAATCACGATTTGGCTGAATCCATCGCTAATTTACTTAATCCGAACCTTGCATTTTGCAGAACAGAAATAGATTTATAGCAACTTAATTAAAAATTTTATTGCTTAAAAATGAAAACATTGACCGATATTGTTGGATTCGGCTTTTTTCGTAGCTGAATCGGAATCCAAACCTCAAATTTTTACCGAATCCGAACAACAAATTTTTGCCACCTAGCAACCTGTAGCTAGCAGCGAACAGTTACATGTTTAGCAATCATGTATTTAGAACTTTTGACCTACACAGCTGCATTGGGAACTCTGAGGTAAACCCAGTCCTATTTTATTGTTTGTAGACGTTTTGCAAGAAATATACGAGCGATTAGAGCGATTGGAAGTGGGTAACAAGCAATTCATGGTGGGCTTTCTGCTTGTTTTGCACCATTTGGTGGTATATTTCCAGCTTCGCTAACACCGTCATTGTTGTCGTTTCCTACAGCACATGGTAGTAGCGGCGTTATTGCAATCGAATCATTAGTAATTCAGGATGCAATCGGAAATCCGGTTCCCGCATTTTTTCACGTTCCGGTTCGGTTCTGGCAAATTTTTACCAGAATTAAAAATTCGGTATGAAAATCTAAAATACAGCAGATAAACTGAATACCTATCTCCAACTGGGGTTATTTCACCAATATTGCAAAAAAATAAAACGAATTTTTCGGTGGCATGTATTTTTCAAATTGCGGTTCCGGTAAATTGTATTTCCGGTTGCACGCTGAGTGATATATGTACGTATATTTTTGGCCTCAATTTTGACGACTTTTAATTCAAAAATCTATGTTTTTTAAAAATTTGCGAATTTTTATTGCAGTTCATGTTTGGAAATGAACGGCATGGAACATATCCACAGCAATGGCTTTGAAAATGCTGATGAAGCACTGCTGTGGACTTATAATTGCGTAAACCAACCAATTATTTACACAAAGGGTCAGATTCTGTCGGGCAGATTTCATCAAAGAGGTGGTTGATCGGGCACACTAAGATTCTGAGGTTCGGGAATTTGGGCAAGCCGGGCTTCCTGCATTCAAATTCATGAAAAAGCATTTGTCAGAATTGATTTTGGACTTACACCCTATTGGGTTATGCTAACGAGAATAATTATACCCCGCCCGATTTACAACATAACAAAATGAGACTTTTTCGTGGCCTATTATTCTCCAGAAAGGAAAACATCACAAAGTGACTCTTGAACATATAGTTTGCTATGATAATCAGTGTTTCATTAGTTATCTCCAATTCCAAACGGCTTCAAAAGATGCCGCCAAGTTCACAAATTTTAACCATAATGATTCGACGAAGAAGGATAGAATAAACGTCCTGGTGGGGAAAAATAAAAATTTATCCATCGCTCTACAGCAGGTCCTGGGCTTTTTAAAAAATAGCATTGCTGGGTCAGTAAAAGCAGAAAAACTATAGATTTTGTGAAATTATGGCAAAATTTTTTAACTGGATTTTATTCGATTTTCATTCCTAATAGGCACATTTCTGAACCAATACTTTTCTATGTACCGAAAGTTATCCAATTTTTGAATTGCAAAGTTGTTTACTCACCGTAAAAACAGTATGGTCCATCAATAACCTAGCGATCTATAATAGAAATAATGTTACACAGTTGTTGCATGGTCAATTCAAAATCTGTAGAATAGCGCTAGAAAGATCAAATTTTAAGCTTTCTGATAGTATTCTACAGAGTTTTAATTGACGATACATCAGTTGCGCAACATAGCTTTTAAGATAGTTAGCTAGGTTATCTGTGAACCATGTAAACTTAATGAAAAAATGTTGAAAAAAGTAAAGGTGTAATGTGGGATGGGGTGGGCACGTTTCTTCATAAGACACAGAAGTTACTGTATGTATGATAATAAAATCTTGAGGAGCATGTGGGATGTGATAGGTAGGGCGCCAATACCTAAGCACTGCAATTTGAGAAACTAAGCTAAGGCTAGAATAGCGTGAGCAAGGTGTAAGTGAGCCTAGCAAAGTATAGGAAGCTTTCGATGGTACACGTGTACCCCCATCCCACAATTACTGAAAACCCTGGCGAATGGAAACAGTGGACAAGCAATATTTTACCAAAAGAAGCGACGAATGGGATTCAAACGTTTGACGAATGGGATCGCGTAGTGTGGATGTAAGAACACTAATCGAGCTCCGAGATTTACTCAATCATGTGAGTTGAGCGGTGTGGGTAATTTTTATTCAGTACTTAACTCCTCTATGAACTGTCTTACCCTAATCGCAGCTATTACAACTATTAGTCGCCAAGATAACCCCCCTAGCGACAGTCACTTACGACTGTCCCTAGTGGGGAATAACGTTTAACGAATTAGAATGAAACATATCCTCTAAATTCCTTAAAGCTTTCTGTTAATTACAACTAAATGGTCATATCTCTTAATTATCGCTAAATGGTCATAGGTGATGCAGCAGTTTGAAAGTACATGGTCAATACAAAAAAACTTTTTTCTTAACAATGAAAAAGGAATACTGTTTCGTTTAAATTCACTATACTTACGTGCACATGATGCCTTTGAGTTTGTCCAAATTTTCATTTTCGTTGAAATACGCGTAATTTCGATCACAACGGTGTACATCTTTTTCGATCCGATGCAGGTTTATCGCAAACATATCAATTAATTCTCTCTAAAACAACAAAATTAGTGAAATAGTAGTAAATTTCGAACTAATAATAATAATAATAATCATCATCATCATCATGATAATCTACATTCCACTTTACTGGCGAATAAACCTACTTAGGCTCGGCCAAGAATTTATTCCAAGAATCTAAAACATAACTTTTTCAAACAGGTTATTCACTCGCAGCAAAGTATGGCTTCAAGGCCAAGATCTCGGTTCCAAAATAACTGGCTAAAATGCCTTCAAATATCGCCATGCTAATTTTCAAATGCACCATACCGAAAACATTCCTCCATCCCCATCTTCTGGCATTATTCTGTTTGATTCTAAAAACAAAATTAAATCGAAATTTGAAAAAGCACGTGAAGCTTTTTAGGCACGAGTATGCAATTCATTACATTACAAGCATATAGTATTTTCTTTCCAGTTAACACAAAAAATATACCTAACTCGTGTTACATTTACTCAACGGGTTGTTACCACAGCCAAAAAGTATGGTACTTTCAGATGAACTTCCAGTTGGTCATTTTAGTGCATATTAAAACTTTCTCGAGGTTACATCCGGGAAAAACGTACCTACCACCCTGGCATTTTCTTTTCGGTTTTCCTAACAAATATAACTGCCGCACCCCTATTTTATTGTATTTCGGGTTGCTAACTGAAAAGTATACATATCGCGGTTGCGTTTTTTTCTTCGGATCCCCTCAATAACAATTGTTCTACCCCTACTGTATTTTTTCCGTTAAGTTACTACTCTCCAAAAAATTTACCCAGCATGCGTCACATTCAAAATTCGGTTACCGTAATGCATCAAACAGTGTACTCCATTTACCTTCAACTTGGTCAGACTTTCGAGCAGCTACAGGCGTCGCATTCGAAGACGCTTGAGCGCTCTGGTTCGCAGCAACCGCTCCAGCTTCACAGTTAGACTGATAATTCTTCGACTGTGTCGAACCAACAACAGGTCGGCGTGATGTTGAGCTCAAACGCTGATTTGAGTCCGTTGAATATGACTGAACGCTGGATTCTGAAATGAGAACGAATTTATTGAAATAAAAATTCAATTCTGCAATCGCGACAACGGACGTCGGCACGCAGGACAGTAAAGTATGGAGCAGTCATTACCTTGTTTTTAAACAAAAAAGCCTATCCGTTAACTTTAAGTTGAGACGTCCATGAAATAAAAAATTCATACCATTTATCATTGACACAAGATAGTTGCAAGCCTACCTTGTACAAGTCTACAATCCAGATTTACATGGCGAACGGAAGTTATTTTAAAAATACATTACCTGATGCCGTTCGAAACCCATCACGTACGTCCCGCGTGCTATAATCAGACACACTGCCAACGCTGCTTATCTCAGTCGCCCGGGACTCGCGAGCCGAAGAACAAATAGATCCTGCAACATAATCAGAGCCTATCCCTGAATTCTTGTCCGTATTTTGTGGCAACTGTTCCTCTGAATTGTTGGTTGCTGACATTTTCGGCGAAACATTTTCATCATCAAATACATCACAAGATATATTGCCAACGTTGTTCGCTTGGTACCCACTGGCATTTCGATCACAAACTGATATGTTATCTGTAGTTGTAGTTGTACTACATCGCCCGTTTACATACGATAAAGCTGTCGTAGTTGAACCACGAACTAAAATAAAAAACGGTTGACAGGGCAAATGTTAATTATTGAGGCGTGCCATACCGATACTGGGAAACCGGTGTATGCACAGACTCGAAGGCTTAGGTTAAGAGTCAGATAACACTTAAATACAGATTAACACACAGGCTTAGATTTAGTTAAAAGTTTAGGCTTTGTGGGCATAGAATCTAAAAGAAGCTAGTGTTTAATGGCTGTAGTTCTGTCTATATTATGTATTTGTGAGACAGAATTGTTGTGAACGTTTGAAAAACGACTGCAATAATTTATTGCTTTGCTAATATCAACAGGATAAATAAAAATTAATTAAAACTGAACTAATATAGCTGTAAAAATTAACAAATTAACCTTTTTAAAACATCGAAACAGTGTTCCAGAATTCCAAGAATTTTCCGAGTTCAGGTGTAAACTAGTCGTTAGTGCTGAAAGTGTATTTAAAAGATTAAAAAAAGCACCATTTCGCTCACTCACCGCAATCAAAAGCTTCTCGATCCCGTTGTTGTATGATAGTTTCAACCATAAGCCATTCGTTGACAGCAATGTGATATTTTTGTTCAAGTTTTGTGTTAATTGCCGAACGCTCTGCAGCGGAACTAGTCCACGGATACAGTCCAAGCAATAGCGGCCAAAACTGAAAATAAAGCTGAAACAGTCCTTACTGCCGGTCACCAATTACTGCGCTGCAAAAAATAGGTTCCATCCAATCAGTGGACGGGCTATCTGGCTAACCGAGCAAACGCCCGGTGGGCCAGTTTGAATCTGCATCACTCGACATAATGAAAAAACTTGGTTATCTATTTAAATTAATTTATAAATAGCCAGTATTGATTGAGGTTGGGTTGTATCAAAATGCCACGACCGTTCTTTAGTACCAGTACGGTTAGGTTCAAGCAAATACGTTGTAGTATAAAAGTGAATAAATTGTTAACATATTCTACGATTTGTTCTATTATGACATTGGCTCGGTTTCAGAAACAAACCCAAAGTAAATACTTAACTTTTCGGACAAACGCAGAAGAATTGCAAGTTATGAGCCAGTGCCATCACAAGGACGTCATAAATTTGCTTTATTCTATCAAGGTTCTCTGGATCTACACACATAATATAAAACATGGAAAATACGGCAGAGCTGTTAGTTTGTAATTCATTGAAATTGGAGAGTGATATACGTTAACTTAAGTACGCTTTTAGAAACTATAAATCGAATATGTAAATCCTCAGAAAATACTTAACTGTAACCCGTATTTAGCTGGGCTTTCGAAGCCCAGACATTAAAATATAAACTTACGTTCTTGCGTAAATGAGATTCGATTCCACCAAAGTAAATCAATCGAAGAATTTCCGGCTCCAAATCTGCCTAAAACAAAAAGGATTACTATTTCAAGCATAAATATTCTCCATACTATGCCAAAAACGTATTGTTGACAATATAGTTTCAGCACCCTCCTGCTACTAAATTTCGAATAGTTTATGAAAAATTCTCCAATATCCGCTGTTGCACCTGTCCCAGCGTTGTCGACGAACGCTTCAAAATCAACAATAGTATGAGTCTTTCGTTGGATACCTAAGAGCATTACGAAGACAAGATATACACCATGGACGTAGCAAGGATTTGGGAAAGGGATGGTTGCGTTTTGTGAAAGTTTCGAAGTGGGATTTTTGTGTTACACTGCGCAAACGTACGTAAACTTCGGATGGGGGCTTAGCCCCTAAACTCCCCGGTTACGCCCAAGCTAAACACACAAACATACACCCAAAAAAGTAATGGCTGTCTGTATCAACTGGCGTAAAAAGCATGTGAAATATTGTGACATAGCGTACGCAAATTATTGTGGAAGACCAGCAGTGTGATGGGTGTAAGTTGGCTAAGAGGTCCAACTCGTTTATGGCGTTTCTCTAAATGATTGTTTTACGTGAGGGAATACCCACTAAGCTCCACTGATCAATAAAAAACAGCACCATAATGCTCTAAATGCGACCTACCTCCATCGTCATTTCCGTGTTCCATATCTCGTCTGTAACCCCTTTGGTTGCATCGGTTGGTTCATGACACGTCGCAATATTACAATTCGCAATGAGCGTCGACAGATGTGTACGAACAGTCCGCAAATGTCGACAATGTGCAAGCCCTAAAATGAAGGCATTTCAATTTCCAAAGTATGTAAATAAATAATTTCCATATTGAATTTCATTGAAGCTTATCGTAGCAAAATGCTTAATCCAACGTTAACACACGCCAAAAAATCACGAATAACAAAATACATTTAGGCATTGCCACGTTTTAGTAAACTTGAACCAAAATCCGTCAATTTTCACGTTCAAAACAAAATCCTACAACCATTCGGCCCAAACATTAGCACTTCGTTCTAAATGCGAATTTCTGAAATTCAACCTAGTAGGCTCGATGATAAATTAAAATTTTAATTTCTTGTTTTGCCAATAACTTACAGCCATAGAACGCACGATAAAGTATTTGATGTCGCATCGAATCACATGCTGATTTAAGCAAGAATCTAAAACGGCAACAAAAGAACTGAATTACGAAAAGAAGACAATTACAATTGATACAATAAGGAAGCACAAATATTTTACTATAACTACAAAAAAATGCCCAGCTTTAGCAAAAACATATGATTCGCAAGCTTTATGTCACAGGTAATACAACTAAACCAGAAGGTTTTGGCATAAACGTTAAATTAGATGTCGTGTGCCATTTATTACCGTTACCAGTTTAATCTTTTTCCACTAAAGTAAGCTACAGTATTCGGTTAAACGACTCAAACAGAAATGAGTAGGGTACGAGTTAGGGATGTGCCGATTAATCGGCATCGGCATCAGCTTCGGTAATAATCGGCACATTTCGTGAGTATCGGCATCGGAATCGGTACTGCAAAGAACTGCCGATTCTTTCCCGATACTTTTTGCACATAACAGTCAGTTAGATTGCTATCAATTTCATTTCTGGGCGAAACGTTCTTATAAAACTGTAATCGTTAATGATGGTTAGGGTTTAAATCTTCGTATAATGATATAATGTAGTATCCTTTCTGTTAACTAAGCATGGTGCGCTAAAATTGGAATCGGTATCGGTATCGGCAAAAATTTTAGTATCGGCGCATCCCTAGTATGAGTACAATCAGGCTTGTTCCAACAGCGACAGGAATCCACCAAGTCACAGTAGAAAATTACAGAAAGTCATTCTGATCAAACTGCAACGTGTGGCTACTCAACAGAAATTCCAATGTCGCACACATATTTTGCTGATTACAATTCGAATATAGTTGTAAAAACTCAAATTTACAGTCATAATAGGTATTTTTACAAATTTCTGCCACGGTTTTAGTGGTAAAAATCCATGAAAATTGTCTCATTTTTATGATTTTATAATCACGAAGTTTTGCACAGCAAATTACAAGAAATTCAGACATCCTTTCAGTCATATGGTTCAAAAGCATTCGGCACTAGCTGACCAAGTCTGGCGCTATAGTCTTTGTGCAACGAAGCCAATAATTTTTATAATGCTCATAAGGGATAGCACCACCCAGGGTATGTTACGTTTATCTGTAATAAATCGTAGTTTTACGCAATTATTCAGAGCTATTAATTTACGCCGGGGTGGTTTTCCGTTTAAAAAATTATTATTACATAGTGAGAGGTGCAACATACCATACAGAACTTGGACCCATAGTATCGGGTCTCTAGTTCAACTTTAGTACTATATTTTAGGTTTACCTTGACGGCGAAACGTCCTGTTTTCCAATATCGCTGTAAATCGAATTCGTTTCTGGCATTTCATCAGTTGCACACAACACTGGAGCTGAATGGCGTTTGGTTAATGCTATAAATACAGAAATGAGAAGATTAAAATAACTACAATAACATAATAAATACAAACCACCCGACATTGTGATTATAACAAAGCTGCAAAACGAAACAAAACCTCTAGCAAAACACATTCTGACCGCCAGCTAATATTTCCGAAAACAATCAGTTAGCGACAGGTTTTCAAACTGAGGAACATCTGCAATTGCAGATCTGAAAATTGGTACAAAAGTCTGGTAAATCAAATGCGAAATTTCGAATCTCTCCATGTGCTGGTTCTAACGTTAGAGGTCCTATTACCAACTGGTAATAGGTGCTACACACATTTGAAAATCCGAGCTCTGGACTCAAACGACTCGATCTCCCCCTCTCTCATGTTCCATTTCCCTTGACTTACTGGGCTCAACCGGATGTAACCCGGTATCTCTCGCTGAAATTGTCGCTACAGGTTGCTCAATATCATTCTGCGTCGAATGTCCATTTCCGTCTGGCCCATGTCTGGTGTTGTTCCTGCTGTCGTCTAGACCCGTTCCAATCACAGGTGGTGTTGCTATCGGTGACAATTGTGAAATCGGTGTCGCGGCGAGCGAAGAATTGTTGGTTGCAAATGAATTGGCAGCTGTGGTGTTACTCGCGGTTGATGCCAGGTCGAATATAGAATGCTTCGGGCTGCCAGTTGCAGAAACGCTTGGAGATGAATTAAGTGAAATGAATCGATCCTAAAACAGAAAAAATAAAAAAATCGAGTTATTTAAAAACAAGATTAGGTTGAAATTTTGGTTAATCCAAGATCAAGTTAAAATTTTGATTGAAGATAAATATGCAGCTTGCTTCAAAACTTGGAGAAATTACACATAGGTAATCTAAAACAAGCAACTGCCATTATGACAAATTTCATACTGTGCCCAGTTATTGAGATACAATCACTGTAAACCTTGCGTAATCTTCAATCACTGAATTTTAGCTGAACTTGAAAGACCACTTACCATTTCTAGAGGCAATGAAAAGTAAAATATCCTACAAAAATCCTTCACCGCTAATTTGAAACAAAAAGCCAGCCTTAATTCGTACGCACATCAGTTGCTACCCCGACGAAAATGTTTTCCTATCAAAATTATAAACGAAAGTTTTACAATCATGGACAGAATTAAGTTCACAGCAGCACAGTTGCGTCTACGGTCGCCGTTTTATAATCGCGGTTGCAACCGCGTTTACAAACGTTTGAAATACTGAGTACTAGCAACTGCTGCTCATCCACTGTTATCGTCGTCACTGCGATAGCCACTAATTCTGTCCGTGACTGTAGCTTAAAAACTTGCCCCTGTGACTACGTTATCAACATTGAAAATAGAGAGACTTACCTTTAATTTGTTCGATAAATTTGACAAACTGATAATGCGAGAACTAGCTGACGGCGGAAGAGATTTCTTGAGATCATGTTTCGGTTTCGACAATTCTTTTGCTGAACCAAAATAACAATATCATTATCATAAGAAAGAAAAACAAGTATCAACAGATAATACAAAATTCTACATGCTACAATAAGATGCCTAAGTGACTAAACGCGAAATAAAACAAGAATTTTGCAACAAACAACAGAATAAAACTGAAACCCTACCAGCTCTTTAAAATTTCATTAAACACAATTAAAAAATTAAACAATATTTCCACGAAAAACAAAACATAAACTCCAATGTTCAACAATTATAACCCGTACCAATAATAATGGCGCCAACATATTTTCATATTTTATTCAAGGACTGCCGGCAATATTAACTTACCCAGAGTTTCAGTTTTCATACACGGCACCACGCGGAACACAAAATCGTTCATGCCGTCGGTGTCTTTATTTTTCTTGTTTCGTTTTTCACTCTTCAACTGACCATTTTGCGCTTCACCCGTAGTTTCGCTTGTGTCCTCTGGTTTCTCGCCGCTCTCCTCGTTGTCTTCTGTTCCTGGTCGAGATGACAAGCTGCTTCGTCTACGCAATCGTGGATAGACCTTCCCTAAATACAACAACCAAAAATAATCAATGGTCGAATACCAAAAAACAAATATTAATACAGATAAAAGATAGAACCAGCTGACTGAAGTGTATTGTATATTAATTAAGATTGTGGGGCTGCGAACATTTTGCAAATCAGATATAAGCAACCCTACTGCAGAAACCTCACTTTCAACATAACTTCAGAAACCTGACTATCAACAAAACGTAATACGCTTGCGCGTTTTATAATTCAATATTTGAAACTTAACTACGACTCTAAACCATATATTTATCTTTGCCTTTAAGACCTCATTTTACAACAAAACCTAACATCTAATTAAGCAAAGAATGTATAATCCGCTTATGCTCAGAGTATGCAACTATACATTCTGCGTAAGAAAGAATGTACCCAGCGCGCGTTACGTGCTTCGCTTACGCCTTCAATTCTGTGGGGTGGGGGAGGTGGAATGTTCGTACATTTCTTTACGTAATATGGACGTGATTACCATGCATTTTTTGGTAATTTGATTACTCTTGTTCAAAGAGTCGTTTTGCAATCCAATATAAAAAACTCAACAATCACAGCCTAAAAATACCTTTGCCCTTATGCAACCACAGAGGTGGATCTAATTGGGCCCACGGTAAAAGTCCGTTCTCAAGACACGCCAAAAACTGTAGCGGGTGTCCACCTTCCGGAAACACAATAGGTGGATGTTGCACGCCATCAGCACCGACAAAAACAATACTGCCCGCTGACTTCCCTAAAATCACAATTTCACACTTTGCTATAAGTTGCCATTAAGCAAGCTGTTAGATAATACCAAGAGCCGATAATGAATCTTTAACAAAATTCTATTATTTCTTCGATATTCTAAAGTCCCATTCACAAATGCACGTTTTTGCAACGCCAGCTCGCAGCTAAAACTTGCCACTACAACTTCTTCTCGCAAACCAATCAACAAACCTTGTAGCTGATAGTTACAGCTACAAGTCACGTTGCAAAAACCTTCGAATGCAAATTGCAGCCGCAAGTTCTTGCTAAAAAAACTTTCACCTGTGAATGGGGCTTTATATACACTGCATGTAATACTGACTCACTCACTCAAACAGTTAAATGGATAAAAAACCCTAATTGAAATGTAAGACGTATGATTAGAATTTGGCTGTCCACTAAACTATGTTGGAAGCCGTATTATCAACAACCTAACATGCTGTTTTGTTATGCTCAAAACCGTATTGCTAACTGATGATACGTGCTATAACCGTTTAAAAACGCCGGTGCAGAACTAAACAAAGCAAGACTGTATATCCACCCACGTACACACGTACCTTGTTGGTGGCAATGGAGATAAACAATTTCGTCGAGATTCAAATTGATGGCGTACTTCCAAAATGAGCTGAAATTAAACGTACAAACGAGAATTGACGGACGGCACCGCAAAAACGGTTGTGAGCAGCGGTTCGAATTGCGACGCCGTCCGGCACCGGACAACGGGTATAGCACCACATTTAAGCTCAGGATATATTATACATACATACTATTGTCAATTAATCTTTTTATCTAAATGCTGCTAAAATTAAAAAAAAATTTTGTATAATCTCAGCTCAGTTTCACACAAAATAGTGCAAATATGACGTTTTCAAGTCCTAACCTAATTTATCAGACAATGTACATGAACCATTAGTACACATTTTTTACCTTTTATCGTGAACTTGGGCAATTTCTTCCGCAGTCGGTACTGAACTCGAATGCATGAGTTGATTCGGGGTCCAGCGAATGCTCAACGTTGAATCTGCGTTCTGATGCAGTGACAAATACCCGCGCAACGTGCCTTTCCAGCCATTCTGAAACACTGAAAAACATTGTAAAACCTATGCATTGGAACTTTGTCAAACCAATTTACATTAGGACAAAAGCTATGGTAAAAAGCGCACAAAACCATTTTTAATTACAGAAAACCAAATTGCGTTACCAGCTACAAGTTCATTTATCAAAATGCTACCACCTAAAAACCCAGCCCAACTATAAAAAATTTTCAATAGAAGGGCTGATCCCTCATTGCCTCCCCCCTTCGGCTAGGGACTTCAATAAATGTCTAACCGGTTGGACAGTAACGTTGTTCTTGCCATACAACAGCGTCGATTGATAGTTCTGATGTAACGACACGACATAATCGCGAGCGTTTTGTGGAAGTCGCTGAACCATATCTTCTTGCGATAAACTTGATGCACGTTTGATCTGCAAACATTACAATTTACGCCGTACACAATTTGTTATCAAAACAAACAGATGCGGGTGACCGGCAAGGAACCATTTACAACACAATCAGACATACAAAATAATTTTTTATCCGCACGGGGGCAGATTAGAACGATTGGACGTCATAATGATTTTTATAAATAATCAAGTGGCAACAGTGTGGACTAAACGTACTGCAGCCCGTAAACACCGTGAGAAAATACGGTAGCAGATAATCACGATCCTACGTCGTGAGAAAATACACGCCGACACACAAACACCGTGGGTAAATAATACCGCAACCGTCAGCACACCATGTAAAACAAAGCGGAAAAATTTTAAGTCGGAAACTCCCCCCACAACACAAACAGTGCGTGTGAAAACATCCCTCACCGCATTAACACCGTGAGAAAATATACCACACCAATTTGCACACCGTGAGAAAATCCCATCCATCACTCACCTGAAGACTCGGTCGCGGAGATTTCGGTGACATCGGGGCGGCAGCTGCGGTTCTCAACGTATCATACGACGCTCTCACGTTGCCGTTGTTGTTGTTGTTGTTGTTGTTGTTGTTGTTGCTGTTGTTATTGCTGCCGCTACTGTGCGCACTTCGATGATAAGACGCCGCGAACGGTGCGACACGCCCGGCGAGTTGATGCCGCTTGATCAGTTCGTCTGCAGGCGGATCTGTCCAATAGTTGTCTTGTGTTTTCATTTTTGAGAATTCTAGTGCACATGGCCCAACTGAAATAAAAAAATGCCAACTGTACTGCAGCAAACCCCAATTTTGTATAAGTTTAAGCTGCGTAGCTTTTAAAAAAGTGTCCATATTTTGGGGCACACGGACTTACTGCCGCCCAAAACTCGACTGTGCCCGCGACCGCGACCCAAAATTTTAAACTGCACTTTTGGCACATAAGTTTTCACAACTTTTGTTGTTTCCTCCCGCCACTACGCAAATGCGGGGGGACTTTTTCAGTTGTAACATAAATATGTTCGTTTTCTTGTTTTAAAACTAGTTTCTAGTGCGAAATATTCGTGTGGGAGGCTTGAGGTGCGTCACACCCCCCCTGAAAACAAAATTGTTGTGGCAGGAGGGAGACTTTTTCACTATGGGGGAAACTACAAAAGTACCATATTTTCTACACAAGCTAATGAGTTTTGCCATTAAAGATTTAATTAGGCTTCAATTGTACATAGTACATGCTCAAATCCATATCTTTTAAAAAATAACACCGCGTGTATATTGGCCAATGTCAATAGTGTAGAGGCTTGCGCAACGGGAGACAGTGGGACTGACGGAGTGAAACATTGCGAAACTAACGTTTAGGCTTAGGCTTAGGCTAGGCATGCCCCTACGGAAACGGCGTACGGTTACATTCCGTTACTGTAATTTCAAAACGGGTTTCTTGTGGTACATTTGAAAACGTTTGTACAAACACTGGAGCACAGATCGCACGGGAGTAGGTTTAGACCTTTACCCCCCCCCCCCCGGCTACACTACACTATTAGTGGTATACATATACATATATATTTATACATACTCATACATCCGCTACATTTTCAACCCTCATTTTGGTTTATATTGCTTTTCTGACTCTGTTTCTATTTCCATTTCCAATCAAATATTCGCCCAAATCACTCAAAAACAAACCCTTGTTTACACCGTAGTCGACAGAATTGTTTCATTAAACCTTGCAACACATTTTTCAAAGACACATACCGCGTTCTATGTATTATACTCCGCCGCCATTAATACTAAATATCGTTGTCTATTATTAAAATCTATTTGTTAGTGGCCGACAACCGTCTCTAAACCACCCACCCGCTGCGGCATTGCTTGCTTATTTGTGCTCAGAAACGCCAGCCATTTTTGGACACCACGAGTTTAATATATTTTCAAATTCACGCCTTATACGTATTGAATAAGTAATTCAACATACATTACAAACGACTTAAACTAGAAAAAACAAAATCAACGCTTTGAAACCCATAAAATTGCCGCAGACTTGGCATGACAACGGCGTGATGATAGTTGCTATACATATTTGCGAATATGGGCCCTTATCGTATTATATATTGCAAATATTCTAATTACTTTTTAGTATATATACATATGTATGTATGTATATATGATGTAATTTTCTATCGCTTAATATCCGGACACAACCGGATATTCGGTTCATCAGAAACTTGACATCCAGCTGTTATCTGTCGGTTAGCATTGAAAAGTTCAACTTCAACTCCATTACTTTATCATTTATGACTGAAATCCCAATATTTCGCGGTAACCTTGGTTCCAAGACACACAAATCAACAGGGTTCCAACCGGAGCTTAATTTGGTTGAGATCGGCATCGGAATTGAATTTGCTCGTCGGAACCGGAACCGGAATCGGAATCAGAATTATTAGATTTAAGTGTGTGATGATTTTGTTAATTTTTAGTCGTAAAAGACCAAATAGATTTTATTTCACAGTTTACACAGTATTTTCTCAGTGTTCAGTTTTTAGTGGCAAAGTATAATTCTTGAAATCAGGTGTGGTTTTGCAATTCATTTTCGGTCTTGTTAATTGCTTTAAATTAAGGTCGAACATAAGTTTAAATATGAAATAATTTTTATGGAAAAACACACGTCACCGAAAATACCGCAATTTTTTTGGCATCGGAATCACACACCGTCGCAATCGGAATGCAAAGTTTGTCCGAATTTCAGCCGGAATCGGAATTCTGCTGGAACTCTGCAAATCAGTATGCCAAGAAACAGATAATACGAAAACAAATCCTTGTAGGCGACAAAACTATAACAAATTACAGTAACCAGGGTGCAACTGGATGCGAAAAATACCGAAACCGAATGCCAACAACACAATTTTTGCAGAGGTGAGGCGAAAAATTTGGCAGTTGAAAAGATGTCAAATTTGCTAATTTGAGAAAATATTGTGTAAAGTGTTGTTAAATCGTTTGGTTTTACGCTTATTTTTTGACGAAATTTCGGCAATTTTTTCATTAAAACTGTATCAAGAGTTAATAATCCGAAACCCACCAAACAAATAAACGTAGTAAAACTATACACAAAAGTTGTACGCTATCGAAATTGCCAAATTCTGCCGGAGCCCAATTTTCTTCCGGAACCGGAGACAGACATCCGGTTGTACCCTGAAAGCAATCACTTACTAACCAAGCATGATTAAGTTTTACATTTAGTCAAAAGATGCACTTAACTATACGGTTCCGGTACTTTAGCTGTCCAATTCCATCCAGTTTGATATAACCAAGAATCGATAATGACACGAGGGTGCAACTCTTGGGGTCCCACACGGAACAACATGCACCACCGGGTGTTGCGTTTTTGCCCGACCCCCCACCTTTGTTTAGATGGGGAACGCTATCACACGAATACCCCTAAATGAACCTATTAAGGAAAGCATGTTTGCTGCTGCGTACATAAACTGCCATGGTTCGCACCGGTTGTACCCCCCTCTAAACAAAGGGGCGGTAGGCCAAAAACGCACCGCGTGCCGGTTACATTCTTTTCTACACAGAATATGCCCAGTTGTACACTGTTGTTTAAATAGCGATTATCCACTCTTGATATTATAACTAAACACAATTATTCAAGTCTAGCCTTGACTACATCAAAAAAATTATACGTAAAGCACCCCTGACATTTATACAATCACACCAGTGACAATTGTATTCCTTTATTAGATTTCATTAGTCGTCCGTCAGCAATATCTTGTCTCTGTTTCATCTCTCAAATTACGCAATATACCAACCCAATATTGCTGCGTAACGGTGGTCTATGAATGTCTTTCACTGACAGCCAAGAGTACGAGCTTTGCCTGAACGAGAACGAACGAACGAACCTTAATTATACATCGTTGTGATGTTTGCTTTATGAGCCATATTATTTAGTGCCTATATATAATTTGTAATATATAAGCACCGAACGCCTTCTTATGTTCAAGCCGATATTGAACGTACGGGTTGTGCTATAGAGATTACCTAATTATATTAATGCCGCCCGGCGCCGTCCATTACTCGTACGGCGCAGTCCGTCACCCTGTACGGCACCGTCCGTCACCCGTCCGGTGCAGTCCGTCACCCGTCCGGCGCAGTCCGTCACCCGTCCGGCGCAGTCCGTCACCCGTCCGGCGCAGTCCGTCACCCGACCGGCGCAGTCCGTCACCCGACCGGCGCAGTCCGTCACCCGTCCGGCGCAGTCCGTCACCCGTCCGGCGCAGTCCGTCACCCGTCCGGCGCAGTCCGTCACCCGTCCGGCGCAGTCCGTCACCCGTCCGGCGCCGTCCGTCACCCGTCCGGCGCCGTCCGTCTCCCGTCCGTTGCCGTTCATCACGGAACGGCGAAGGATCGTACGTGAATTACTCATGTACGATTTCGTACGGTGGGCGCCGTACGACCAGTATCGTACGATTCTAACCAGACTGTACTTCTTACAAACCCATGGCTGGATTGGTTTATACCATCCTTAGGATGTGACTATACGCTCGTAAATTTACAACTCTATCAGCGTGCGACCGGATACAAACTAAAAAATACCGGAAATGATTAGATCCGGATAGTTAAGTGCAATATTTAGACAAAAAACTACACCTTAATCATACTAAGTACTTTAGTATTACTTACTATACATTTCTTAAAAAGTTTGTTCCTAAAACGATTTTGGTACCATAAATTGAGTTTCAAAGCACACATAAATACGATATGGTACGACTGGACATTAATTTTACCGACTACCGACCATTGGAGCGGAAGAGTAATTTTTTTCCCGGAACCAGATGTTAGCCGGACATATGTAGCACAGGGTGGCAACAAAGGTTCGGATTCGGATTCGGCAAAAATTTGAGGTTCGGATTCGGATTCGGTTGTGAAAAAGCCGAATCCAAAAGCCGAATCCAACAAAGTTCGGCAATATGTTTTTTCATTTTTAAGCAATAAAATTTTTAAATACCTTGCTATAAAAATCAATATTTTTTATTTCAGGTGAGAAATCTCAGAACTGACGTCGGGACGAAATATATTAACGTATTAAAAGTTATACGGCTGGCATTGCGTTGATATTCTGAAACAAATTATAGATATATCTGAAATTTGCAACATGCAGGATTCGGTTTCGGATTCGGCAAATTAGCACTGGATTCGGATTCGGTCAAATCGTGGATTCGGTGCCACCCTGATGTAGCATCTAAGTTTGAGCACTGTTTAGCATATATCTTTCGTAGCGCAAATTGCTAAGCCGGCTATTTTGCGACACTCTAATCAGCCTGCTGTCTGCAAACAGCGGTAATCATATCCATTACTGGTTATCAGCTACAACAGGAGTTTAGCAAGAGAGCAAACACTATTACGTCACGCACATGGCGTAGTCAACCGAATGACTAAACAAGAACGAACCGTAACTCTTGATCTGGTCAACCTGTAACGCTGCCTCTGAGCATCACATTTCAAATACATGCGCTAATGTTATTAATTCATAGTATTTGAACCGACTATCCAGAGGTTGCAACGCGCACGTAAATTTCATTCCACGCGTACACTAACCCAGTATATAAGTACCCAGACACATATTCCCCTTTCAATTTTTTGCCTTCACCTGAAACACCATTCTGATTCTGAGTCCGATTCACTTGCACAGCCCTGATCCGTCGAGCCGAGCCAGTCGACTATTAATCACCTTATCGTTTTACATTAATGTGAATATATATATTATATTTATATAATATATAATGTATCATATACGTACAATATACATAATATATAATATATTTTATATATAATATAAATACATAAAACATATATATATTTTATATATTTATATAATATATAATGTATCATATACGTATAATATATAATATATATTATATATAATATATAATATAGGTATATCTAAAATTTTCTACTTTCAAATACAAACGATACATACATAGTATCTTTGATAAATAATGCTTTCTCACTATTTCCCCAGGCAGGACATTTATGTCACGCAGTCCCGTGCGCACACCGCAAGCATGGTCAATGTGGCTTAATTAGTTAAACTGTTCATGTGTATATATACTATAGTTCTATGAGGCTAGACTAGCAATGGCGTAGCCAGCAATGCCGGAGCAAACCAAAGAGGCCTTCAAAATTCCAGGATGGAGCCGTTTGTGACGATCAAAACATTTTTCAAATTTTTTGTTTGAAATCTTGTTAGCGTGGCGTGGGGGCGTTTTTAGGGTGGGTTTCCCCCCCGCAAGTGTGGAGGTATAGGTGATGGTCGCTCCGGAGCAGGATTTCACTTTGGGACCAGGGTTCAAAGCCGAACTGGCGTTCATTCGAATCGCATTCGAACCACAAAATTGATATCTGTATCGGAATAAGATTCCGAACTGTATATTTTCAGAGCCCATACTTTTTTTGTATACCCAGTGTTTTGTTAACAACAGACAAATTTCACTCATAATTGCAATAATACAGAGATTAGAGATGATGAAAAGTTACTACTATTATTCTGAATATACCTGTCATCGAAAACGAAATCAAAACAGGAACTCTATCTACGTAGAAATTCTATGGGTTGCGCTACACTTCACGTCCGACGCCGTCCGTCACCCGTCCGGCGCCGTCTGACGTATTGCTATCATTCTCTCCATATACTACACTACTTGCGATGCAAACCAGTCCCGATGCGCGAAGCGCCACAAACCCCCAAGGGGCGGCTATCCCGACCCTAGAGGCCCCTACCATGGCGAATTAAAAAATTTTTCGCGTACCACGAAATTATACAGCTGCGGAAACATTTTATTGCGGGCCCCCCTCAGTACGCATCTGTCTCCCTTTATCGTCTAATTCCGGCTAAAATGACGAAAAAACAAACCATCAAATGTTCGTAGACATCCGCAAATGAACCGGAATGACTACGTGCCTGAACCCCACCGGATATCAAGACAAAATTACCGATAAATATTTAGACGAAAAATGACAAAAAATACTACTTTAAAGTTACTTCTCAACGACCTCCCAATTCAAGCACTTTATTTTCTTCAACAGATTCCGCATTTCATTTCAGTACAAATTTAATTTAAATCCAGTAACTCTTTAAATACAAAAAACTCAACAATTTTGTTATATCTTAAAACTATATATATAATATTATATATATACATATATATACATATATTTATATACCAGGGTGCAACCGGAATTCCGGTTCCGGTTCCGGCATTTTTCACCTTCCGGTTCCGGTAAATTGTAATTCCGGTTGCACCCTGTTATATACATATATAATATATAATATATATATTTGCTTATACTGCAACAATTGCTACGTATCCAAAATAAACACAAGCGTATGCACAGACGCAGGTAAACGGACGTACGCCCACCCGTCTTCATTTTTTACAATAAAATTGTAACGTCCCTACCTAAAATTGCGTTCCACAACTTTTGTCAGCCCGCCGCCCCACCGTCACAAATTTCTAGATCCGCCACTGCAAACTAAATCGCAAAACCTTTAAAACCCAGCAGTACAATCTAATTAAGCTTTTCTTCGTATATAAGCCTATATATACAAAAGAACTTACGTTAAGTTAACGTAAAACACACACCGACCCTCGTCATAGGACTACGAGTAAAGTTGTGTTTTTAATCAGCCACAGGTGACTTGACTTCAACTTTAACGAGTCAACCCCACTCACAAAGGAGCATTGCGCCCCCATTTTAGATACTATACTTCTTCCTGAATTTCATGGAACGATATACCTTTGACCTTGTCACAGTACCCCCTGATACAAGCGACAACAGAATCCTGCTAGTTTTAGGCTCATTGTATGCTCGCGACGTGGGCAAGGAAATGTTTCCCTACTGGGGGACAGTTAAAACCTGCCGAATATCCGCCCCCGAGAGACAGTAGTCGGCCAACTTTTCACCACAAAACCCCAACATAAAGCTTAGTTCTTCTGAAATAGCATAGCAGGACAATGCTCCCGGCAGCTGAAATATGTGAATTAGTTTAAATAAACCCCGATTCGAAGACGATGTGCCTTCGTATTGATGCTGTACTGGACGCTTTCAACACTTACTGCAGATATACAACGCACTGAAGCCACAAAAAAGCGTCAGTGTCCATCACACTACCACACTCAAAAGTCACCTGGTGTACGCATGATATTGTAGAATTTGCATAAATAAACAAAAAAACATATGTTGTAAAACACACATTTTTCAAGCTTCATATCGACCAGTGTCCCCATTTTCCGTATTGCCCGTAAAATGCCGATTTTCAAGCACTTGAGGGCATTAATATTTTGCGTGCACATTATTCACAATAAAAGTTGATCAACAAACCCCTGCTAAGTTTCGTTTTAAAAAGTACAGTGTCCTCTATTATTTCGCCACAAAAAACGCATAATAAATACCTACTAATCGTGTGTCATTCTGAAACTTATTTTTAACGTCACAACAAAAATCATAAAATAGCTTAAACCTATGGGTGTATAATATATATATATATCAGGGTGCAACCGGAATTCCGGTTCCGGTTCCGGTTCCGGCATTTTTTCACCTTCCGGTTCCGGTTCCGGTAAATCTTTACCGGATTTAAAAATTCCGCGTTATATATTTGTCCTTTTTTTCTTTTTTTTTTTTTTTTATAATCTCTTTTGGAAAGCCCCTTGTTCTTCCAAATATAAGCCAATGATGGTGGATTTCACTTCAGTCGACGACGAAAATCTAAATATATATATATATAAATATATATATATATGTATATATATATATATATATATATATATATATAAATATATATAGTATATATATATATATTTTTTTTTTCTTTTTCCTTTTCTTCTAATTTTTAAATTTTCCTTTTCCTTTTGGTATATTTTTATTTTGGTTGTTCCGATTATATATATATATATATATATATATATATATATATATATATATATATACATATATATCAAACGAAACACAAAACAAACTACGACGTCATTCATGGTTCGTCTGCACGGCCGCGGCTGCTATGGCATCCGAGCCGCCAATCCAGTGAGATCAACCCCCGCGCAGCAAAAGTATCATACAAGAAGCGAGGCAGCTTACTTAAGAATATGGCGACGGATTTAGGCACAATATTTTAACTTTAGGCTTCGGTTTAAGTAAACGTTTTAGAAAACCTAAAACTGAATTGCGAAAATATACGTAATGCTTATTATTAATACTTCGATTTTTCGTGGTTCACAAGCCGAAATTTTCTACAAACGTCTTCTTTTCAATGTTTTATTGCTAGCAGAAAAGTAGGTTTTCATATTTAACCTAAGCTACAGAGGAACACTGATCCCCTTACTCGAACGTGGTATATATATATAAATAAATAAATAAATAAATAAATAAATATGTATACCAGGGTGCAACCGGAATTACAATTTACCGGAACAGGAACCGGAATTTGAAAATTTTACCGGAACCGGAAAGTGAAAAATGCATTTCACCAAAAATTTCATTTTAATCTTATTTTTTGCTCTATTATTTGTGAAATAACCTTAGTCGAACATAGGTATGTATTTTATTTGTTGTATTTAAGATTTTCATCATCGACTGAATTGAAATCCACAATCAATGGCTTGTATTCGGAGTACAAGTGGCTTTCAAAAGAGATTCTTAAAAATTAGCAAAGTTAAGAAAACGGCCAAATTATAACACCGGAATTTTTACATCCGGTAAAAATTTACCGGAACCGGAAGGTGAAAAAATGCCGGAACCGGAACCGGAATTCCGGTTGCACCCTGGTATACATATATGTATATAAACAGACAGGGTGCAACCGGAATTCCGGTTCCGGCATTTTATTTATCTTCCGGTTCCGGTAATTTTTCTACAAAATTCTGGTATTAAAATTTGGTCGGTGAAAATTAAGATATTTTAATAAAAATGACGATAAAAATATAGATTTCATTAGTATAGTATATAAACCTTGACAATCGCCTAAAACAAACCATCGTCTGTAGATTTCGCTTCCGTGGATTATGAAAATCTAAAATACAGCACATACAGTAAATACCTATCTCCAACTAGAGTTATTTCACCAATAATATTACAAAAAAAATTAAAATTAATTTTTCGGCGGCATGTATTTTTCATTTTCCGGTTCCGGTTCTGTTTCCGGTATTTTTTCAAATTCCGGTTACGGTTCCGGTAAATTGTAATTTCGGTTGCACCCTGCTATAGGGATATTTTCCGCTGCTGTGACTTAATGAAATTTTTCATCACTGGACACACCTTGCTCACCTCTACCCAAATATTCTGGCTCTACCACAGTTTTTAGCCCATCCTGGACTACCATCCAAATACCCGGAGACTAACGAACCTCATTCTTATAAACTTGATCTAAACTAGTATATGCTATCTCCGACACATTTGAACGCGATAGTATGACCCCATATAGCCATATATAAATATATATAAATATATACGTACGTATAATACGTATATATACATATATATTATATATAATATATATAGATGTATATATATTGAGATCAAGAACCAATCGACACACGTTTTGGGTTCAAAAAACCTAAGACAACAGCTGGCATTTAGGCACTGGATAAACGGTCGCGAACATTCTGTTGTGGACTGAGGAAAAACATAATACAACTTCGACATTTCAAGCGTGCACCAGGTGACTGCTACCCGTCAACCGGCACCTGGTGACCGGCATGATATTGTAAAAGTTTGAAATCAACATCCCTTAACACGATCACTCGCGTAATTCCACGCTACTTTCCTCAACAAACGTGTATAATAAATAAACATAAATAAATCTACCATATTCACCATTAATGGTTTCTACAACTCGAGGTAAAGGTTATTTATATCAGCATAAAAAGTAGAATTGCACCAAAACGTTACAGATCTCTGACATTCAACCAAAGAAGTGGGAGGAAAAACAACAAGTGAAGTCAGCTCAAACGTGTAAGAGAAGACGAAAAATGTTCAATCAGGATCACGAGAGCATTTCCGTCCTTTAAGTGGGACATAAAAAACTGTTACTACATGGCATTCTTTAGCGGCGCTCAGGGCTTTTGTTACACTTTCCCGATTAAAGATTCAAAGGCTTGGCTAAACATTTTGCCTTAGGTTTTGGTAATTCTAAGTTGGACAGTACCCATATTGAGCCGTTCACCAAATAATTTTGCTGCATATACA